>OY282450.1:92816195-93416195 GCA_958295655.1 Palloptera scutellata
ATGTGTGCATGGTGCATAATTTCTTTAAATCTATCCTCAAGTGTATTGACTCAAGTCTACCTTCACACTTTCACTGGTGCCTCCCAGCCAGCCCGCCAACCAACCACCACATCATCCATCATCCATCAGCAACACTTAACTCGGCTTTTTCGTTTTTCGTAATGCTTAACCATCAGCACCCATTCCCAGTGACGTAGCTATTCTATTTTATTAAATTATCTCTGATGCGATAATAACACACTTGAAACATATTTCATTTACAATATTATTTCGCTGCTTCCTTCAAGGAAACCCAAGTCTATACAAATTTGTATTTTACCCTATTTTATTTATAATTTTTTTACTACCATACATACATAGTACATATATTGAATGCAAAAGTAGATGGAGGTTCATTTATACAAAAGCATTTAAGTGAAAGAGCTAACAGCAACAGAAAAAACAAAAAGAAAAACAAAAATGAAAATATCACTAGACTACAGAATTTTATTGCCTTAAAGATGATATTCGCATACTGAATTCCAATTGTGAATTTTGATTTTAAGGTAGTAAGTAAGTAGCATGGAAGTTTTCTACGATTGAAATCTAGCATTGAAATCTTCAACAGATGCTTTTACTTTCCTTTACTTGACATTTCCACAGTACTCGTAGATTTCTTCAGTCTTCTGTTTGCAGATTAAGTGCAAAGACTTTTTAGCATAGATAGGGCAGCCTGCAGTTAATCATGAGCTTGGCTTTTTCGTTAATCTAGAGATCGTGTACGAAATAATTATATCAGACTGAAGCACAGGAGCATGCATACATAGTATCTACATACATACACTTCTTACTATTTATGCATGATTTACTCATCTGAAATGATATCACGAAAATTATTATTGAATGTTACCTAGAATTAATTTTTTACCTTCTAGGGGATTGTTTCGAATCGAAAAATGCTCTACTTAGAATGGTATTGGGAATGACTATCTGGTGACATATGTCGACTTTGAAGTCGAAATATATGAAAAATACCAAATTTCTCAAATATTGTAATTAGTTAATGTGGTCTAATCTATGGGAACGCCTTGTGGTCGCTCTGGCGTAATGGTAGTGCGTGTCCGGGGTTCGAACCTAGGCACAGCCAAAACCAAAAAGAAGAAAAAAACTTTGCCTATGAAAAGCTTTTCACTTCGCCGTTTGGTTTCGGCAAACTGTAGGACCCTTCCAATCATGTACAAATATAACACGCAAAACATGGGTGGTTGCAAAAATCTCGCCCTAGGCTGTCCACGGACTGTTGTGCCATTAAAAGTCAAAATAGAAAAAAGAATCATGCATCGATTGAGTGCTAGACTGGAGTTTCAGTAGTCTCAGGATTGACTCCCACTCAGTGAAAAATTGTTAAAGTTGTTAAACATTTATTCTTCCTCTTTTAATGGCACAACAGCCCACGGCCACGGAGGGTTTAGGCCGACCTTTTCACTTATTCATTCTTAGGGATCTTTATTGTGGAGGACTATTGTGTAGACAGGCAAAAAAGGTTTAAGTGAATGCTGTGAAATCTTGAAGATACACACTCTCTTTTAGGCTCCTTGCCCATTGAGCGTAACTCAACTTTGCTGGCCCAAGCTAGAAAGCCATAATACGAATATCTTTACAATACCACGTGACGACTCGAAGTGTGTAAAACTAGTGTAACTTTAAAATTCAAAAGAAATTTACAAAGTTTTCGTCAGGATGAGGGCGTAGGTGGCAAGCAACAGTGCTTAAGTAGTTACTTCAATTCAAAAATATCTTCAAAATGTATACATACTACTACTATATATATTTTTTCATATTTTCCAAAGATGAGGTTAAGTGCGGCACTTATGAATGTGGTAGATGTTGTTGCTGCGATAGTTGGGGTGGTTGGGGTGCTTCGGTTGTCTTAAATAAAAAATAAATAAAAAATTGAAACGATAGTGTTTGACGCAAATGTTGTGATTATATCGTATCTACAAGATACAGATGCATTTACGTAGATAAAACAAAAACAAAAACAAAACCAGAAAAGTAGGTATATAACAACGTATATATACTTTTTAAATCTGTATAAAAACATTATTCCATTAGAACAAGGTGCAAATACTAGAAGCCAAATTCTTTGGGGCAGCAATGTTCACAAGAAAACGAAAATAGTATTAAAACCATTTTAATGAAAATAAACGGAAATACTAAAAAAAAATTGAAATAAAAGTATTTACAAAATACACCGACAGCATGCATGCATATAAAAGAAAATCAAGGACAATGTTGCAAATAAAAGTATAAAATAAAATCAAGCCAAGTGACTTGCATTTTAATGCAACAATATCTTCTTATGTATTGTATGTATGTATGTATGTATGTATGTATGAGTACATACATACATTTGGTACATTTGAAGTCATCCATTGAGACTGCATCGTTATGCTTGTTCTCTATTTTTCTGCCTCCAACATATTCCTTCTACATAGATAGTTCTCCTCTTTTTTTCTTTGCACAAATTTGTGACGTCAGCAAGCAACTTTCAACTATCTTCAAGTACTCACAAATATACATACGTACATACATATGTATGTACAACAGTATGTATGTAGCAAGTCAAGAAGAGAAAATCTTAAGCTGCTAATTTTAATGCAACGAAAAATTTACTATCAACTTAACAATAATCAAGTTACAAGCTGCCACATAAAAACAGCTGCAACAAAAACGAATAGCAACATGAAGCAGAACAATAACAACAAGCAAGCACAGTAGCACTAACAACAATATTATTTGTCATATTCAACTTTTTTTATTCACATTGTACTATGTCACTAGTTTTTCACAACCCTACCCTCCCCTCCACTCCCCCTTCCGCTTGTTATAGCTCCTACCTACCATGCTTCTTCCATCCTTTTCCATTAGTCTTGGTTTTTCGTCAATGGTGTGGCATCTATCCTCTTGAGTCTCTTTCACTATGTTTGCTGCATTGTAAATTTGTACTTAAGTTTCAACACGCTAACAAGCAAATTGATTGGAAAATTATGATACTTAAGTATTAAAAATACTTAAACAAGAAACTTTCATACACAAAAAAAGAAATAAATAAAATATAAAAAGAACTTGTGTAGGGCACAAGATTCGAACGAGACTTTTATATAGCAAGAGTAAAAGAAAGTCCGTTGAAGAAATCTGAAGAGAAATATGAGAAATTTGGAAAATTAATTTTTTGTTCAAATTACTGAAGGAGCTGGAATTTTCCCTTTATTAATTTTTCATACTCTAGATGATATTACTTTTCAACTTATAGGCAGCAGAAGCTCAACTCAAGGCTTTAGAGCAAAACACCAAGAGACTTCTAAGCGGAAGAAACTTCTAAACTTCTAAGCGGAAGCTTTGAAGTCCAAACACCATAAAATGCATTGGCTTGAATGTGTTGTCCCAGCAAAATGAACGGTTTCCTCTCAGGATACTTTGAATTGGGGAAAACACATGTGAAGCATAGAATCTGTAAAAGAATTAGATGCTCCTTCGAGGCGATAGCTAACTTACTTACTTAATTGGCACTACATTCAACCGATGATCAATTTTGGCTGCCTCGATAAAACGTCGCCAGTTGCCTCTGCTTTGCGCGCGCTGGCGCCAATTGATAAGGCCAAGTGCAGACAAGTCTGCCTGTGCCTGATCTTTCCACCGGAGATTAGAACGTCCTCTAGTGGCTCGAATAAAACAGGCTTATTGCCGGAGCGCCTTCTTCTGTTCTCTTAACATGACCTAGGCAGACATGGACTGCTGGATTTTTATGCACTTGACTATGTCAGTGTCGGCGAACATCTCGTACAGCTTGCGGTTCCATCTTATTCGGTACAAGTCATCCACGCATATTGGATACGGAGTATCTTCCTCTGAAACGCCCCTAACAGCCTCTCATCATTGGTGATCAATGTCCACGTCTCAGCGCCATACATTAGGACGAAAAGGATGAGAGACTAGGTACTTCGTTTTGTCCTCGTTCACCACTAGACCCACTCGACGAAACTCCCAGATTGGGCAATGCTGCACTGACTGGCATATCCGTCAATCATTGTCCTTTGGACATTTGGGGGTCGCCAACAATACGAACTTTCCTTATCCAAGGCTTTATCTGATTCAATGGGAGATGACGATGTACCCGATGCACAACCGTTCACACGCACAACTGACGGGTGTCAGATTACGGGGGGCGCCACAAGGAGGTTGTGTATCGACTTGTGAGAGAGAAGCACAAGAATCTAACATGGACTCAACCGCTTGCGCGACTATCACGAACTTTATCTTGTGTTCTCCGCCCTCGGAGCCACCAAGCGATAGCACGTAGAAGAAAAATATTTTCTTTTAATTTAATGGCACATTATCCCAAGAAAGGCCTAGACCAGCCACTCTGCACAGCACTCTAGCGCACTACCAATTACGCTACGGCGGCGATCACTACTAGAAAAATATATCTGTACTAATATATACCAGAGAATGGAGAAATTTTATCCACACAGTCGCTGGTCTTACAGATCTTACATTCCTTCGGTTGTTTCATTGAGAAAATACATTTTCCAGTAAGTCATTGGAACTCGATTCGAATACTCTATGGTATTACTGCCAATCTATTGTGACCAATTCGAAAGTCGTAGTGCATCAGCTATACGCAACTTCATAGAAGACTACACGACGTATGAGTGACATGCTGAGTAGATATTGTACTACAATGATAGACTTATTTAATTAGATTTAAAGGTAAAATTTACTGCACTTTACATACTTTAGCTGAACGCTCTTATGATAATGTTATTAATATTAACAATGTGTTTCACAAACATAAATTACATACATACAGAGAACTAACTAATGTTAAAGTACTACTTACATATTGCATACATTTGTAGAAAAACATAAAATTACTTATTTGATAGCATGATTTTTATGCAAAATCCATTTGAGAATGATCGAATACGTTTAATTTCCTTAACCTACCTACAGCAAAAATTTTGTATAGACAAAGAAATTAGCACAAGCTAATTTTAAACTTGTCGGCATTTTGTACCCCTATTTTCGTTTACCCATTCGGAATCTTGAAGAATACGAATAAGTAAGAGAAAAGGACGATTACACCCCCCCCCCCCCTCCCCCCGAAAAACACAAGCTAAGGATCCACTTTAAATGTCAATCAATAATTTATTCTTAAGCAAATTCTCTTTAACATTGAATGCGTCAAATAGAAAGAAGCAATTGATGCAGCAGCAGGCTGCAGCAGCCATAAGTGCCACCTCAGCACACATACATACAAACAAACAGTGCATATAATGACGACAGGATTAGGCAATGTCAAAGCACTCGCAGAATTTATGTTAAGTGCAGCAGGCAATGAATACAGCAAATGCAGCTCGAGTGAACGTTAATGTTTATAGCAGAAACTAATTTTAAGTTAATCAGGCAAATTTCCATTTAATAAAAAAAAGCATTGAATCAAAAGAAATATTTAATGGAAATATATTTAATTTCCACATTTTACATTTACATTTACATTTACATTTACATTTACATTTACATTTACATTTACATTTACATTTACATTTACATTTACATTTACATTTACATTTTATTTTATACATAGTTGAGAAAACAAATCAAGATCACTTATCGTTTTACTGTTTTTCACTTCTTCTTATTAAGTATTAATATGTACGTACATATATTTTGATGGTATAGAAACAACTCAATGCGCAGAATCCTTTTGAAATGTTTAAACAAATCCCGCAGAAACCATGAAATGAGAAACTTTCGCTTTCTTCGCTCCTGACTGGCATAAATCACACAAAAAACCAACAAACAAAAAATAGCAAGGAAATATTTCATCTTTCTTTCTTTTTTTGTTTAGGTTTTTAGTTAAAAAGGAAAATTCCGTCAGCATTTTCAATTTCAACAACAACAACAACAACAACAGCAACGACACAAAACCTTACGCCAACCAACCCAATCACTGCGCGACACACGACTCGCATTTCGCATTGGTTTAAATTCAAATCTCTACCAAATAACCGCCAGTTATGAGCGGATATTCGACCAGTTGAGACATGGAATCTAACAAATTGTAACGGTACAAAAATCGTGTGTGCAGAGAGAAAATTAGAAGGGACAACTAATTTAATTCTACAATTGCAAAACTATAAATTAGTTTAATTAAACAAGTTACTTAACAAAAAACAAAATAATTATAAAAAATTTTAATATTTAATTTAAATAACAAATGAAAAAATGTCTTCACAGAAACTACACAATTTGTTGTTGGCAAAGTGTTATTACATAATCAAATGAAATTCTCTTTCAATGTTGGTTTTTATAAAGAAAAAAAAGTTATTTGAGACTTTTGCATAAATTTTTATAAAACTTCTTTATGAAGTTTGACCTGAAATTAAATTGTTTTTAATTTGTAAATATTTCAAAGTCGGTAAGTGATGAAGTGGAACATTTTTATATAAAATAGGTATTTGCATTTAAGGCACACCTCGACATACATCCAAGACTATTGAAGTTAAACATTGTAAAGTATTAGTGAAGTATATAAGAAGTACATATGTATGTGCTTATGAAACAATTTGACGATATTAGTAGGCAAAGGGCTGAACCTTCGCGCATCATCTAAAAATCATATATACTCCTTTAAAATCAAATTCCAAAATTACAGGAATATTACAATTCAGCTAATCACTTCGAGGCTATGTAGAATCCGTTAATAAAGTTATTTATTGTTTCGATTATAATCGCAAACTCTTTTACTTAGTATTGCTCATTTGAAATAAGTAATGTGCTTTTTCATTTTGAGCTAATTCGATTTCAGAGTTTCCTACTTTTATTCGTATCGCCTATGAAGTGTTGGCTCATATAAAAAGTATCCACAATCTGTCATGTATATAGATGTTTAGTGTCTCCGCTATCTCCTGACAACTTACGAGACGATCTTGTTCCACCAGTTGATAAAATTTCATTGGCCTTTTCACTGACTTTCAGTGCACCTTTGATATCGAAATTTCCGGAACGAAATCGAGCAAATCTATATACGACCTAAATTGAAGTTTAATTCACACCTATGGGCTGGAACTTCACGAACGCAACTAGAGCTCCTGAATCGTATCCAACATCGAGTGATAAAGCCAATAGGAGACAGTAGAGTATCCAGCGCTATTGACTCCTTGGAGCAACGCTGAAACGTGGCTTGCGTCTCTCTGTTTTACCGTTATGTTCTCCTGACATGCTGAAGCTGATTTTTTTTTTTATTGATACATTCAGCACACAGGGTGTACCCTGTTTGTATGAATGCAAAGCATTGTGTTGAATGGAAGGAAGATTGATAATTGAGAAGAAGAAGGAGGGAGAATGAGAGAAGGAATGCAATCACACAGGACACCGATAAAGAGATAGATAGCCACTGTGGCAAGTGTTATTCCTTTACCACAATGAACTTCATTTTATCAGTGTCGAATATGACCGCATGTTACGCCAAAGGCAAAGCTTTTCTCATCCAGTCATGTTCTGCGTGAAGGGACCTACAGTATGCCGAATATGCCGAATCCGAACGGCGAAGTGAAAATCTTTTCATGAACAATTTTTACTCTTGTAGGCTTGCCATTGCCTGCCTTTGTGAGGTGGTGCCGTGTATAAATTTTGTTGTTGTTACTTTTTGTTTTGTTTTTATTTTATTTTTTTATTTTTTTTTTATTTTGCCTGTGGCAAAATTCGAAGCCCTGACTGACACTCTGCGTAATAGTCCAACGCACTACCGCTACGCTACAGCGACCACGGTTGATGCCACCAGTTTGTGTGTTCACCAGAACTACACGAACAGCAAGCGGAACTCACGCCTTCCACGTATCTGTCGTACCGCGCGTATTTGGAATAAGTTCCCTACAAATATTTTCCCCGATTATTATGACGTTGCAAATTAAAAGCAAACGCTCATAACTACTTCTAACACCTTCTTCCTTCCAATCAACACAATGTTCTGCATTCATAGGGGTACACCCTGAAGTTTGACTGTATAAAATATTAACTTTGAAATTCATATAGTCCCGCCACGTCAAGAGTGGTTCCTTCTCGGATCAGAAGATTCGACCCCAGATTTTATATAATAATTGTCCTTTTTCCTACACAAATGGATACAGCATTTTGCCTACCTGCGTCAGAGCTACCTACATAATTGACCCTGGCCATAATTTCGTTCAATTCAATTGGAAGACAATCAAAAAAGAACATGATTTAAACTTTGTTTTAATAGCTTCAACCTTCCCACAAATAACCTCCAAAATACAACAGACACCGATTGTTTTCGCCGAATCTTAATGTCACTGACAATGGCAACAAATCGAAAGGTAAACACTTTCAAGAAAATATCACATAAACAAATTCATTATCAATTGAATTTACCTTGACGGTACAGCGAATTGAAACATATTTCCATAAATAGTAACAATACTTATAAACATACTTACATACTTACAAATACTCGTACATTGAATGTCGATGGAGCTGGCATATCTCAATGAAATGTGTAGTAGACCTTCTTGTACTACGACCACAATAGCGACTTAATTCACAATTAAAACCACTTGACAAAAGTATTTTCTGGGTAGGTAGGTGCCTAGTTGTGTGCGCTTTTGTGGAACACCGCAGCAAAAGCAAAAAACAAAAAAAAAAACAAGAAAAAAACAAAAAAAAAACAGCAACAAAAAAGCAGCAAAAAACTGATGTGTCTCATTGAGAGACGCGCACAACTAACTCAAGCGGCAACGTCAGCTTTAACGAAAACGTCAGACAAGGACATTTTCTTATTTTGCTCATCATCAAAACAATAAGATAAAAGCATAAACGGAACTTACCGAACATTTATGCATATATATGGTAGTATGCGAAATTCGTTTAAAAGCACAGCGTAATAAATGGGGCAAATAAATTTAATGTAATTCTTTAAAGTAGAAAGATTCTTCTTACTTAACTTTTACTTTTAATGGCACAACAACCCATGGAGGGGAGGGCCTAGGTTGAGGGCTGAGGTCATCCACTCATGTTGTGTGTGTTATATTTCTACATGAATGGAAGGGATCTACAGTTTAATAACGAATCCGAACGGCGAAGTGAAAAGCTTTTCACAGGCAATTTTTACTCTTGTAGGTTTGCCATTGCCTGCCAAGAGGTGGTGCTGTGTAAAAATGTTTTTTTCTACTTTTAGCTTTTGCCTGTGCCGAGATTTTAACCCCGGACACTTTGTAGGTAGCAGGCCAATTCGGAAGTCGTAACTATTTCTTTGAATTGTCGAATAGCAGTGAAATGAGTTAAGGACGGCTGTTTTCAGTGTGAATCGAAATTATTGTTTAAGTTAAATATTGGGTCATATAAAAAGTATTCGCAGTTTTTGGTGTTGGTACCCACAAATCTAGCAACACTGGTCCGATTATGTTTAATGAACATATGTATGTTAGAAAGGTAACTTTTCATGCTGCATTTTGTGTGAAGACAGTTGTGTAATTCGTCGTCGCTAGTGTAAAAAGTTACATTGATTTGAAAATGAGTGAAATATCTGAAGAAATACGCTATGTGATGCTTTATTAGTATAGAAAAGTTAAAAAAGAAAACATACCGAAAAATTTGTGCGGTTTACGGATGCTGTGCGTGAACGCGGGACCCAGGAGTGGTTTGCCCGATTTCGTTCCGGAAATTTCGATATCCAAGATGCACTAAAAGTCACTAAAAAAGCCGTTGAAACTTTGCAACTGGTGGAGCACGATCGAGAAGCATGCTGTCAGGAGATAGCTGTAGCATGTTGTAGGAGATAGAAACTAATCATCAACCACATGACAGATTTGTGGGTACCAACCGCGGATACTTTTTATAAGACCCTATACATATAATATAATCTCAATATCGAGTCTGGGGCTACGTAGACTTCATGAAGGGATTAGAGATATTTTATCCAATACTTTGAATATATAAATAACAAATGTTTCTTCTATGATTAACCCAATTTATATTTTTCCAGCGATGGAGTCTCAGATATTTCTGCTAGTCATATTTTCCATATGTCTTGAAAAATTTACTACTGGTGAATTTCAGTAAGTAAAATTTAAAAATCAATAGTAACAAAATAATTATACTCGTAAATTTAAATACCGTATGTCCACATTAATGTTGCATCATTCTGGCATTAGGCAAAGCTTAGCGATTACGGACATTCTGCCCGAGGATATAAAACGTTACGATAAAATGCGTCCACCCAAAATAAAAGGCCAACCGACCATAGTTTATTTTCACGTCACTGTTATGGGCTTGGATTCAATCGATGAAAATTCAATGACATACGTGGCCGATGTCTTCTTTGCACAAACATGGAAGGATCACCGACTACGTTTACCCGAAAATATGACACAAGAATATCGTCTATTGGAAGTGGACTGGCTAAAGAATATGTGGAGGCCGGATTCATTTTTCAAAAATGCCAAATCAGTGACATTTCAGACCATGACAATCCCTAATCATTACATGTGGTTGTACAAGGACAAGACGATCTTATATATGGTGAAGTTGACATTGAAATTGTCATGCATTATGAATTTCGCAATATATCCTCATGATACACAGGAATGCAAGCTGCAAATGGAAAGTTGTAAGTTATAAATCAGTAGTGTTGAGAATTATGAATATGAATAACATTCATATTATTATTACAGTATCACATACCACAGATGACATGATCTTTCAATGGGATCCCACAACTCCGCTCGTGGTCGACGAGAATATCGAACTGCCGCAGGTTGCACTCATACGCAATGAAACTGCAGGTAAAAATCCAAAGTTTCTACCATCTTCCTCCTCTGCCTTTTTCAAATGATTTTCCCTTTGGTAGATTGCACTCAAGTCTATTCAACTGGTAATTTCACATGCCTGGAAGTGATCTTCACGCTGAAACGACGTCTGGTCTATTATGTTTTCAACACTTACATACCCACATGCATGATTGTGATAATGTCATGGGTATCATTTTGGATTAAACCAGAAGCGGCTCCGGCGCGCGTAACACTCGGTGTCACCTCACTTCTGACACTATCCACGCAGCATGCAAAGTCTCAGTCGTCGCTTCCGCCCGTCTCCTATTTGAAGGCTGTCGATGCTTTTATGTCCGTTTGTACGGTTTTCGTGTTTATGGCTTTAATGGAATATTGTCTTATAAATATTGTGCTTAGCGATACACCGATACCGAAGCCTATAGCATATCCACCGAAACCGGTACCCGAGCCAGTGAAAAAGGATCCAGATCCGCCGCCTGCAGTACCAGTGGCAAGACCAGTGCCCGACGAGAAAATTGAGAAAATCGAGAAAATCTTTGATGAAATGACCAAAAATAAACGGGTAAGAATTCTTTCTTCCTCTCTCTCACTCTCTCTCTCTCTCTCTCTCTCTCTCTTTCTTTCTCTTTCTGTATTTCATTATATTATATTTTAAATTCAATCTTTTTTTGATTTAACTTTTACTCTCTCTCTTCTCTTTCTTTCTTCCCTCAAGATTGTGCATACTACTACACGACGCGTTGTACGACCTCCCCTCGATGCCGATGGACCCTGGATACCACGTCAGGAATCACGCATCATTCTTACCCCTGGCATTGCAACTGCACCTCCTCCCCCGCCACCAGAACCAGAATTGCCAAAGCCCAAATTGACACCGCAACAGGAACGCCTAAAGAGAGCCATCTACATTGATCGTACATCACGTGTTCTCTTTCCTGCATTGTTTGCCAGCCTAAATGGCATCTATTGGATTGTATTTTATGAATATTTGTAAAAATCAATTGGAAATTGTGTCAAATGCACTCGTACGTTACGAAAGCATTAAAAAACAAAAAACAAGTACTCGTATTTTTATTAAACATAAACTTCATTCAAATTAGAAATTGCTAGTTACACATTTGAGAGAGAGACAAACGAAAAATAAAAAACAAACAAACAACAACAAAAAGAAGAAAAATGTTAAATTAATTGTAAGAATTGGTTAAATTCATCTAGCGGCAATTGTTCAACGAATTTGCAAATGTAAAAATTGCATGAACATTAAATCAATTTAACTTTTAAATAAAAATACTTAACATACTACCATACATACAATATGGTATATACATAATAATGTAATTAAGCATATTGGATTTACATAATTGTACTAATTAATTTTAAATTACATACTTACTTGCTACACAATCTGCAATAATTACACAATTGTTCATTTCTACACAGTTTTATTGTAATTACAAATCTTGTGTGTAATTGTATTGTAAGAGAATCGTACTAAGTAATTCCCTTCAAATTATACAACAGATATTTATGTATGTATACCATATGTTTAAGATAAAATATTCCTAAATAACGCTTAAACTAATTATTAAAATAAAGAATTCAAAAATTAACCGACGAGTGTCAAGTACTTATGTAGTATATTGAACCTGTTCTTCATGCCATGCACTAATTGCTGTGTGCTTTCTAGTTAAAATCTCTTTACTAAAGTTAATAATAGTTGCGTTTTATTCGCAACTAAGGTTAACTAACCACTAACCACAGAACGAAGTAATAAAACGATCAAGTTGTTAAATGTCATCTACGATGCAGTGTCATTAACTTACAATGAACCAGCTCAACAGTACTGGCACTGTGACCAGGCAACGAGATTTGTATCATGGTAAAATAGGAAGACGGAGTTATAGGAAAGAAATGTGGAGGGCCAACTTAAGAAATTACCAGTCGAATGGAGTAACTAGAAAAAAATGGTAAGTATGTCTAAGGTTTGTTTTAAACATTTAAAATAAAGTCTGCAGTTGAATTTGGGTTCAATATGATGCGGCAAAGATTACCGCAACATAATACATAAATAGGCTTCAAAAATAACAAAACAACAAAGAAGAGTCCAATACACAATAAATAATCGTGGAACAAATCAATTGTACATTGTCTAAGGTGGAATTAGTGATGCATGTAGAAAATTCGATTGAAAGAAAATTGTGTGCATCGGTGGGAAGGCCCCTGAACGTTTGCGTTTTGCGTTTTCCGGTTAGGTTTGGTAAACTTGCAAAAACCAGAGTCTATCGCAGACATTACAGGCGTGGCCGAAGGAATTCTTAACGATGTGCTGTTGTATGCAAACGATAAGCCTTGTACAATTCAGTTTGATGATTCTCTGATCCCAGGTGTACTACATCTGGATTAACTCAATTTTGATCGTTTGAATTTCCAATGCATGCAACGCCCTCTGCAAAATCATCATCTCCATCAAAATATTCATACTCAAAGAAATTCGAATTCTGTTATGCCCCAAGTTGCTTGCAAAGTCTACACACTCGCGATCTCTCGGTGCTGGTTTTGGCGTTTTTTTTTTTATCGATAGCAGAATCTTAATTCTTTACGGCATCCATTTTTCGACGAAGTCTACATTCTCGCTATCTCTCAGTAGCAGTTTTTTCTGTAGATTTTATCGTAACACAATCGCCATTTGTTTGTGCCTCGCGTTAGTTTTTTTTTTTTTTTTGTTGTCTTTACTCGCTCATTTTTTCAGCTATAGAAATTTGTAAAGATTTTTGTTTGAAATGTAAAATTTTCTAGAAACTAGAATTAAATCGAGTATGACTCATGCGCGAATCAGCGCTTTCCTCTCTCAATCGATAGAGCGGTAGAGAGTTCCTCTATCGATCGATAGAGAGCGCATAGTGGATGTATATGTGCTACCCATCATACAATGCGTCCTCATTTTTTCATACTTGATTGATAGAAGGCGCTGCCCTTCATTTCCGTGACAATTTCTACTTTGCCACGATCATCTTTTACCCCCTCGTAAATATATAAGCGATTCTGAAGAAGTAAACTTCAAAAACCTATTCGTAATTCAGTCATAGAACACGTGCTTCGAAGTAATTGTAGATAATTATTTTCTGAAGAGCACACAATGACTTAATCCCATGCATCGGCGGTAAAAATGCCGAGAAAGCCTTCATATTTCTCAGAAAATTTTCTTATGATTAAAGACGCACATGTGAAATCAGTTGGAAATAGTTTGGGTTAGGGTCGAATGTTTTACGAAGACATAAAATGAAAATGATAGGCAACAGTAAATTACGAATATTGAAATGTTTCGTTTTCATCACTGTTAATCTGAACCAAGGCCAATATTTTGACAATTCACTAAACATCCTAATGTTCCCTACAAATAATTAAGTTTATACTTAAAATTTTAGTTCAACGAACTGGTATATTTTTTCAAATGTCAAATACTAAAATTATTTATAATTGTAAATCATATTCGAATTAAAGAAAATTGAACAAAAGTTTGGTGGAGACGGACTTATTTGATTGAATGAAAACTCACCATAAGCTCAAAGGCAACTCTGCATTCGAACAGTAATCAACATTAAACATTTCCAATTAAAAACAATTAAGTTATGACAGCAGCGAAAGGGAAAACTACCTACCTGCGAAGTGTTTGTAAAATTTTCAAGAATTACTTTTCAATTAGAATTTAAAATTCCTACTTAAATTTCCTATTTAGAATTATATAAAATCAATTCATAACTAATGAAGCATACTTGTAGAATTATGGTTGCCACTTTGATACAATTCTATCAAAACTGGTACATATTTTCATGTACTTTAGTACAAGTTTTTAAATTTTTTTACATTCTATGGGTAAAGTTAGCTGTTATAATAATTAAGAATTGTGAACATATTTTGAAAATAATATTTGTTGAAAAAGGTAAAATTTAAATGTATTTACATGGAAAAAAATAACAAACAAAAAATAAAAAAATAAATATTTAAGAAAATTCTAAAATTTTGTTTACCATTTGGTAAATTTGTTGTAAATATTGGTAAAAAATAAAATGAGTAAGTGGCAACCGTGTTGTAGGATGCTCTCTAATTTAACTTCGAATTCAAAATGTCTGCCGCCTGGCATATGTCAAAAAATGACAATTCGCCTAGAATGTGGCAACACCACCATACATAACCTTCCTTTCTAACATTATTTCTGTGTGGTGTACACGTGTTTCTCGAGATGGCACCCGTCGAAAAAGCTAAAAACCCCGTGAAATCGGCCAAAAAAGTCAACAAGCACCCATTAAACACATACCTTAATGGCGGAATTTTGCGTTACTCCAAAAACCAGGTAAAAATCATGTGAAATTAGTTGAGAAAAATGCATTTGAAAATTGTGTATTGTAAGACGAAATGGCGTTTTGTTGCTTTGCCCGTATGGTGGCAATGGCTGCCTTGGCAGCCAACGACAAAATTATAGCAATGGCCCTTCAGTGCAATTTAATGGGGAAAAGGAAAATGTTTAATTCATTTGTTTATTTATACTCTAAGTATGTATATAAAAGCAAACGTTTAGGTTGGAAGGAGTAAGAAAATTTTGGATAGAAACATTACAATGCCATGCTATCTAGATACAACGTTTTTGTAAGTTAAACAGCAGCTACTAACGTTGTGATTTCCTTTTGGAATAAAAATTACTTTTGTTTACATACTATTTTCAAATGAAATATTTTCAGCAATTGAAAATTGATTACCCTTCTAATAAAAACATTTTCCCTTTTACAGATGTACAAGCGTCGCGCTCAGTACCGCTTGAAGGATAAGAAACGCCCAATCGTTCAAAGGGTAAAGAAACCCATCAAGAAGGTGAAGAAAATTGGTGGACCCAAAAATGGCGGTGAACGTACTGTGTACTTGAAGAAACCCAAGGCCAACTACCCAAGCAAGACTTTCGTTAAGAATCGTCCATCCAAGAGTACCTTCAGCCAACACAAACGTAATACTCGCACCAATTTGAAACCAGGTCGTGTACTCATCCTTTTGGCTGGTCGTCATCAAGGCAAACGTGTTGTTTTGCTGAAGGTTTTGAATTCAGGTCTTCTGTTGGTTACCGGTCCTTTTGCGATCAACTCTTGCCCGTTGCGTCGTGTGTCACAGCGCTACGTTATTGGGTGCAGTTCTCGTCTTGATTTGGCCGACTATAAAGTACCCGAACATTTGACCGACGCTTACTTCCGTCGCTTGAAAATCAAGAAGGAGAAGAAATCTGGTGAAGCTGATATCTTCGCTACCAAAAAGGAACGCTTCGTGCCCAACGAACAGCGCAAGAAGGATCAGAAAGAGGTTGACACAGCTGTGCTGAAGGCAATTAAGGCACATCCTGAGGGAACATTTTTCAAGAAGTACTTGCAAAATATGTTCGCCCTGCATTCATCGCAGTACCCACATCGCATGAAGTTCTAAATGCGTGAGGGTAAATGAAGTTCAAGTGAAGTTGTGAAATTTCACTTGGTTTCTTAAGGATTTCTTTTGTAATTTTTATCAAGAAAGTTAATGTAACGAAAAAAAACTATACAAAACTCATTTTTGTAAAATAAAATTTACAAAACAAATATTATGTCTTTTTATAGCTGAAGTGATAATTGGTGATTAGCCAAAAGCGGGATAAAGAAATGTAAAGGGTTTTGAGGACGCTAGTACATAGGGTAAACCTTCATCATGGGATTATTAAATTATGTTATGTTCCTGAACTGGTTCCACCAAGGGTCCTCTCGGGTCGCTTTATCTGATTGCCGGACACAGTCTAACAAAATATAATCTTAGTAATATTGCGCAAAGGATATACCTACATATTTTAACCTTCTTTGATAAATTCATTAATTACTTCCTTAGAATATTGTAAATCAATCAGCATGCTAGATACATTTATTGAGTAAGGCACAACACAGTTCAACATAACAAGAGATACAATTTTCTTCGGTTACAAATTACAAAACAATAATTTGAGTATAAAATAGAAATGACACTGAAACAAATGAGTACAAGTTTGATAGTATTTTGTATGATACAATATCCTATTGAATTTATTCCAAATCCAATGCATATTTGAATTTCCTTCGACCCTGCAAATACCACATTGTCTCATGATAAGAACGTGGCATAATTTCATGGACATGATCCGGTGCCTCGTAGGTGCTATAGAATACATTGGAAGTAATCTGCGAGCAACTGCTTGCATCTAACACATCAGCCACGGTCATCATTTGTATATAATTAACATCGGTATACACAACATACGATGTCATCTTAATAAACGACGAAACACTCACCGGCTTCTCGAAGCTAATATCGCAAATGCTGTGTAATCGCGGCCGAGTACGACAATAAAGAAATGCCCCCACCCAACTATTTTCGAGTGCTTGGCGCATTAAGAAGCCGCCGAAAACCTTATTATGAGCATTACGATTTTCGGGAAATGAAGGAATCGTGCTAACTGTGCTCCATTCAGACATCCAACGGCAATTCGAGGGCAGGTATCGTTTATTCAGCTCCATGGTGTTCATGTGCGTGGTGCGTTTATACAATTGATACATCAATGATTGCTCATAATCATTGGGTTCCACTTTGAATATAGATTGCGCCTGTAACATTTGACGACGTTGTTTTCGTTGCTCTCCGCCAGACAGTATCTCTTCTTCTTCCTCATTAGCAGGTTCTATTTTATTAACGGGTGCTGCTGCTGTATTTGTAGCATTGCGCGCAGCCATAAGGAAGAGAGCACGTGTAATTTTCTTATAGACACCTTGATCTTTTTGTTCTACCCATACGACAACCTCCATGGAACTACGGCCTACCCACGAAACATGTCCGGAGAGACGAATATCTTCGTTGATTTTAGTGCGCACATCCGAAAAGGTAACCTTATCCACAAGAATTGTGACAATTGTGTAAGGGAAATTAACATTTTCCGGTATTGAGGGGGCCTTAAGGTGCTGGTGACAAACCCACGCTGAAATATTGAAATTAGAGAAACATTGATTAATTTATTAGTTACTATTTGTCTCGGTGTCTTTAGTCACCAGCAAACAGATCCATATCTTCCATTAACCTGCCCATACGCACATGCCCGAGATGTGCCACATATGAATCTTGCAGATGCTTATCAGTACTCAAGGGTATGATGGCCGAGGTAAAAGAGTCCTGCATGCAACGTGCGGGCAGGTCTGCTGGTTGGGGCTCGTACTGCAAGAGATGCTCGCGACTTTTCGGTATTGTTTGGTAGCCTGCTTCCAAGCCCAGGCGCTCCATTATTTGAGTTTTTACTGTGAATTAAAAATAACAATTTATATACACCGATGCTGCTAATGCCTGAACTAGTAAGTAAGTACCTTCAGCCATAGTACCAGCAGTTTGAGGTTCTATATTAGCCACTCTAAAGCCAGCATTTCGTCTTTAAAATAAATAATGGAATGTGAATTAAGGGTTCAATCTGAAATCTATGTACTTAAAACCACTTACATTATTGAAGCGGTCGCTGTTGACTTTTGTAGCGTCCTATACAGGAAGCTTCTACCACCAGTTAGCCAGAATGCCCGCAACATTTTTTATTATTTAACCTTTCACTTTTTGCCTTAAATTATGGATTTTACCACTTGCTCATATACATGTCCTCCATTTATCTTATTTCTCTTCCCTATACTGAGCACAGCAACAGGCAGAGTTGCCAACCACTTGTGGAACTACCTTTTATGATAAGTTAATAATTTGATTGAGAGATTTTTACTTAGTTTGTTCAATAGCCAATAAGGAACATTTATTTAACAAAGGACGAAATAGTTCAACAAATTATGTACACAATTTACAACAATTTAACAAATTAAGTACACAGGAACTACATATATAAAAATTTACAAAAATATCACTGAAACAATACCATTTAAAGCCCATTAAATCTATTCTACTTATTCGAAAACTTGTTTCAATAAATAAAAACAGAAGAATTAAAGGTTGCAACTATTTTTTCTAATCATAATGAGTTTTTCACATTAGAACTCAATCAAATAAACTATTGGAATTATTAATATAATTAAATAATGTATTAAAGGGTACACCGTTTAAAAACTTTCGAATTACAAAATAATATCACCAATAATACAAATAACTTTGACCTGACCAATTACAAAAAACTAAAATAATAATAGTTGATGAGAGATTGAGATTGAGATTGGTTGAACAAACAACGAACACAAAGTTGTCGGCCTTATACCGGCTCATTGTAGATAAACATAATTAATTGTTATTGATTAGTTGCTCTACTCCAAATCCAATGCATATTTGAATTTCCTTCTTCCCTGCAAATACCACATTGTCTCATGATATGAAAGTGGCAGAACTTCAGGCACATGATCGGGTGCCTCGTAAGTGCTATAGAAAACATTTGAAGTAACTTGCGAGCCACTGGTCGCATCCAAAATATCTGCCACGGTCATCATTTGTATGTAATTGACTTCCGTGTACACAACATACGATGTCATCTTAATAAACGACGAAACACTCACCGGCTTCTCGAAGCTAATATCGCAAATGTTGTGTAATCGCGGTCGAGTACGACAGTAAAGAAATGCTCCCACCCAGCTATTTTCGAGTGCTTGGCGCATTAAGAAGCCGCCGAAAACCTTATTATGAGCATTACGATTTTCGGGAAACGAAGCAATGGTGCTGACAGTGCTCCACTCTGACATCCAGCGACAGTTTGACGGCAAATAACGTTTGTTTAGCTCCATGGTGTCCATGTGTGTGGTGCGTTTATACAATTGATACATCAAGGATTGCTCATAGTCATTGGGTTCGACTTTGAATACTGATTGCGCCTGCAGCATTTGACGTCGTTTCTTACGTAACTCTCCGCCAGACAGTATCTCTCTCTCTTCCTCATTAGCAGGCTCTATTTGATTGACCGGTGCTGCTGCGGTGTTTGTTGCATTACGTGCAGCCATGAGGAAGAGAGCACGTGTAATTTTCCTATAGGCACCTTGATCTTTTTGCTCCAACCACACGACAATCTCCATGGAGCTACGTCCCACCCAGGAGACATGCCCCGACAGGCGTATATCTTCAGTGACTTTAGTACGAACATCCGAAAAGGTTACCTTATCTACGAGAATCGTTACAAATGTGTAAGGGAGATGAACATTAGGTGGTAGAGTGGGCGCTTTCATATGCTGATGGCACACCCAAACTGAAAATGATATTTTGAAGGTAAGAGTAAGTCATAAATTGATCGCTGATGTTCATATATGTACCATATGTATGTTTGTTATTTACCTGCAAACATATCCATATCTTCCATTAACCTGCCCATACGCACATGGCCCAGATGTGCCACATACGTATCTTGAAGATGCTTGTCAGTACTCAATGGTAGAATGGCTGACGTAAAAGAGTCGTGCATTGAACGTCGTGGCAAGTCCTCTGGCTTAGGCTCATACTGTAATAGATGCTCGCGACTTTTCGGTATTGTTTGGTAGCCTGCTTCCAGCCCTAGATGATCCATTATTTGATTTTTCACTGCAGATATGATATACAATTAATGCAATTTCGATTTCAATAATATTTAATATAAGAGCACACCTTCAGCCATAGTGCCAGCACTTTGAGGTTCTTTATTACCCATGGTAAAGCAAGCATTTCGTCTAAATAATGCATATAATTAAAAGTTAAATGGAAATTGTGTATATTTGCAAGAGTTCTCTATATTTTACTTACATTATTGAAGTAGGCGGTATTGCCCTTACTCGGCTATGATGTAAAATGCTTCTACCGCCAGTTTGCCATAAGGTACGCAGCATTTCAATATCTTTAATCTACTATAATTTGCTGCGGTGTAACTTATTTCTTATTTACCTTATTTTTAGGATGTTACACCAATGACTAAACTACTTACATACATATGGTGCAACTTGAGTTGCCAACCTCTTCAATATTTTGTTGTAAATGTATATGCATTTTTTAAATATTTGGAAAGTATATATGTTAATCGCTTACTTAAAGATAGCACAATCATGTTCATGTATTTATTTAATAGAATTTTAGCACAATTTTATTAGGTTTTTATAAAAAACATTAAATTTATTCATTAGCAAGACGAATTTAATAAGTTAGCGTTACTAGCAATACAGTCCTTTTTTTCCTCTTTTTCGTTTGTGGTGAAAAGGTGATTTGGCATTTGAATTATACCGCCATCACAGCCGTATCAACGAATTTCTATTTTTATTGCCTTTTGAAGTTGTTTTACTACTGCTTTCGTCAGATAATTCTTACATTCTAATTATACCGTCATTTTAGCTGCAACAACAAAGCTCTGTTGTTGTTGCCCTGGTGAATTTTGTTGTAATCCTGCTATCATCTCATATAAATTCGCCTTGGCTCAGTTTTTCTTGTCCTGGTGAATTTTGTTGTACTGCTGCTATAACCTTGTATAAATTCGCCTTGCATATTAGTGAACACAACCTTATTTTAACCAATCACAATAGATTTTGATTTGTGCAACTCTAACTGCCAGTCACAATAGTTCAATGACAAAACCAGTATTCTTTAGCGCGACTTTCGATTTTATAGAAAATATTTATTTATTTCCAACTTATATTGTAACAATAAAGAAACTGTTATGTGGAGAAACTTTGAGCAATCAGGATTAGAAGATGAAACCATATCCAATGCATTTTCATCACGTGGAATCTTTAAAATACGCAGCGATGAAGAGGTAAGCAACAAAAGCCTTGTGTCCTTGAACTTATTCATCCTTGTTTCTGGATAAACATTAAAAATCCGAGAATTTCCCAAAATGTTCACATTTCCTTTCTTCTAAGATACAAGAATATCCACATGTATTAGCTTCAATGCAAAACAAGAAACTTGTAATCTCCATTGATAAGGAGGTGGCCCTAATCGAAGATGAAATGGTGGCCAAGTGTTCGTTTCTTAATTTCAACGCACATATTGATGTCATTACTTTCTCACAATCGGGCAATTTAATTGTGTGCGGGCTTAGTGATGGTCAAGTGCATGGCATTTACATAAAGGGCATACCTCTATTTAACTTATGCATATGCGTCGAAGATGTACACATGACTGGGAAAACGTTTACGGGTGTACAACAACTGGGCCAACGTTTCTATTTGAGCTGTACAAATGGCAGTATTTATCAGTAAGTTCAGAAAACTACTCTTCATTATAAACAAAAAATAAATTGAATTATTGCAATTTCAGTTTAAGTGAAATTGATGAAACAACTCTAGAATCAAACATAAATATATCGCTAAATGATAATGAAACGATTCCATTCAATGACAACATACTCGAGCATGTAGCCATTGAACGTCTCAACACAGGGCGCAGTTTGAGTGATATTTCGGCGGCGGTTTTAATTTCGCAGCATTTCAATACGGAAATATCACCTGCACCGTTGCCATTATTTATTGCAGGCTCGCAAAATGCCATTTACTGTAGAAATACATTGGAAGATAAAGCTCGAATTTCATTGCCTGAACGCTATGAAGGCGTAAAGCATATTTACAATTTGGAAAATTACATGTAGCTACTTCTGTTTGTTTTCTATTTTACTATTTTATATTAGTAATTAATTTTGATTTGTTTTCGCTATAAAGTCTTGTTCTCACTAATTCCGGACATTTACTTGAGGTGTGTCCTTTTACAAAATGCGTTCATTATCCTAAAGCACAAACTAATGCTGCTTGGCTTATCGATGAAATGATTATCATGGAATGTAGTGACGAGAATATTGAATTGCTACTTCTAACAAAGAACGAAGAAACCAATGGCCGGCTTATTAAAATCATTGAATATCCTTGTAAGTATTCAAAATTTAAATGGAAACATAAATCTTTTAATAACAAGTTGATACAGCCACTTTCTGTGTTTCGTTTTCGCTTGCCTGCTGACCTCCGTTCATCCACTTTAAATTTAAATGCAAAACAACACCAGATTTTTGAATTTTGTTTTTACTTTGTATCTAAAATAGACGAATGAGAACGAAAAACAGAAAGGCACGAATGAAATGTTGTTAATGTTAATGCTAATGCTACTATTATATACTATTAATACTATCGTTTTTAAAACAGCCTTCAAATGCAACAGCGAATTAGAAGTTAGCGAGCATTCTTGGCTTGTGCAACAGCCAAAATGTTCCATTAACTTATACTACTTGAGTGGGCTAGCTTTGAATTTGAAAAATATACCAACTGAAGTGGAAATGACTTTGGTTTCCGAAACACATCCAAGCGAACGCTTCAAAAAGTTAATAGCCAAGGGGTACTTGGAAGAGGCGGAGGTATGCACAAATTAATATAGACAAATCATGGAAATTTTCCAATAAATTCTATTTAAATACGCTTTTAGGATTTCGGCAAACAATTTGAATTGTGCCTCCAACCGATATATGAAGCAAGAGCTAAACGTATATTATTAATTTTAAACTCTTTGGGGGATGTAAGTTTTACTTTTGAATTCACAATTAAAATTGTGTGTGGATACGGCTAAATTCTTATCATTTAGTCACATTCGCACATATCCTAAATATTCAAATACCTTATAAATTTAACAGAATAATCCCGAATTGCTGGAGAAACACTTCAAAGAATTAATTGCACTAATGCACAAAATCGAAAGTGGCGAGTTCTTTAAAAATAATCGTATGATGGTTATGCCATCAAGAAGCATTTTGAAACGTTATCTAATAGAAATACTAAAGCATTTAGATGAAGAGGTAATTTTTTTTAGTAATACACAAATACTTAAATCCTGTAGATGTTTATTTTTTTCATTGAAATTTTCCTCAGACCGATGAATATCACATATTGGCCATCCATGAACAATTGCATCGGCTCGAGACACTTGCAATTATTGATCCCTTCCAATGTAATTTGGATTGGCAAAAATTCATTTATCACACAAATTTAGTTAAAATGATAATTACGTTATTCAAGACTGACATGTCCATGGCATGTCTGCTGTGGAAGCGACACGCCAGCTCAATGTTGCCACAATTAAATGAGAAAGAGTTGTGTAAACTCTTAAGTTTAATACCGAATAATACCGATGCTTTCAATTTAGTACAATGGTTGCGTCAATTCGTATCGACTGTAATCCGTATGCATCCAAAAATGATGCCATTCCTAACCGAGTGGAGTATACAGAAAACGCGTACGCTGCAATATGCCGATGAATGGCCAGAGATTGGGCTGGAATTCTCCACAAGAGTTACAGAAATCTTTGAAGAAATACAATTCATGCATTCGTAAATGAGATATATTAAATTTAAAGTAGAATTTTGTATATAAAATGTAATTGTTATCGGTATACTCTTTTGCAGTGACGTACGTCGCCAGCACGAACACAATATCAGCAAATTGCGTGACTTGGTTAATGCCTTGCAGGATCTATCGGTGCTGAAGAAGACTTACAATTTAATATTTACATTGGATAATTATTTGCAGGTTTGTTATTAAATAAGTATTTCAGGTACCTATAAAAAAGCACTTTCCATTTAATAAGTAGTATTGTTTCACTTCACTTTAATTAGGATTCCATTGATGAAACCGCTTTATGCATATTGCAGCGTGTTCAATTGGATAGTTTGAAGAGTTTAGTCAATGATTTTCTTTATCCGATATTTCAAGAACGAGGCAAAGCACCTGTAAATGCTATACGACACTATATATCGCTGCTGATAGCAAATCGTAACTCGTTGAGTACTTGGCTGGAACGTGCGGTGGCATGCATTGAGCTGTTGCACAACGAGGATGATCGTTTGGAATGTGCTCTGCTTGTTTTGCAGGTATTTGTTACAGCATAATAAAAAAAATAAAAAAAATATTGATTTATGCATTAAATTATGGATGATTATCTTATCAAAGAGTTGTGACCAAATTCATTCAATCAAGATGTTGAATGAAAATGTTGAAAACTCCAAAATATTGACGGCAGTCAGTGATGAATGGCCATTTTTCTCTCTCTCTCTCTTTATAGCGCTCTCCAGTACCCTGGCCCGATGTTCTCACCTCTCTACTCAAATTACGCTACTCCACGCATCCGCTGGCGAAGAAAATCAATGCCGAATACGAGATACAAGTCATTAAAATCATGAAAGTGAAATACGGTTGGCCGGCGGACAGTTCAACCGACATGAATCTGAATTTATTTATGATGCGCATTGTCAAAATGAATCTGCCCGATATGTTGGACGATATACGTGCGCTAATCAATGCCGCACCCGAGATAGCGAATAGCGCCAATTTTAATTGTTGCTATCAAATGGTGCGTCGTGGTAAACCAGAGATAGCCTATGAATTTATGAAAATGTTAAATGCCGACGATAAAAGCTCAAAATATACTCAAGAAATTATTGAGATATTTTCTGAAATGCTGGAAAACTCCATGCTAACACTCGATGACAAAATCATAGAGGAGCAGAAGAATTTAATTGAATTCTTTAAGTTAATAACAACGCAATATTCTTCGCATAGCACACAAAAGCGTTTACGAGTTATACAGCATCGTTTTATATTGCGGCATAAATTTCTCTTATGCGTGAGTTCGGTTGGTGACTTGGTATCATTGGAGAATCGCTTAAAACTACTTGATCTCGGCATTGAGAATGTTATAGAGCGAAGTCAGGCGACTGTAAATGTTTCTCGGTTTATTATTAGCGAAATGAGTGAACTGAGCGCTGCGCTGCAAGTGGAAAAAATGCATGGCGTGCGACGCATTTGTCAGCGTATGCACTGTTTGCCGCTCACGTGCGCCTTGGCGTACGCTATGCTTGAATTTGTCGATTGTACGAAGGAGAATAAAGACGATTTCATTGCTTTTGGATTGGAGTTGATAGTACAGCAGATTATTTCGGATACGAAGAATAAAAGTTTGTAATCGAAAAACGATTTCGAAAGGCAATTGAAGAACCTTCATACCATATTTATTCAACTTTCTCTCTCTCACAGATTGCTCCAATTCTTCGTTGCTAATAAGCGAAAATGATACCTTAGCTTTTCCCTTAGCCTACGAGCTGTTATTAAGTGCTTCGCTTCACGAAAAGAAAATGTCGATTGAGCTGACAGAGCTCTTGAAATATCTGCACATTGTGAAGAGCGCCTATCCATTGACAGCCATCGAAACCTACTACAGCAATAAAGAGGTTGAGATTAACGAGAATATATGCAGAGCTCTGGATGCTGCTGAAATTGTATTTGCCGAGACAACGTTGAATTATTCAACGGTGGGAGTGGCGCAGAATTGCTCATTTGATTCGAAACCGATAATACCGAAAAAACGGCCATCCATATCGATATTCGATGAAATCGAAATGAAACCCGAGCAGCCAAGGAGGAAGGTACAATTCGATTTAACCGTAATTTTGGATTTTCCACATAAATCTCTTTTATACTCTTGCAGACTTGCAATAGCATGGAACAAACTGCCATCATAAAATTTACTGCACGCACTTTACTTCTCCTGCTGATTGAAGCGACACCCGCAAAAAACTGTTTATTCTTAAAATTGCATAACTTATTGACGGATGATGTCCGTCAAGACATTGATGGTGCACGTGAGAATTTCTTTAAATCGTTGGAGCATTTGATAAAAGCAAAGATGCACGATGTCTGGTATATTATGGCACAATATTTATTTGATTATCAAAAGCATAACAATTGTAAACTGATACACGGTGATTTTGTTTCGTTGCAATTGAGTCGCGTATTTCGCAATGTCATGAAGATTAACGATGTCAACTTTATTGGTATGATTGAAAATCACAATGAAAAGTCTCTCTTCAAATTGTAATGGTTTTTCATCTTCTATCTTCTATCTTCTAGATCTTTTCGCTATGCTTATTGCTGATAATCATACTACACGTTTGCTAGATAAACTAGAGATGGATGTGAAAACTGATCAGCAAAAAATCAATTTACTAACATTAACCGAAATGTATAATGTACATTTGGGAGAAATGGAAAACGTGGAAGCTATACGCACAAAGTTTGTTTTCACTTTAATTTGTTACAATTACTTGTCAACAATTCGATTTTATTTTATTATCTTTATGCAGACGCATTAAACACTATTACTATATGGAATTTTGTAAGCAAGATCCCGCAATAAAAGGTAAATTCAATGCAGACATTGATAATATTGAGCAATTGTTGAAGGAATTCCATAATAAACAATTGGATGTGCATTTGCTGGAACGCATGAGTCGTGATTTTTGCTTGGATTATCAGCAAATGTTAATAAATCAGGTGAGCAATATACAAATCTCTGCTATGAGAATTTACCAAAGAAATGGAGGATTTGAAGCGTCCCACTTGAAGTGATTCAAGTGGGACTTAATCAATTTTCTGAGGAATTAGTTTTTTAATGTTTTTACTATAAAAATCCGTCAGCGATGTGGGTCTTATATAGTTTTCAGACTATTGTATTGTAATTGAGTCCGCCAAAGAGTGAAGAGTACGTAGACTAGAAAGTCTATTGCACTCCGTCTCGAAGAAGTTAAATCCCTTAACTTAATTAGTCTGCCACTCTTTCTGCGAGAAGACTTTGAAAACCTGCATAGCTTAGACCGATCCGAGGTTGACTAAGTCTTACGTGCTCAAGAGGTATTTGCCTAGGATAGCATATCGCCTCTGTATGAAGGCAGGACATTCGCAGATGAAACTTGAAGTATAATGTTTAAAATGCTTAACCGCATGTTAGACATTTCATTTGATTAATATTGTGTGGTCGTTACTTTGAGTTAGAATGACTTACAGGATAACATATGTCCGAAATGATTTATGTCATACGCGGCTTGTCCGGTTCCACGTCGATAAAGTCTTACTGGCTGAAATGGCTGAACAATAGAGCTTGTCAGCTTGTCACCAGTTAAGGCAAGTGCTCGCAACATGACCTAGTCCTGAAGCCGTTGGATTTTTATTCGCTTGACTATGTAAATGTCAGCGTACACCTCCTAGTACTATCATCTTCGATGCATGTCCATGGACCAAAGATCTTACTCAGTTAATTATTTTCTTCTTGAATGCTCGCAACAGCCTCTCATCAATGCGATTGTCCTCAAAGTGTGAAAAGTGTTATATTCGTATGTTGGCTGACGAATTTACTTCTCAATTGTCTACTGACCCCAACAACAGTACCATTTACTGAAGCTGGGTCCTTTTCCTTTTTTTTTCCTTGTTCACCACTAGACCTACTCGGCGATACTCCTTTTCCATGTTGAAGAATAAAGCAACACTGACTGTTTAAGGTCATAAGTGTGCGGCTTAAAGGCATACAGTTTTCTCCCTCTGGAAGTCAAGAGAATTATAAGAAAGTGCACAAGTACTCGCAAAAACCATCAAGTGATAACAAAATTGCCACCCCGCCATTCAAAGGCCGGTGTTAAACTATAGATCCAAACATTTGATATCACAGTGAGCCACTATGGCCCAAGTGTGCCCTACTAAAGGACAGCTACTCTAACCTAATCTAACTTTAAGTTGCTTCCTATTCACTTGTATGTTGCCGTATAATCTAAATTTCTATTTCTTCTACAGGTTATAAGTATTTTGCAAGCGCAAGAGCTACAATATGAAATCAAAAATAATACATACGGCGACGAGGAGCTGGTAGTGATTAGCACCGTTGAAAATATACGCCATTTATGTCAACCATATCTAAATGAAATTAAAAATATTGAGATGTTCAGTTCGAAATTAAAGCAATTTATATCAGAGGTAAATGATAAATGCATGAGGGTAGGCACGCATGTTGGAGTCACTATTTTCTGCGCGTTAAAGTCACTTACTCTCGAAATGATCAGCAACTCTTATCGTACAGATAATGTGTAAATCGAACGCGTCCCTTCGCGCCTCTTTTCCTAAATATTAATCAATATTTATTTTATTGTATTGTATTTTATTTTATTAATATTTCTTGTAGATAAACATTTATTTCTATGAATTGTATTTATGCATTATTGAAATACTGTCGTTTATCGATGCCATGCCCAAAGAAATGAATGTGTGGACAAATATTTTGCAATTCCTTAAGCACAAAATGATATCACGTCGTCACAGTCGTCCCGAGCAATTGGAAACTGATATGTGGCTGCAATCACAAACTGGCAATAGTATGCAGCCGAAAATAGCGCGTTATCGTTTACCATTCAAGCCGATTGTTGAACAGCCATTGAAAGATATTTTAGGTGAATATGGTTTTCGCTTTCATGTGAATTTCTTAGTATATTTCCGTTTACAGACAATGAACTGAGTGTTGATAATTGCGAGAGCTGGTTTCCGCTCATACAAATGCACACCATACTCAAAGGTTCCAAAGAAATCGGTAAAGTGCGTGATTATTTCTGTATGTCCGCCGTTAAAAATTCAATAACCGAGTACAAAGCTAAAAATGATGCAGATGTATGGAGTCTGCAGCCAACAAATAATGCATTTCTTAAATCCGTAAGATCTTCCCTCATACCACCTCATATTTTTATATGTGTATGAATGTTAATTGAACTTCAGGTGCTGCGTCTCATGCAACATGTCGAGGATCCATGCAAAGTTTTTATCACACTCTATTTTGTTTCCAATTATGCCCCGGATGGCGCCGATCAGGTAGAGGCAGCCTATGAATGTTATAAATATGCGGTGGAAAATGAGAAGCTATTCACTGAACCGAAATATCAAGAGATGCTAGTGAAAATTAAACGCAAATATCCCATTCTCAAGACACAACATCTACTCAATGTCTATGGCTTGACCGATGAGAGGTTAACGCGTCTGGTAGAGAATCCCACCGAATTGATATATAATCTATATCAGCATGAAATGATTATAAGACCATGCAAGCTGGACATCAATACGGTAGCTAAAGAGATTGCCGCATTACATCGTTTAGACATAGAAGCAATACAATTTCAATTGCTACAAAAATGGCTGTCATTTACAATGGACAATGTCGATGGCACCGTGCTGGAAGAGACATTCTTCGAAGATCTCGATTCAGCAGCAGCAGCAGCAGCAGGCAATACGGCAGACGATGGAAATAATGCCACAGAGAATGTTATAAGGTAGGTTTATAACTACTAGTAAAAATGTTCAATTCAAACCATATTCCTTGTTTGCAGAGCAAATTATATACTGAATAGTTGGCCCAAAAAGAAAGCAATACAATTTTTAGTTGCACACATTTTCCCCCCCGATGGGTGAGTATTGAATTATTTTTTCACTTACATATAATCCCGTCTAATTAATCCCTCCAATCAAATTTGCCCTCTTCAGCTCTGTCAACACTTCCAAGCAGCTGCAAATGTACGAATGCTTCTCGAAATTGAACGATGGCAGCGATTCCTTTAATAGTATGCTCAATCAACGTCAATACATCACCATTAAGTGCGTGCATGAGCTCAAACAATTGGGCTACAATTCAAGCGTTGAAAAATTCGCCAATTGCAATAAAATCGATATATTAAAAACAATATGGCAGCGTAACACACACAATTCTCAGACGCTTGAAATCTTAGCTACCATTTGTTTGGGTTTTGATATTTATCATTCGAAGATATGGAATGGCATACTGAAGCGTATGTGTCTCATGAATATGGTGCGTGAATTGAATGCGCTCGTTGATGTTTTATCATGCCAGGCAAATTTGCTGAGCACTGAGGGTCTGATACAGGCATGGGAATGTGTGCTTCGTCATCCGTTTAAAAATGCTAATCAAACGCGTTCGTTTGCACAGGAGGAAATACTGCATAAGACTTTATTACGCTTGCAGGTGTGTGCTTACTTATGTAGTATCAAGTGATACCTATATCTTTTTTTACCACTATAATGTATTCTCATGCTTCAGAGTTGTCCGGTGGTGCATAAATTGAATCTAGTTGAGTTTGCTGAGCAATGCGTAAGCTTAGATCGCTCGCATATGGCTGCAGTTTTAATAGCATTTTGCAAAAATGATGTTCAACGTGATCAAATTAAAAAGGTACGTTCATTTGAAACTGATTTCGTTTACTCATCCTCATTGTTCTATACTATAATTTTATATATTTCAGTTAATTTGGAAATACCGAAGTGAGAAGTTGCGTAAAGAAATTTTAGATTTAGAAGATGCTGGTATGCTCTCAATTATTTTAAATTTTACTCTAAAGGAGCTTGAACAGTAGAATGTTTCCAACAAATAAGTCACACTTTAATATACGAAAGTATTTATGTAAAAAAAAATTCGCACAATTTTGTGGCTTTCAATTTTAATGCATGGTCTTATTCTCTAGCGTATCCAAGGGGGTGATCTTATGGAATCATTTTTATTATTCGCATTATTTACATATTTTATAGATGAAATAAAAGTACAATTAAAAAAATTGTCAATGAAATTTAATATTCATTTGCTATTTAGGATGTTTTTTACTCAAAGTCCAGCCAATTGAATGAATCGAAGAAATTAACTGTGTATTTATGTGCATTATTTAAATTCCTAGAATTCTATGGTGATACGAATAGTCTCGACATTAAGATCTCCCGACGTCAATTCATGTTACAAGCATCGGTTGATTGAATCTTCCTTACTTACTTACTTTTAATGGCACAACAGCCCATGGCACAACAGGATGGCGTAGGCCGAGCTTTTCGCATCCACTCATGTTGTGCGTGTTATATTTGTACATGAATGGAAGGGACCTACAGTTTAATGCCGAATCTGAATCCGAACGGCGAAGTGAAAAGCTTTTCATAGCAATTTTTACTCTTGTAGGTTTGCAGTTTAATGCCGAATCCGAACGGCGAAGTGAAAAGCTTTTCATAGCAATTTTTACTCTTGTAGGTTTGCCATTGCCTGCCAAGAGGTGGTACCGTGTAGAAAAGTTACTTTTTCTACTTTTTTTTTTTTTTTGTTGATTTAGCTTGTGCCTAAATTTTAACCCCGGACACTCTCCAACGCATTACCACTACGCCACAGCGACCACATTGAATCTTCCTGATTGAACAAATTTCGATAGTGCCTAAATAAGCATAGACGTTTAAAGCGAAGTACGTTGAAATAAGTAAAACAAGCAAGCCAGAAGCTTGCATTTACGTTTGCAAGTTATCACTTAAAAATTCATCACCCTCAATTGATGACTACCGGGTACTTTTCCTTATTGTACCCTACACTTTTCAATGACACTAGCGTAAAAAAAAAGTATCACTGAACACACCTCATGGTTTATTTTTGTTTTCATTTTGTATTTGATGCAAATAGTGTTAAAGTAACGAAATTGTCTAAAATAAAAAAATATATTATAATATTAACTAATAAAAATGATGATTAGATAAAAACAAAAGTTAGCAACATCAACAAAATGGATTTAATGCACTGTCCAGGACTTTACTGCGGTCGCACGCTGTACGAAAATAATGCCAGCTGGTCGGATTGTGGGGCATGCATGCGAGGCTATCGTGTAAACGAGAGTTTTGCTTGTGATGCCTGCCACGAAGAGCTAAGCAGATACTCATGGTTCTATTTGGGATTCATGGCAATATTGCCACTAATGATGCATTGCTTCTATATCGATTTGGATGCAAAGGATCGCAAGTGAGTATACCACAATTTATTTAAAAGTTAGAACACTTTCAATTGTTATCGTTGGCAGATTCTCACGCAAGCAACTTATTTTAACTGTCTGCGCTTTCGTTGAGGTTGTCATTTCGGCCATACTGTCAATTCTATTAATGGAACCGATGTGGCAATTCCGTTTGCATTCCTGTGATGTGCGTAGATTTACAGATTGGTATACGTTATTCTATAATCCAACACCGAACTATGAAACGCGTTTGCATTGCACACAGGAAGCGGTGTATCCATTGTGAGTATTATATTATACTCTTTCTTGTTCGACATTGATGCTATGAAAATAATCTTCCTTTTTAACTTTCAGACAAACCATTGTTTTAGTTTTCTATTTTCTATGCTTTGTTAGCATGTTTCTCATACGGCCCATCGTAAGCGCTATAACGGATATACGCGGCAAGGCGCCCATTTATTCAGCGCTCTATTTCCTGCCACTGCTAACTTTTATACACTCGCTGGCCTGTGGTCTTATATGTTTGTATTCAATTCAAAATATATTATTGAGAAACGCTATCGTTAATCTACTATTTTTATTTATTTACTTATAGATTACTCTTTTCCTTTCCTAAGCATCGGCATTTCAATGTTCACCAATGCTATACACTATTCATCAAAAATAGATCAGTCGTTTAAGTCCCTAATACGTAGCTCTGTATATGAAATCAAAAATTGTGTTATCATTGGTAAGATACTCATAAATAATTAATTTCCTGATCTTGATTTAATTAACTTTATACTGCTTTTTTATAGTTGCCCACTGGCTTTTTCTTGCCTATGGCATTATATCGTTGGATCTAAATTATTCTCTCTTAAGTCTTGTACCGTTTCCTTCGATTTTTTATATTTTAACAGTACGTTTTACAGATCCTGCGGAATTTCGTGAAGTTGAAGTGCGTCAAAATTAGTAGATTTTAAATACACACACATTTTTTGTTTTCTTTTTTGTTTTAGGAACACGTTATACTATATTACATAATTTAAAAAAAAAATAAATAAATAATAAGCACTACAATAAATGATTTTTAATTGTGTTATTAATTTAAAGACTATACATACTTTTGCAATTGAAATTAATTTTTAAAAATAAAAAAATAAAATATGAAGTATAAACATCTATAAATTAATAAACTTCATTCAACCTAAACAATTGGGATAGAATTATATAAAGAAGAAAAATAATAATTATTTAAGGAAAAAAATCTATAAATTTACTACAAAAAACTGAAAAATACAGAACTCGCCTTTGGCTAAACTATTCGCTCTCTAAAGCGAAAATAGTTGTTCTCAAGCTTTCGACATAATAAAAATCCCACATTGCCTTAAGTAGTGCTCCTTTAAAATAATGTCAATTTCAATTTCCTCTTAATAATAACTATCATAAACAAATGGCTTTCAAAACCCCTTAACGTCGGCTACTACCATAATACCTTTTGCGCCCGTGCTCCTCGTTTCCTGAAAAGCCGACACCGAGTTTTTCTATTGTGTTTGAAGTTAGTTGCTCCTGCAAAGGTTTAGAAGAAATACAAACAAGCAGAAGACACGGGTCCCCACGGGTGAAGAGTATGGTCTAATTAGATTTCCTCCTTTTCGGAAGGAGGAAAGAAAATGGAAGTACTTTTCGTACTCTGTCAGATATTAATTATAGCAGAGTTGAATTGATAAAAATAATTCGTTTCTGTAGATCTCATATTTTACTGATTTATAATTTTTCTACCAAATCCTCTTCGCGCTTAACTCAGGTGAAACTAATTATTGCTTTGAAATCTAACTGTAGCGACGCCCCACAAAAATTGTCCCTCTCTCTTCAGGTCTGAATACAAAGTCCAGTGATTTTGTAACATAGAGAGGAAAGGTCTCGCAATTAACCCATTGCACCTATTTTTCATAATACACAAAAAACATTTCAAAAAAAAGAAATTCAATGTGGCAGCTCTATTTTTATACATTTCTTTGAACACCCTATACTTACTATACTTTACTTAAACTAAATAAAGGGCTGCCAATCTATTTTAAAAAGTAAGGCAATTAACAAAAAAAAATTTGTTTGCCAAGCCTACGTTTTACACAGTAACGCCTAAATGCATTACTCTTTCAATATGCTTCCATCCTTCCGAAAACTTACAGTTTTCCATTACTTTCAAATGACTTTAAAATTGCACTATGCGTTATGGAAATGTAATCGTGCAGTTGGCATCCATGGACGGAGGTCATAAGTTTAGGTTGTCGTCGTCGGTAGATTAACATTGGTGTAGTGTGAATTTTATCATTAAAAGTTTGGTCATTTATGACCGGAATATTCCACTAAAGATATCATATTGGTAAATTTACGTATTATTTTTTAATATTTTTATTACAACATTCATTTTATGCCTGCAAAAATTAAAAAAATACGTGTAGAAAATGTAATTTCATTAAAAATACGATACGAAAATCGGTCGCATAAAAAAAATTCGTATTTGCGTTTCACATTTCTAAATAGTGTTTTTTCGCTCTGGCACTGAATAGCCATGGGGCTGTGTGCCGATAATGAGAAGGCCAAAGTGAGACGGTAATGGGTATGATGAGTGCTTGAGTGAATCAAATGGTACTTTCGTTATACATAAAACCAGCAGCGAGCGACATACGGCAATTTTATTCCATGGGCGAATATTTTGTTTTTTTTGTTTTTGCTATGATGAATATATCACAGTGGGATTCTTTGCTTGCAATCAAAATTAAAATATGTAACCGAAATGGGAGTATACTCAGATTTTACAAGCCTAAAGTAATTTATTTACGTTAATTAAGTATTATTTATGAGTGAGCTGTTTGCCGGCTTAATTTTTCTGTTCATAACAATTAAACTGCATTGCAAACCATTACCACTGTGTGTGTTGGCAAGAATTGCATTTCCTTTAATATTTATGGCATATCTGCTTGCTTTAGCTTTTTTTTATTGAGGCTCATACAAATTCACACACACGGATTTGCTAACACACTTGTTTGCTCGCTCACTTCAACCGTGTTCGCTAGAATTCTTGTGAAAGATTGGAATTAAAAAAAAAATTGGCGAAAAAGGGTACACCTGAGTAACACTCTGAGCGCAAGTGAGCGAACTCCTCGCAGCAACAGCAAACGAGAAAAGTCTTTTTGGATAAACGTACTTTTTTCGCTCGCTCATCGCGTAGTGTAAAAGAAAATTAGCCGTTCTCGTCTGTGTGTGAATTAGTAAAAAAAATGAGATTTTAATGATTAAGATTTTAATTTAATTGATAAAAAATTGCATGAATGAAAGTTAAAAGAAAGATCCAATGAAATATGGTAAAATCGTATTGTTTTAAAATAAATGCAGTGAAATGTAAAGCACAATGAAAATGACAGAAAATTGTGTGTAGTTTTTCGCTGCCATTTGTCGTGGCTGCTGCCATTGGCAGTAGTAAAAGCACTGCATGTGTGAAAGTGGTAATATAATTTTATTAGAAAACATATCGCAACATTCATAAGTTTATCAAAATTATAATAGTTTGCAATTAAACAATTCTAGATTTGTAGAAAATAATATTTTTGGTACGAAATAAGAAAAGCAAAAATGCAAAAGTAAACTACACCCTGTCGGCTGTCTGCTGCCGTCGTCATGTTATATATATATATGGGTGTGTGTGTGTGTGTGTGTGCGTGTGTGGTGTATGAAAAAGGCAGAGAAATGTCAGTGGAAAAATAAGTGATACTAAAATTTCAATGAAAATTGCTAAGCAGTTTCTTTAATATTTAATTATTATAAGCTCTTACTATTTTCTAATAATATTTTAAATCGTTTAAATGAAAATATTAACAGTTTACAATTTAAAAATATTATTTTTGGCACATGCAAATTGGCCTAATTGTTTATATTGCATATGTGTTGTGTGTGAGTGCATCTGTGTGATTTTATATGCGGAATAAACATTTTACAGACTTCTTGTAAATTAAAAATTTAATTACTAATTTTTTTTACTACTAATAAAATAAATCAACAAAATTTAATTAGAAATGTTACTACACTCTTGCACACAACTCTCTTTTATTGTTTTTCATAATTTTCAACTGTAACATACGATGAAAATCAATGAGCAATAAAAGCATAAATTGCACATCATTAAATCACGCTATATTTTTCTCTTTCTCTCATTAGCGGGTATAATCTTTTGTTTATTGTTGTTTTTTTTGCATTTGGCTCTTTTGCACATGAAATGTCAAAATATTATTAAAATTTGGTCAAAAGAAGAGAGGGGCTCTCTCTATTCTTAAAAGCTGAGCGAACTAATTTAGCAAAATTTAGTAGAAGTATAAAATCAAAGAACTTGCTCAGGTTTTCTCTCGTTTACCACTTTCCTTCTTGTTTTTCTTCTTTTTTTTTTAGTTGGTGTTTATTTGAACTAGAAACTTTAATTATTTTTACTGTCTCATTAAATGGAAAATTATGCTTTTCTAAATCTTGGGTTATGTTTGTTTAGTGATGTGAATAAAGCAGAATGCTTATCTTTTGATTGTAAAACTAATAGGAAAGAATAGTTTTTCAATTTGATTTCCAAGAATATTGCTTTAAATAAATATTATTTTGATATGGATTTGAAAAGCACGTGATAAATTTTGGAGCCCATTGAATGAAATCCGTACCATTTTTGCTCCAAATTTACATTCGCACAGTTTAAACCACAGATGTCCGAAAAGCATTGAGGGCTTCACTCTTTCAGTGCATAACATATTTGAAGCTTATATCCAATAATGGTTGAAATACATGTTAACTTTAGTTGTCCATATTTATATAGAACCGACCAATGAGGTTTTTGGTTTGGAATTCTTATAAATAAGTTATCTCGATCCTCTGAAGGGTCTTTTCGTTGAGGGATTTCCTTAATAATTTTATTTATTATCATTCTTTATTTATTCATCAAATCATTTCCCGAGTCATTACCTAATTTATCTATTGATTGATTTCAAGGCTGCCTTACTTATTAATATTTACTGATTCTCTCTCTTTAATTAATTCACTGATTAATTCACCTACATTTTCACTAATTAATTTATGCGTCAAACTTTGAATTGATTCATTGTCTGAATCGCAAACTTTTCTACTTATTCAATAATATTCATATAAAAATTCCACTACTTTTTCTCCATTGAATAAAAAAATAAAATTTTTATATAACTTGTACTTTTTCAGAATAGAATCTCAACAAGTTCGAGTCAGCGTTAAGTAAAGATACACAGCAATAGTTACTCCACTCCACTCTCCAACACATTATTAACAGAAGCGCCCCAAAAATCAACGCTCTACCGCCTCGACAGCGGGCCACAAAGTGCAATTACCAAGTTTAATCACCTCAATGTCGAAAAATACTGTTACAGTTAAAAGAAAACATTTGCTTTTCTGTAAATTAGAAAGTTATAGAAATAATAAGTAAACAACCAAACAAACAAACAAAGAAACAAAAATATTATAGAATTGATAATCAAAACGCGTAAAATGTAAACTAAATAAATAAATAAAAGTAAACGACTGAGTTAAATTATAAATTTAATTTAACCTACAAAGAAAAGCATAAAAGTTTAAGCGAGTAAGTACAGAAACGGAACCGCAAATGTACGGGCTGCCTAATTCCTTTGCTTTACCTACACTTGTTTCGAAAACAACAGACCCCCGTAAACGCACAAAAATAACTGAAACTGAGCTTTTGCAAAGGAATACCCTATATTCAAACCAATCGTCGTGAATTTTATAATTGATTTTTATTTTCGATTAAAAACAACAACAAAACTAGTATTAAATCTCTTGTACGGAAATTGTGCTAGCAGAAATTCTTCAATTGAACAACGAAATAAAATAAATTTCTAGTTCTTGGTAAGACATCACCTCTTTTTCTGTTCCTACTACCTACTTTCATACGCCACTGCAGCAATATACATACCACACTCGTTCTTCTCGTTCTTCTTCTAAAATTCTCAAGCAATAAATATTAAATTTTGTGTGCGCGCAAAAAAAAAAAAATTTAAATCGAAGAAAACTCGAATGATATGAAATAAATCAAATTTCGAAAAGAAATCAGTTACCAACGCGTTTATTGAAAAATCGACAGAAAAAAAAAACAACAAGCAGCAAATAAAAATCGTTTGTAATTTTTCAAGCGTATCGTTTTGAGCTTTTGATTGAAATTTGGTTAAAGGGGAAACAAAAAGTTTTCTTAAAAAAAAAAAAACAAAACAAAAATAAATAAATACGCAACGGCTTGAAAACAGCAAACAAACAAAAAACACCTTTAATGAAGAAAAAATGATGCTGTAGCTACAACCAACAAAGCAATAAAAAATAAAAGGAACGAAAATAAAACGGAAACGGAAGTAAAACAAAACAACCGCGAGTTCATCTTTTTTCTTTCTTTTTTTTTTTGCTTTTATTTTAGTTAAACAATTTTTTTCTTCTCTCATTTGCTTTTACAAATACAAAATTTTCAATTGAACACATACACACAAGTGAGCGCAGCGCGTGAGTGTAACAGAAAAACAAAAACAACAGATAATAGAACATAGTGTTGTGTTTGTTGTGTTTGTGTCGTTGCTGCTGCACTTTTGTAGTGTTGTAGAATTGCCTTCGGATATTTCTTGTAGTTGCTGTAGTTGATGTGATGAAACATTGAACTTTTAGCTTTTAGCATTGAGTGAGAGAAGCTAAACGCAGAAATATCACCAATCAAACATCAGCTATAGTAACAGAGAAAAAGTAGCAGCTTCCGCGAATGCTACTCACCATCACCACAACTACTAGTACTGCTAAAACTTCACCGACCGACGACGCAGCAACGGCGAATTCCTTCATCTTCATCTCGTGTGCATCGTATGTGTTTATGTGTGCGGCCGCCTAGTGACAACAACAACGCCTCATTTTGACAACAACACCAACAACAAACTCCATCATCTCATTTTTACGGCTCCTGTCAGCTAAAAACAACAAGAACAACATCCACTTACTCCTTCGATCTCTCTCGTACACTTTCTCTTTCGCTGCCATTTTACTTATATCATTTTATTTATAATTTTGATTGCGATTGAATTGAAAGCTGAGATCGAATACAAACGACTGCCGTGTGAGAGATGCAACGGCGTGAAACACGAGAACGTGCAGGGTAAGTGTTTTCCTATTAACTACAAGCATAATTAATCTATTCCAGAATTCGACGTACAGTAGTTTCAACAAGAAAGCAATCGGCTTAAGTCAATGAAAAAATTAAGGTATCCTAAAAAAAAAAAGTCAACAGTATCTTGGAATGATTAATTATTCATTGCGCAAATATATTAATATGGCGTCCAGTCGCCACCATTCTTTTTAATTTCATTACAACGGAAATGCATGCTATCGACTAATTTTTCAGCATATGACCGTGTAAAACTTCGCCATATTACTCTAAGAAGCCGTTTCAAATGGTTTATTGAACGTATCTTTTTTCCACGTAGTTTTATCTGCATAAGAGCCCAAACATTTCCGATCGGATTCGTATCTGGCGACTGTGAGGGCCAATCCAATGAAGTTATCCCGTTTTCCTCTTTCCAACTGCTACACAAGTGACTGCGATGTTTTGGGTCGTTGTCCTCTTGAAGAACCCAATCTCGGCTTCCTGCCCCAAACCACATATCCGTTGATGGCAGAAGTCCACGACGGTATATCGTGGTCATGAAGTTGGCATCCAAATTCCTCGTGAACATGATTAATTTGCCAAATGCTTGTTTTGTGAAGCATTCCCAAACATGAACCTTTCCTGGATGTTTCACTGATCGCTGGAGCATCTTACCGTCTTTAGTAGACCAAGCACGCTTAAGAGTGTTTGTCATCCAAAAGGAGGATTCGTCTGTGAGTGCTACTTGGCTCCAATCGTCATCCACATGTTCAGTTGCCCACTCTTGGCGTTTTTTTATTTGCTTTGCAGTTAGTAAGGGTTTTACCGTTTTTGCTCGAAATTGGATCTGAAACTCCCTCAAACTGAACGGTTTCTTATTGTATTCAGAGAGACATTTATGCCCTTTCGAGCCAATTTTTGTTTAGCTGCTTTCAAGGATATGGCTGGATTAGCTTCGAAAATCCTCTTTATAATCAAGTTCTCCTGTTTGGAGGTAGCTCTGCAAATGCCGCGATTTGGCAAGTCGTCCACATTTGTGTACACCGAAAAGTGTTGGTTCCAATGCTGGACAAACGCCTTCGACTTTTTTGAATACTGGGACATTTTGGGACCTTTTGGATGGGAAAAAAGAAAGACTGCTTCAAAACGTTTCGTGTATACTTAACTCATTTCTAAAATATGCTCTTGAGACGAAAGCGTATAATGGACTGTTTCTACAATTACATTGCGAAATTTACAATGAAATCAAGTTTTTTGAAAATTAATGCCTACTTGATATTCAAATTATTTCATGCGAAAAAACCGATTGCTTTCTTCTTGAAAGTACTGTAAGTAATAGTTCCGAATTTCGAAAAAACATCATTGAATAAAATTAGCTATAACAAAATGTTACGACGGATTCTGAGAAACGCATGTAATTTTAATTGTATATACATACTATACATTTTTATACCATATCGATTGTGATGGCTATAGACTTAATAAGACTCAACAAAAGTACTTCTATAGTTCTTGTTCTTTTAATGGCACAACATGGAGGGCCTACGCCGAGCTTTTTGCATACACTCATGTTGTGCGTGTTATATTTGCACGAGGGAATGGAGGGACCTTTAGTTTTATGCCGAATTCGAACGGCAAAGTGAAAAGCTTTTCATAGGAACCACGGACACACTGCGTAGCAGGCCAACGCACTACCAACAATACCAAAACAACTCCTATAGTTAGTGAGATATAAACGTGAAAATTGTGATCGCTGCGGCGTAGTGGTAATGCTTTGGACTGCTACGCAGAGTGTCCGGGGTTCGAATCTCGGCACAGGCAAAATCAAAAAAAGTAGAAAGAATAATTTTTCAACACGGCACCACCTTTTGGCAGGCAATAGCAAATCTACAAGAGTAAAAATTGCTATGAAAAGCTTTTAACTTCGCCGTTCGGATTCGGAATTAAATTGTAGGTCCCTTCCACTCATGTACAAATAAAACACGCACAACATGAGTGGACGCGAAAAGCTCGGCCTAGGCCCTCCATGAGCTGTTGTGCCATTAAAAGTAAAGTAAGTAAGTAAACGTGAAAATTATAATCCTAAAAATAGATTTTGAACCATGATTTAATATCTTCTTAACTGAATGTGTGTGAGTGTGAATTCGATGCTTTTCTCCACAAAAACCAAAACACATACATACATCGTACCTGACTTTGTTCTCTACAAATTGAATTGAAAGGCCAAATATTTGTTCTCTCTCTCTCTCTCTCTCACTGAATACTACATAGGCACCTTTGAGTTATGTACATATATATTACTTACTTTACTTTACTTATAATGGCACAACAGCCCATGGAGGGCCTAGGCCGAGCTTTTCGCATCCACTCATGTTGTGCGTGTTATAGTTATGGAATGGAAGGGACCTACAGTTTAATGCCGAATCCGAACGGCGAAGGGAAAAGCTTTTCATAGCAATTTTGACTCTTGTAGGTTTGCCATCGCCTGCCAAGAGGTGGTGCCGTGTAGAAAAATTATTTTTTCTACTTTTTGATTTTGCCTGTGCCGATATTTGAATCCCGGACACTATGCGTAGCCATCAAACGCACTACCACCACCATGTATATATTATTAAACATTAATAATATGTAAACAAGAATTCTCTAATCGAATTTGTTTAACCTAAAAAATCCCATCATGTTCATGTGAAGGTCAGAAAGTTTTTGTTTGAGTAAAAAACAAATTGACATTTGTTGATTGCCATTTGGCAGTTTGAAAACAGAACACAACAATGCTGAAATACCATTCGAATTTTTTAATTGAAAACAGTTTCTAACACGTTTCTAGGTCTTCTTGCACATTTGCGCTGCGTTTTATTTTTTTCCAACTCTTTATTTAAATTCACGTGTTGCTTTATTTATTTTCTGCTACTACTCGTACATGCCTTATTTAAAAATAGAATAAAATTGTGAATGCCCACTGCCACCACCTGCTCTTGCAACAAGTAAATTTCGTTATTTTCGTTTTCTATAACAAAAGCGGATTTATTGTGCTCTTCCTCATTTCAAAGAGGTACATACAAACATTTACACTTTCTATGTGTATCCTATATTTCATTGTTATTTGTTGTTTTTGTTGCTGTTTAGTTCAGTCGTTGTGGCTAGTACTTTTGCTCAAACATACAACAGTTTTTTATTATTATAAAAGCTCAATTTAAATACAATAAAAACACATGAGCATATAAAAAACCGAAACGACTAAATGGATTTTTTTTTTATTTATTTTTTTTTTTTTTTTTTGGCAAACCACGAGGTGAATGAAATTTGACTAGGAAGCAGATTAGTATTAAAAAAAAAATATCGCACAGAAAATGTATTGAATAATTTTTTGTATAAGTAAATAGTAAATTCTGTTAAGGAACTTCTGTAGAAATTAAGAGAATTAAAGTCTCATTAAATGGCAACTGAGTTTGGAGTTCATCAAAAATTATGAAACCTTACTAGCATGCATCTTAGGTATACAGTGTCGGACAATTAAATAAGAACACCTTGTTCTGAAACCAAAAACTTAAAAAAAAAAAATATTTCTCTAGGCTTATGATAAATTTAAAAGTTATTTACTTTTATTCATTTATTCCATAAGCTTAATTTTTTCTTAAAACAAAAACCAAATCAATTCAGTGTAAAAAAAAAAATGTTAAAGTTATACATAAAATCACATTTCAAAAGGCCAAACAAATAAGAACACTTCAATTAAAAAAAAAATTTATAAAATATTGACTCAAGTTGTTCACTAATGCTTATATTTTTTGTAATTAATGAAAACCGCCTTACACCTTCTAGGCATTGATTCCACCAGAGACGCGCAAATAGCCTGGGGTATGGAATACCACGCTCTTTGAATGCTTTGCCACAATTCGTCTTTGTTTTTAGCTCTGGTACTGCCAATCTTTTCTTTGACAATATTCCACAAGTACTCGATTGAATTAAGGTCAGGAGATTGTGAAGGCCAGGTCATTACGGGAAATTCATTATGGGAAAACCAATCTCGCGCAAGGGTTGAGGTTTGCTTTGGGTCGTTATCCTGTTGCATTTGCGATTTCAGGGGCATTTCCCATTCAGCATAACGAAGCATCACCTCCTGAAGGATGTTTACGTAAAGAAATCTGTCCATCGTTTCTTTTATCCAATACAGATTGCCCACACCATACCAAGAGAAGCATCTCCATACCATGATGCTTCCACCTCCGTGCTTAAACATCTTCCTAGTATATTTTGTGCTCAATTCTGCATTTTTCGGGCGTCTAACCCAACGTTTGCCATCACTTCCAACAAGATTCACCTTACTTTCGTCTGTTCATAATACGTTAGGCCATGTTTTTGCATTAATGGAACCATCCCACTCAATGTGCGCTTCAACGCACATACAAATTTGTTACATTTTTGAAACTTTTGAGACAACGACGATAATTTTTTTTCCGGAAATTTTATTAAAGATTTTTGCGGCTATAAAGATGGTTAAGGCTCCACAAAAAAAAAAAAAGAAAAGATTTCTTCAACTTTCGTTCAGTTTGTCGCAATGACAGAACGGGAGAACGGGAGAAAGAAAACTGATATAAGGAGTGAGATCGAAAAAATCGGATAACTTTAAATTGTCCTAGCATGGAAATCCCTTATGCAAATAAAAAAATGTAAACAGTTTTGAAAAGAAAATTTAATTTCTGATAAAACTAATTTGTTTGTTGTTTTTTACAGAATTCGGACAGCTTTTCCGGTATGCCTGCCATTAGCTCCTTTACTGTCATTTCTGAAACGCTCTTGGCGGTAGCATTCCACGTATTTCTAAAATCTTCCATGGATTTAGCTTCTTTGTTTGTTGTCTTTAATGTTCTTTTCACTAGAGCCCAATATCTCTCGATAGGCCGAAGTTCTGCGCAATTTGGTGGGTTTGGCGATTTTTGGTTCCAATTTGAGATTTTGGTCTTCGAACCATTTAAGGGTTACTTTACTGTAGTGGCAGGAGGCTAGATCAGGCCAAAAGAAAGTAGATACATTGTGCTTTCTAATGATGAAGTGCAGCAATCTCTTCTGGAGGCACTCCTTCACATAAATTTCGTCGTTAACAGTGCCGAAAACTTTTACTCCTTAGCCCACAACTACAAATCGCTTGCCATACCAGAAATGTCTTCGGGAACTTGGACTTTTGTTTTGTCCTAAATCTTTCCTCAACTCCTCCTCGTTCCTTTGCGGTGTAACACGCTTGACCAGGTAATTGAGAAAATTTAGACAACACGTAAATTTAGACATCGTCCATAACACAGCAATCGAATTTTTGGAAAAAATCTGAATAAATCTGTCTTCAACTTTTTAGCTCGGCTCTGGGCTACCAAGTTCTTAGTAGCGTTCCTGTTGTCGGGTACTGACTGCACTTTGCGTGTTTTAAGGCCCGCATCTTTTTTAATTTTACGAACTAAAAACTCGCTGCAACTCGCTTTTTCCACCAATTTTCGATTAGACAACGCTGGATTCTTCTCTAAGAGAGCAACGACTTTCTTCGCCGCATTTCCTTCCAGAACCATATTTTCTAGCAACTGTTAAGTCTGTATTAAACTTTTTAAGAATCATCGAGTTTTGTGCAACTTTCGCCTTATTGGCAATGGTATTCTGGCTCCACTGCGGATTTTCTCGAAATAAGTAATTCAACAACTAAATCGCGTCTTTCCACTTCCGATGCCATGACTCAACTGAAAGTTCACAAGTCAAAAAACATGTGATTAGTATTAGATTATATCATCAGAATTTCTCCAACGCAAAGCCTACTGTTTGAATTTTTTCATTCAGATGAAGAGTTTCAAAGCAGTGGTCTTTCAAAGTTATCCGATTTTTTCGATCTCACTCCTTAATATTTCGAACAGTGTTACCAAAATTTTAAAATTTCTCTTAGCATATTCTTACCCCTCCATTCTTTTCTTCTTCTACCATATTCATAACAAGATTCTTGAATAACACAAATTGCGCCAGTCTTTTATTATCTATTTTTTATTATTTTTTTCTGTTTATACTTGTTTTCTTTAATTGAGTAAATACTAACTACTGCTTCTTGGTTTTTGTGTATTTGGCACAACCTCTTGGCAAGTTGCGTTATCGTTGTAGTTGTCGCCGTTATTATTATTATTATTTCAAGTTCAAATGTTAAAAATAAAAAAAGCAAACATTAAAAATAAAAAAGCCAGCGAAAAATATTGTAATTTAATTATAAGAGCACGTCTTATAACAGAGGCACACTCACACTCACACTCAACCCGCACTCAAGTTACCATATAGTGCCTCCATATATGATGTTTTTTATTGAGGTTATGTTGTTTAACTATTAAGTATCTGTTGTTGTTTTTGGTGTTGTTCATGTTGATCATAATCATGTTGACCATGTCTCTCTTCATTACACTTCTCACTCTCTTCTTTGCTTTTTGATTTTTTGCTTTTCAGTTTCGGTTGCCTCTTAAAAATAAACCAAAGTAAATGTCTCTTTAACTGGTTTAATTTTGTGTAATTACAACAGTTTTTTGAACTTTTTACCTTAATTATTATTATTTTTTTTATTATTTATTTTTACTTAAATTTATTATATATTTGTAAAAGCAAGTGTCATGAACATGAAAGAAAACACACAAGCTGCAATGCAATTGTAATAAAAAATATTAATTTTTTAATTTTTAACTGTTTTATTATTTTTTATTGTTAAACGATATCGTTAACATTTTATTTTATTTAATTATTGAGTTCAGTAATTAAAAGCTCAGTAACCTCATTTATTTTTTGGATATAAGTAAATTAACTTATCTCATTTCATGGTTTGTCTTTGAAATTGAAGATTTATTATTAATTGTATTGAAAATAATTGATTTAATACTATTGTCTGTTAAAAATCATATGAAAATTTGTAAAAATTTTATGATTGGTTTTACCATTGCTTACCAAGAGGTGTATTCTTAAACACTCTTCAGCTCGGTAGGAACCCCTACCTCCCGAGTGAAAGTCTAGTGGGCTGTCCACTAGACTATCGGGGTTGTCTTGAGTACCAGTAATAAATACGGTAGCCCTTCTTCTAACCTTATACAATGAATTCAGGTTGACCGTCTTTGCACCAGCTGTCCACCAGAAGATGGCGCCTTAAAGAAGATTCGGCTCGACCACTGCTGTATGAAGCCGCGATTGGATACGAGGTTGTAGTTCTCATCTTGTTACTAAGGTCCTCTTACAACTGTATTGAGCACAAGAGACTTTCCGTACTATTTCGAATTTCAGTTTTGCCTTAACTATGAACTTGCAGGGTCTAAATTTTGAGATAAAATTCATTAACTATGAACTTGCAGGGTCTAAATTTTGAGATAAAATTCATTTAATGGAAACGGAATTGATCCTTCTAAATCCTTCATATATGGCAGAAATGAGACCGACGAAAGATTGTTGGACGTCAGATGCTCTTTTTGTTACAAATTTTTAATATTCGCGGTATATTTTTAATAACTTCAAGGAAGAAACCTCCTTGTTTTTGATTAGGAAGCCATGTTATTACGCCCACACACATACACACACACACTTCTTTACTTTACTTTACTTTTAATGGCAAAACAGCCCATGGAGGGCCTAGGCCGAGCTTTTCGCATCCACTCATGTTGTGCGTGTTATATTTGTACATGAATGGAAGGGACCTACAGTTTAATGCCGAATCCGAATGGCGAAGTGAAAAGCAATCATATATGGCAGAAATGAGACCGACGAAAGATTGTTGGACGTCAGATGCTCTTTTTGTTAAAAATTTTTAATATTCGCGGTATATTTTTAATAACTTCAAGGAAGAAACCTCCTTGTTTTTGATTAGGAAGCCATGTTATTACGCCCACACAAATACACACACACACACACACTATATAATTTAAACTTTTTGCGATGATTTTATGGCAACAGGGAAGAAATTATTTTTCAGAATAACTATGGTAAAGTATTGTGCTACTTTCACTTCACAATTAAACTGCTTTTTTCTTCAAAAGCAAACCTAAAATTTTTCTTTTATTGCCTCTATAGATACTCATACATATGCATATGCACATAAAATTTTATTGCAAATTCATTGCTCTTTCTCTCCTAACCTGTCGAAGTCCCCCACGATGTCCTCGTGTCGTTCCCGTTCCCTCTATGGGTTCATAAATGGTACATAAATATTTACTATACTATGTGGGTGAAATCTTTCAACTCAGTGTTGTTGTTTTTTTTTTTTTTATATTGTGGTCGCATTGCGTGTAAGATAGTCTTAAAGACAAAGCAAAATAAGAAAAAGCAACAAAAAAAAAAAACCTAAAAGTATGAGAGGAATAAAAAGAAATATTAAGGACAAACTAAAAATATGTTAATTTCACCATTGACAACTTAAATACCCAGGGATGACGTCACCCGCACACAACAAACGTCAAAAGGTATGAAAAATTATTCCTTAGATATTTTTGCAACACAATCTCTTTCTCTTCCCCTGTATGTGGCAGTGGGTGTGTGTAGTAGTAGTAGTAGTAGTAGGCGTGGGCGTATTTAAGGTGAAGTATATTCTTATAGATCTTACCAACTACCACAACGACAGTCAGCGAGACAACACTGGTTGATTTCCAACAGCAGAGAGTAAGTGTTGCTAACCAAAAATACAAAATAAAAAATAAAACAAACAAAAAAAAAAACAAGAAACCAAAGAAAAGAAGAAGGAAAAACGGAAATCACTTTTATAGGAGTCAAAACGCAGAGCAGGCACCCACCAGCGCCGCAGTAGCAGCAAAATTCGAGAGTGCCAAATAAACATCACAATAGCAGCGCACTACGCCAACTACAGAGGCGCGCGGGCGGTTAAGCATGGGGCGACAAGAGCCACAGAAGCAGCCACCACTCTGCCAGCCAGCCAGTCAGGCAGTCGTTCAGTCAGCAGCAGGAAGTGAATGTGCAATAATTTTCCTTGACTTGAGCTAATTCTGTTGCTGCATAGCATACTCGTTTAGTTAACGAAATAAATAAATAAATAGTAACTAAGAAAGAGTGTAGTCGTCATAGTTGCACGTCGTAGAGGTACACACTCACAATGGAGACGAAATTGAAATAGAATGAATATGTACGTGCATACATACCATACTTATGTAGAGGAGGGATGGAGATGGAAATGGAAATGGAGGGAACCGGAGTATGTACAAATGTAGGTATGTATGTATGTAGGTATTTAAATATCTACTTAAGAGCGCAAGTACAAATCTCGTGCTTAATTTAATTAGACTGCGACCCGAAATCCGATTTTTCTTTTCTTATTTGTATTTATTTTATTTTTTTTTTTGTATTTATTTTTACTTTAGCTTATGCGAATCAATATTTTACAATCTTGTTGCTGCTGTATACAAATAAAAAGAATAAAAATACAGGTTACTTGAAAAGTTTCTACCCTAAATATGAAATTTTTCTTTTATTTTCGTTTGAGTTTTAGTTTTTTATGCAGTTTAATCTCCTAGCAGATCATTATACCCCAAAGCTCCTCCAATAAATGTATCCCATCATTAAAGTACGATTACGGAAGGTCTTCAAAATATGCTTCTACGGCTGCTATAGCTTCTACGTTTTCCCAGGAAGGAACTGTTTCAGGTTTCGGAACAGGTAATAGTCGCTGGGAGTCAAATCTGGTGAATACGATGGATGGTCAAGCAATTCGGAGAAACGGACTTTAATTCCTTGAATTTAGCCATTGTGAATGCACTTATGTGAGGTCGTGCGTTGTCTTGAAAAAGCATTTTTTTCTTCTTTAAACCGAGTCCATTTTCGCGAATTACTGCATCCAATTTATCCAACAGGTTACAATAGTATTCTGAGTTTATTGTTTTACCTTTCTCAATAAAAAAATAATAAGAAATCAATAAAAAAATTGCTTTTGCATCCCCGAAAACAGTAGCCATAACCTTTTTTGCCGCTGCTTTGGCGCTGAACATCCAACTTCAGTCCACTGTAAACTTTGCTGTTTCAATTTAGGATCATGATGATGGTTGACCTAAATGTCATCCGCAGACATGAAACGTCGTGGATTATTCTGCTCAAAACGTTCCAAATTGCACTGAGAAATTCGTTTTCGATCGAGTTTTTGTTCAATTGTTAACGTATGCGGCACTACTTTTCCCAACAGCAAATGGTGCGGAGAGGTCTGTCCCAATTTTTACTGCGCTGGTGGTGTTGGTCAGTGTCATTTTGCAAAGACGAATGAGCTTTGCAGGGATACCAAAATCAGACATTGCGGCGTACAAGTGATCCGTAATCGTGCTGTCGAAGGCGGCAGCGGCTTTATAATTGACAAATAGATGATGGGTGTCGATCTGTTTTTCTCGGGACTTTTCCAGGATTTGGCGTAGTGTGAATAACTGGTCGATGGTGGATTTACCAGGCCTGAAGCCACACTGATAAGGTCCAATCAGTTTGTTGACGATGGGCTTCAGGCTTTCGCACAGTACGCTCGATAGAACCTTATATGCAATATTAAGAAGGCTTATCCCACGGTAGTTGGCGCAGATCGTGGAATCACCCTTCTTATGGATTGGGCAGAGTACGCTGAGATTCCAATCACTTGGCATGCTTTCATCTGACAATATTCGGCATAGAAGCTCATGCATGCGTTTTTTGAGCTCTTCGCCTCCGGTCTTAAACAACTCAGCAGGCAGGCCATCTGCACCTGCAGCCTTATTATTTTTCAGCCGAGCAATGGCTGTTAAGACCTCCTCATAGTCAAGTGGCGGTACTTCAACGTCGTCAGTGATTGGGGTTTCGGGAGTAGATTCCGCAGTGGCGGGATTATTGCCGTCATCGCCATTAAGCAGTTCATAAAAATGCTCCATCCATAATTGCATTATGCCCTGAACATCTCTCACCAGATTTCCGTCTTCATCCTTGCAGGAAGAGGCCCCGGTCTTCAAACCATCAGTCAGGCGTCTTATTCTTTCAAAGAATTTTCGAACCTCGTTCCTGTCCCGCAACATTTCGATATCATGAGATGCCTATGGTATCAGCTATTTCACACATAGTCGCACTTGGATTTTCACAAACATTTCCATGTACTTTTTCAATGATTTCTGGTGTCGAGCCACTTTTTGGTCTTCCAGTGCGTGGTTCATCTTCAATAAATACTTGTACTTACGACCACGTTTAAGTTCAGCAATCTAATTGTTTACTGTTACAGATAAATACTCAATAATGGCAAGATTTTTAAATTTTCTTTTTAAAAAAAAAAAAAAAAAATTTTCACGTCAACTTCAACTTCAAGCAGCTGTTAAACAAAGAATGGATTGTCAGATTGATTTGAAACTTTACACGTGTTCATACGAAAGATGAAATCATACATACATTGAACATAGATTCACTGCTCCACTAGTGCTATTTATGTGTCAGGCGAGAAACTTTTCAAGTAACCTGTAAATACATAGAAAAAAAAAAGTTAGGGATTTTCTATTTAAAAAAGAACAAGAAAAATAAATTCCTTTAATAAGGATTAAAAGTTGCAAAGAAAAAGCAGAAATATCGTTCTACTTAGAAGCTTTTCTCGTTTGATTATTTGGAACGTGCAGGGAAAACTGGAATCTGAGAAGTTGCTCTTATTTCGCAATTCGGAGAAACAGCGTTGAAACGAGCCTAGAGATTACGGAAGAAGGCGGCGGTAAATTTGTTGGTTCGTTCAAAAAGTAGTTTTTTTTTTTGGTAGTAATTTTTGTAGGTCCAGTGAAGCAATCGACAGATCATTTCGAAAATATTGACCAATGATATTTCTCTTATAAATAGCCAAGAGGAGTGGGCAAAAACAGAGGTAATGAAGCAAGAGAATAGTTGTTCCTCTTCGTCTTGACCGCTTCTACAAAAGTCATTTGAGGGCGTCCCCATTCTAGCGTGATTAGGCACACATAAGGCAGCTAGAGCGTTATTACTACCTCCACTTTATGTATTTGGTTTTTATCCAGAGATATTAGCTACATATAAAAATCCAGCTGCTTCGCTGGCTGGGTCATGCTGAGCGAATGGGAGAAGGCGCTCCGGCTAGAAGGGTGTTTTATTCGAGCCACGGTGGAGGAACACGCAGAAAAGGGTACGTCCTAATCTCCGTTGGAAAGATCAGGTACAGGGCGACATTACTGCACTTGGCCATGTCAAATGGCGCCAGCGCTCGTATTGCAGAGGCAACTGGCGAAGCTTTATTGAGGCAGCCAAGACCGATCATCGGTTGCAGTGCCATCTAAGTAAGTAAGATATTAGCTACTTGGAGCATTTGCTTTGCAGTTATACTCTCGCCATACCTACTTAGTGTTTTTGCAGCCATCTTACCTTTGCCTACTTAAAGAATATTGTTTGAAGTTTGGACTTGCAGGTTGCCGGTTGCCGGTATGGTATACCGGGTAGTTTATATATTGTAAAAGCACCATTGTGCCCAATCTAGCTAATTTATCAGCTTTGTTGTTATCATAAATATCACTATGCCTTGGAACCCACACAACTAATCCATTGAGTAACAGCCGACTCGCAGAAGCCAACTTGGAGGTCAATCAAATATTAGTTAAAAATTATAGGCTAAGTATAACTGAAAAATAAGTAAATCGTAGACTGGCACTTTAGGATACAGCTGCCTGTATAGCTATGACCATGGTCTGAAAGACGCTACAGCTGTCAGGCAGACGAATGCATAAGCTTAATCCTAATTTCTCAGAAAATACCACCTGGAAGGATAGGTGGTATTTGGGGATTCGTTGGTATACGAATTCACCGCATCCTTCTGCCACATAGTATCGACTCTTAATCACATTCTCTGTCTCAAGTAATGAAGGTGATAAATTGGTTGTCGAAGAAATGTGCGTTGAGAGGGTACCGGCAAAATTCTAGGTAAGAGTGGTAAATTCTAGAATAATTTTGGAACGCCCTACTGCTGCAAAAGATTAAGACCGGGGACTCATAGACCTACCATAGTCGCAATATACTTTACCCATTTACATCTACAACTGAATTTAACCTTATAGCCGAGTTAGCCGAGATCTGTTTCCCAATGCGGTCTAAAGGGGTTGTCCTTAGTCGACCGGTGATCAACAATGATAAGGTTCTTTTAACCTTGCTCCATGTCTCCTTGTGAACTTCTTTGAAGTGCTGTTCACCAAATCATTGCATAATAAAATGGGTCAACTAAATGCAATCTTATCTCCGAATCCTCTTTCGCCTTGGATCCGCTAAGTAATTTTATTTATGTGCTTTAAAAAAAATTATGTTTTACAAACGAAAAGAGAGCATTTTTATTAAATTTAAAAGAGTGCCTTTCTTGTGTGTGAGCTTTCTTTTTACTAATATTTGCAGAGAGCGGGTTGTACTGATACTACATATAACCCGCAGTAGTTTCTGATCTACTTTTTATGGTAAATATAGTATACTATGGTTTCGCAAATACTAAAATAAAATTTCTTAAACATATATACACATGTGTGTGTGTGTGTGTGTATGCATGTGTATTTGTGTATTTGTGATTGCATCTGTTTTAAGACTATCTATACAAATTGCTATAATTTATTTATTTTTTTTTTTTTTTTTGGTTTTTTGTTTTCATCCTCAATGTCAAAACTTGACAACCACAATTACTCATTACCCTGACTTACTTTGTTGATATCAATAGCTTCTTATTATTCTTCCTCATGGGTTTGCCTTCTTTCTTTCCGAATTTCTTTATACGAGTATATAGATTACTGCTGTTACTGTGTGCCTTCGCTTCTTCTCTCTAGAGATACCCAATGGGAAATGGATTTAAGAAATAATAAGAAAAAACAAAGCATTCCTCTTTGTATTACCGCTTCAAAGAAGAATAGAGAGAAAATTGCCTTTATTAATTGCTCCGTTGTCTCAGTAGGGTAATTGAAATCCTTGAGTAAGCTTATTATTCTGAAATTCCATAATTTTGAAGTCTGAGGCACAAAAATTCGCGTTATAAAATTTTTTTTTTTCACTTTGAATTTTTCGTTAATATTTTACAAAAAATTTTTAAGAAGGTAAAGTGCTTGGAATATTGATATATTTGTGCCAAAAGAGAGTGCCGCAATCATCCATTCATTGTCATGGAATTGTTATTGATCATTGGAAAGGAGAAGCGTTTTATTTTCTATCAATTGCAGTGCAGGGTTTGTGTGAAAATGAATGGAAGAAGTTTCCGCTTTCGGTTTGTTTACTTAAGAAAGCCGTTTTGATTTCATGTCATTTCTCTTGATAAAGGAAAATGATACAGATGTATTCCCTTTTGATTTACGTTTAAGAAAGCAGTTTTAATTACTTTTTATGCTCCTTTAAAATGAAATAGTTCAAATAGTTTCCGTTTTCGATTACTTACAAATGTCGTTTTTATTCCATTTTAATTTCTTTACTTCATTTTCGTTTACTTAAGAATACAGACTTAATTCCATTTTTTTGTTTGTTTTTTTTTTTTAATATTTAAAGTTACTCTGTAGGCCTTTCCTAGGAAAAGGTTTAGAGATTTATTTGGCCCGATTTCCAGGGGAAATTATATCGCCATAACTGTAATTCAATTTTATTATTTTCTTTTCTAAAGAAAATTAGTCCACATGGAATCCATTTGGGTTAACTTAAGAATAGAGGTTTGATTCCATGTCATTACTTTGTACAGAAAAATAGTCCAGATGAATTGATTCAATTGCATTTACTTAAAAATGTTATTCTGTTTCAATTGCATTCCTTTATAAAGGGAAATGGTTCAGGATTCATTGCTCTTTATTTAATTGTTATATACCTATTTGCAGAACCATTTCTAATTGTATAGTTCATTGATTGGTATTCTATGAATTTCCCGCTGGGTATACAACTGTATGCATGAGTATGTAAAGGGGTTTTCAATAGCGATATAACAATCTTGTATTTGAATATAAACGCATCATTATCTTTAAATTTTTGGATATGTTAAAACGTCATTCAAGGTTTACATTTTGATCATGGTGAAGTTAACGAACGAGCAACGTTTACAAATTAATACTAGCGAAATTCTTTTAGTTTGAAGAAAATCTTGAATTCCATTAAAAACCCATCTTCAGCGATGAAGCTTATATGCGGTTAATAGCAAAATATGCGTTATTATCGGACAGCAATAACTTACTTACTTTACTTACTTTTGATGGCACAACAGCCCATGGAGGGCCTAGGCCGAGCTTTTCGCATCCACTACTCATGTTGTGCGTGTTATATTTATACATGAATGGAAGGGACCTACAGTTTAAAGCCGAATCCGAACGGCGAAGTGAAAAGCTTTTCATAGCAATTTTTACTCTTGTAGGTTTGCCATTGCCTGACAAGAGGTGGTGCCGTGTAGAAAAATTATTTTTTTTTTACTTTTTGATTTTGCCTGTGCCGAGATTCGAACCCCGGACACTCTGCGTAGCAGTCCAACGCACTACCACTACGCTACGCTACAGGACAGCAATAAACCCACATGTACTCCAAGCGACTCCATTGCTACCACAAAAACTGACCTTGCGGTGCAGATTTCATGACGGAGTTGCGATTGAACCATAATTTCATGTCGTTGAAAATGATCGCCATGAACTCAATGGAGTTCGTTATCGTGCCATGTTGGAGGACTATTTTTGACCAGGACTGCATGGAATTGACATCAGTGATATGTGGTTCCAACAAGATGGGTTGGTGCCATATGCCACACAGCTGCTCAAACAATTGATCTATTGAAGAGAAAGTTCATTAATCGTGCAGCCTCGAAAAATGATCCGGTCGAATGGCCAGCTAGCTAATACGATTTAATGACATTGGATTTCTTTTTATGTAAACTTAATGTAAATTGTTGGTTTATGCGAAAAAAACCAACAACGTTACAGGAGCTCAATTGTCAACGTTCCGGCCGAAAAGTGTGAAAGAGTGGTGGGTGGAAAATTTCCTCCAAAGAAATCCATCACTGCGACAGTGCTCGCGGTGGTTATATGAGCGAGTCCATACTTAAATGTAACATGTGTACTACTTCTCTCCTTTTCTTTTAATAGCACAACAGGCCATGGAGGGCCCACGACGAGCTTTTCACACCCACTCATGTTGTGCGTGTTATATTTGTACAAGAATGGAGGGAACTACAGTTTCATGCCGAATCCGAACGGCCTTTCGTAGGCAACTTTTACTCTTGTTGGTTTGCCATTGCCTGCTAAGAGGTGGTGCCGTGGAGAAAAGTAGTTTTTTCTACTTTTTTGAATTTACCTGTGCCGCGATTCGAACCTCGGACACTCTGCGTAGCAGGCCAATGCACTACCAACTACGCCACAGCGATATGTGTACTACACCTGAAATAATATTAGAGATAACAGCCCGATATCTCTAATAAGTATTCTGTGTTTTATTTGATTGCAAATGTGTTATGTTCCTATTGATGAACCCTTTATGTTCTGTTCTTTATAATAAGCATAAAGTAGTGGCCGCATTTCTTCATCATTCCTTTAATGTGCTCGTGGGGGATAAGATAAAAGCGAAAAGGAAGATGAAACTAGAAACTTAAAGTATATCAAGTTGTTAAAATTTCAGCAACAACAACATGTTAGCAACACATAATCATAAATATTTTCATGATTCGTGATGATTTTAATACAAGCACATTTACATAAAACATATATGCACATTTCTTTTCCTTTATTTAACTTTTTTCACAAAATTTGTTAGATCATGTATATTTTCCTTTTTTCCTCCAATCGTCATCATCAATCTGTGGTGCTGGAATAAAATACCAAAAATTGCTATCGTCTTCTTGTTGTTGATGGGATTTTGAAGTAGCTATCAAAATGAAAATAATAAGCCACACGAAAGATATAGAAGAAAAATTATAATAATTTAGTTAAAATAAAAAAAAAAAAAAAATGATTTGAAATAATTCTACATACATTCCCACACACACCACAACACATACCCACGGCGTTGATTGAGTATGGTTGATGGAAAGGCAATCATTTTGTTTACACACTTTTTAATTCTTATCACACAAAGCAAAGAAAAGAAATCAAGCAAGCAGCAATGGAAATGATACAGAAATCTGTTTCTGTTGCAGAGCAGGCAAGAGAGACACAAACATAGCTAGAAAATGAAGACAGAAAAAGAGCAAACGGCAAAAATGGTTATCGCTTGCCACAATTGCGATTGAAATCTGTGAGATATTGATTCAGTTGAAATAGCGTCCCTGCAGTGCAAAAATGAGTTAGTCTCACAAATTACCTAGTGTATTACCTAGCAAGAAACATGCTAGTTAAAATACTAGCTGCAAGCTGATGCAGGATGAGTGAGTCACTTTGAAGAGTGCTTAGACTTTTCAGCTGGTTTATGCAACAACAAAGAACTTCTTTCAATAATACATACTATTCAGTGAAAATATTGTCTTGTAATTCTCATATACTTTACAATGTTTTTCAGTTATATGTATGGATTTTTGAATAAGGGGCCTGTGACAAAGAGAACCAGCAGCAGAATAGTTTTCGGTTTTTTATTTTTTTTTGAATTTTGGTCTATTTTAGCTTTATACAAATAAAAAATGATGATGCTAGCTCAAAAGTTATCGAGGATAGGGGAATTGTCTTGTCGTAGGTCATCGGCGTGGAAACTAGTATGCTGCTGCATGTAAATAAGATGGAGCTAGTTAATTAACTAGCTTTTGAGCTAGTTGGTTACACTGCATGGCTGCACGCACGCAAACACATATATAACATGTATACTCATACTTGCATTTAATAGTACTTTGCACTTCTACTAAAGTGCGATAAGCCACTCTATTTTTATCAACAGTTAGTGAGAAACAAAAAATCAATTGATTTCTTATTTGATGTCACATTTTTAGGTGCGAACACGAAAATTTTGTATTTAATTTAATTTATTATCATACCCAACAAAAATACGACAGCCATACAAATCAACACCATACACGGTAGACATTTTAGTTTAAATATTGATTTTAGTTTTTAACATTTTTAGATTAGAGGAATTTGTATGTATTCAAAGCGTAATTTGTGCGCTAATATATGTATTTTTTTTAAATTTATTTATTTCTTTTTTGTAGCCACTTGCGTCTTATCAAATTATAAAATTTGTAGAAAGAAAATGTACATAGTAAATAAAGCATACAAAATATAATTCATTTACGTGTTTGCGTTACCTCTTCCCCCTCCCAATGGAGGGAGACAACAGTCTGGATACGTTTTTAGTATTTATTATATGTAAAGTGTAAAAGATAATTGGAAAAATTTGAGACTTGACACATTCAGATTAGCATATTTTCTGTTGTATTACCTAATATTTGGTTCTATTCTATTTTCAGAAGTTCTTAATCCTCTTAGGCTTCAGAATTTTTGGAAAAAAAAACTGATGGCATACCTTTAACTACATTGGTCGGTATAAGGAGCACAACTGTTTCTATTTGGAGGCCATTATTTCCATCATATTATTTTTCTGTCCTTTCTGGTCAACATGTTGCGTTATAAAACCATTCGCAGTCCACTGAAGACTATTTTCCTAGGACGTGAAATGTTATGTATATAAACAACTACAGAACAAATAGTTCTCGGGTACCCGTTAACCGAAATGAACAGGTATCCGTAAGATCGGGTACCCGGGTAACCGTGTAAACAGGTATTACCAACCCGACGGGTACCAAGAACACTGGTGTGTAGGATTTATAAAGTTCAGATCAGAGCGAATCTAAGTATAATATTTGATGTAAAGACATGCATAAAAAGTTTGTACTTGGGCGTTGGTTATATTGGGGGATTCTCTTAGTCTAGCATATGATGCCCCTGGACGATGGAAGAAGTACCAGAATTGCAAAATATTGACATCTCTACAACGAAGAAACAACAACAACAAAATTTGCTATTCTTGCACCGTGCTAGGATTAGAGAATCCCCCTATATTACATATTTTCCTCTCATGTTCAGTTTGCGATACATCCAGAATATCATGTTCAGTGTGAGAGTGAGTAAAGAGTTGGGTGAAACAACAATCTCATGGTATTCACCGAGTAAAGTTAAAATGCGTTTTTTCATGTGCATGTATCGTATACATGTTTTTGGGAAATAACTGCAGGCGTCAAATGATGTATGGTATTAGGAGCACAACTGTTCCTACTTGGAGGCCATTTTATCCATCATATTATTTTTCTGTCCTTTCTGGTCAACATGTTGCGTTACAAAACCATTCGCAGTCCACAGAAGACTATTTTCCTAGGACGTGAAATATATTATAAACAAATACAGAACAAATAGTTCTCGGGTACCCGTTAACCGAAATGACCAGGTACCCGTAAGATCGGGTACCCGGGTAAACGTGTAAACAGGTATTACCAACCCGACGGGTATCAAGAACACTGGTGTCTAGGATTTATAAAGTTCGGGCGCTTTCGAACTTGGTGTTCTCTATATTCTTTCGTTTGTCGACATAGCAATTGAAGTGTGCGACAGCGTCAATTGTTGTCCTGTTGACATAGATTCGCTTATTTCCACTACATTAAATGAGTTGAACTGGTTTTTTTTATTTAAAATGCTCAAAAGCTTGCTGTGGAGTGGCCACCACTGGTTTAGAGTGAAGCTTCATTAACAGTGTAATGTAAATAAACTACAAAGAAATTCGAATTCTCAAATTATGAATTAATCGATTTGATGTACAAGAGAGTAAATTCATTTAAGTTCTCTCACCAGCTGATGCTTGCTGTTGTTCTTATATATTCAAAGAGAGACAATATTCTGCGATATTGTCTCAATTGTGATTTCCCCCCTCAGAACCCATTAACTTTTGTATTGCAAAAAATAAAGGGGGAAGTGTTTTGCTTCAGTCTTATTTGAGAATGAATAATCGTATTGGCTGAAATATTTATCGGTTATTGCATAACACTAACACACTTGATATGTAATTGTGAACTTCCGCTTTACGCAAAATCATTTAACAGATTTTAAATAACTCAATATTAAATATATAAAAAAAAAAAAAATTATAATAAAGCATCAACAGCGCGACATGCAAGCCCCCAAAAAATGGTGTGAGGAAAAAACATATGAAATGCAATTGCTGAGAGCAGAGAAAACACATAAAAGCAACTATTAAAAACTACAAAAAGAAATTAAAAAAATAAAAGAACAACGAAAAAAAAAAAAATATGAAACAAGGAAAAGAAAGAAAACGCGAAAGACATAAATCCAACAAGAGAGAGATACTCGTATGTGTATTTGAAAATTGTAAAACTCGCACATTAAATAAACTATTGCTACCAACAAAAAACATCAACAAACAACAACAAGAAGCAATCGTCAGAGCAGCCAGAACCGAAAGTTACCAACACGAAGAATTCTTCTCCTTATCTGCTGTTTCTACTTTACTTTAGTTTTCGCTTCATTTCTCTTTTCTCTTTGCTGTTAGTTTTTGTTGTTTTTGTTTTTAGTAAGCACTTACCATATATTTGCCTCTCTGATTTGACTTTATGCATGTATATATGTGTGAATGGCTGTATACCCAACGGGAAAAGCAGCGATCCAAAAGCGATATAATTTTTATGTTGCATGTCACAGGAAAGTAGCACTCACATCAAGCTTTCAGGAAGAACTAAAAGACCGCTCCTAAAGATCATAAGAGGAGAGTTTATAGCAAAGCAAGCTTCCCGTTGAGTTATGGCTATGGATGTGTGCATGTATGTTTGTATATAAATCGTATGTTTATGTACTGGCTGCTGCCTACCTATATATAAACTTACGATTAAAACGATAACGACGACATTGGCATATTTGCCCAGCCTGCTGACTGCTGTATCTTCTTAGATTCGTGTCCTGTTTTTGCAGTCTCAACGTACAACGAACCTCCTCACATACACACAGACACAAATACATTATCTTCTTCCTCGTTGTCATTCTCTCCATTGAATAGTGAATAGGCAAAGAATAAGAAATAATAACTTAACAGAGATGCCATCACGCAGAGAGAGAATTTTTCTTCATGTGGCAGTTTTTGCTGTTGAGTTGAATTTGTTGAATGCACTAGCATGCACAATATTTTAGCATTCTTGCATGTGGTTAAGGCGTTCGCATTAACCCAAGAGGGATAGAGAGTGAGAAAGGGACCGGGGTTTAATTTTTTCTCTTTGGAAACCTCAAATCTTTGGGAAGTCCCAGGTTCGAGTTCACATTTAAATGATTATCAATAACTTCAACAGCACTATTGTCGTCGGGAAATATTCTACGAGGAACACGAGTGGTAATAGCCGTTTTGTTATGATTTCATGCAAAACTTTTCTAGAAAGTTTTTGTTCGGAATGATTTGGCTTAGTTAAAGCATACCTCGCATTATTTTTAATAAATCTTCATGGACCATGGAACCAAAATGGTGCTCTATACAAAATTTAAAGTCATGTCGTTTTAAAAATTGTAAAAAAAAACTACATTTACGTGGGGCTTGATCATTTGACTGCAGCATATCGCCTTTGTTAATAAATAGCAAAGAGGTTGGCATCTCTGGTAGCTACTCACACTACTTAGCAAAGGAGGAAAGACTTTTTAAAGCCAAACTTGGCACATAATATAAAAGAAACTTAACAATTCTAGAATACTTTTCAAAAAATACGATCGTAAATTAAAATAAAAAATAAATAGAAAAACGAATGAACGGGTTTTCCCACTTTTCTCACACCATCCATCCATACATCTATGCAAACCAATCGTCATCATCGTTATTGTTTGTTAATGTTTTAAGGTTCAACAGTGTGTGTGTGTACGTGTGTGTACGTGTGTGTGTGTGTATGTGTATGTGTAATGGTTGGTACTTACTATTTATTCTTTTAATTCCTTAGTTTTTTATTATTGTTGGTTGTCGTCGGTTCGTTTGTTCGTTTACCATACTCTTTTAGACCAGTATTTTAAATTTTTTTTATTATTGTTTCAACTTCTTTTTCTTTTCTTTTATTGTACGTAACTACATACATATGATGTATGTACGATGCACATGTGTATGTGTGATGGTACTTACATATGTACATTTTAAAAACTTATACTAGAAATTTTCACGTTTTTTGATGTTGCTATATTTTCTCATATATATATGTAGTAGTTTTTTTAAAGTTGTTTTAAATTGTATTCATTCGCTCTATTAACTTTTAAATGCACTCTCTTTCATTGCCGCTTATATGTATGTGTATGCATTAAGAATGAGATTGTGTTGGTAAAGTGTTTGCTCTTTTCTTGCTAATTCTCTATTTCTCGAGGAGAGCTATAAAGCGTGTATATGTATGTATTCATATTTGTGTGTACTATTCTCGTGCATTTTAATGCTAACAAACGTACTCGTAACTACAATTCGCTTTTCTTTTTTTCTTTCATTTTATCGCTTTATTATATGTTTTTGACGTTTACATTTGTACGTTAGTACATACATAAATATGTATGAATGTATGACTGAGTGTATACCCAACGGAAAGCGTTTCTTTGCCTACACGACAGCAGTAAGCGCTTACCTCTTTACAGTACAGCTCATGTACTTTTTACATTAGATGTCATAGGAAAGGAACGCTGACATCAACCTTTCCGGAAGCGCTGAAAGAGCACAGAGCAAACAAACACGACAATTCGGAGTACAGGAAAAAAAAACTCATCGTACTCAGAGTTTAATAAAAAAGGTTATTATTGGTTCTCTGAGCAATTTATGGAAACAAATAATGCTTTGCTTTTGAAAATTATTGAATGCTTTTTATAAGCATCCAGAGGAGCACAAAGCAAATTTTCAGATTTTCCCGTTGGGTAAACCTCGGTCTCGTTTTCGGTTTCTCGCATACGAAACACACAAGCAACCGTAAATACATTTATGCACTCGCTCTTCTCCTCACACATACTATCGCAAATACATAAGTTTTTGTTGTTGTTTTTTTTTCTTTCCATTTCTTGACTTCACATACATAGATACACCATATTGTTGTTGTTATTTGCTTTTTCTTCTGTGCTTTTTTTTTTATTATTATTCATTTCATTTCACATCCATTCACCTTCTTTTGTATTCTCTCTTCAAGTTATGAGTGAATTTTTTAATTTCAGTATATTTTTAAACGTTCGTCGAGGAAGTCGCCTTTAAATTATAAAATATATACACAGATATTTTTTCTTATACTCACATATATGAAAAATTTCGTTGCGGTAGCGCAAGTAATATAAGAAAAGTGACAAAAAGAAGCAGAAAATTTCGTGAAGGAAACAGATGCAACAGAAAGAAGAAGAATAAATAAAGAGCATTTAAAAGAAGTTTAAAGTGTTTGTGTGTGTGTCTCCAATTTTTTTCCCTTCTTCTTTTACTTAATATTTTTATAATCAATCATACTAAAAAAAAAACAAGAAAAAAAATTTTAAGTTACTTTTCTTCATTTACATACATATTTATGCATACATATTATGCCCATACATACATATGTATATGTGCATGTATGTATGTGATTTCGGGTCGCGGTCGGTCTGTCGCTGGTTTTTTCTTGTATCTGTGTTGTTTTTTTTGTTGCAATTGTTACTTTTTCGTTGTTATTTTTAATCCAGTATCTTTGCACTTTTAGTTCATACCTATACAATAATTTTCTTGTTGCCTGCTGCTCTTCTACGTAAAGAGAAAAAGAGATAAACATGTGTTTTCTTGATGTACGAGTACTGTTGATTTTGCTGTTGTGGTTTTTTCAAACGCAAAAAAGCGCAAAGTGGAGACAGGAAAAAACTTCATTTGAAAAAAAATTATTATATTCTTTTCTTAATATTTGAGTGAATAAATTTTGTGTGTTTAGAAAAAATTATGGAAAAATATGAATTTATGATACAAAATATAATTAAAAAAATATTTATAAACGTTATTAAAATTTTTTTTTGAAACTTTCTCTATTTTTTAAGCTTATTGATAAATATCAAACCGAATATTTGAGCATTTCTAAAATATTAAACTTCTGTTTAATCTTCAGTATTTGCTTCACATATTCGCACTTTTTTGTATTATATTTTTCCCCATAAATTTATTATTTACGAAAATTTGCGGTAGCTTGAAATTCCCATTTAATTGTATCCATCCCAAGGGGGGGAAACCCCCATTTTGTTCTCTATACATTATGACTTCTTATTCAACCCATGGAGGGTCTAGGCCGAACTTTTCGCCACTAAGACTGCTTACTCAGTTATTTTGTTTTTAACCCTTTTCGAACTTATGTTCCGCCCGATATCGTGACGCAAAATTTAACTTCAATGATGGGGTCTTACGAATAGAGTTGAGTTCAATGCGCGTAAGACCCAATGTTGTCTGTTAGCTCACAAACGAGTCTCCCAACCCCCCGTTAACCCTGTAGATATGAGTGGAGTGGGGTAGGTATTGCGGAGACAGCGACTCTTGATGTTCTGGGCATGTCCATCCAATGTGATGTTCGTTGGAATAAACACATGTTTGACGTGTCGAAAGAAGCAGCCAAGTGTCTCGGCTTTCTTAGGTGGTGTAAAAAATATTTTACTTCGAGTGATATCCGCAGGATCTGCACCACCTATATTCTTCCTAAATTGGAGTTTAATTCGCACCTATGGGCTGGGGCTTCACGACCGCAACTGGAGATCCTGGACCGTATCCAACATCGAGCTATAAAGCTGATAGAAGACAGTAGAGTTTCCAGCTCTATTGACTCCTTGGAGCATCGTCGAAACGTGGCTTGCGTCTCATTGTTCTACCGTTACTTTAACGGTAGATGTTCTTCTGACTACACGGTCAGCAAGCGGAACTCACGCCTTCCACGTAGACACGGTGTTCCAACGAACGCACTACGCATTACAGAGAAAGTTCGTTCATCTGTCGTACCGCGCGTTTTTGGAATAAGCTCTCTGCAACAATTTTTACCAATTATTATGACCCTTACAAGTTTAAAGCAAACGTTCATAACTACTTCTCCCTCTTTTTTCCTCCCACCTATCAACCTTCCTTCCAATCAACACAATGCTCTGCATTTATAGGGGTACCCCCTGTGTGTTGATTATAATAAAAAAAAAAAAAGTTAAGACATTACTTTACTTTTACATTTAATGGCACAACAGCCCATGGAGAGCATAGGCCGAGCTTTTCGCATCCACTCATGTTGTGCGTGTTATATTTGTACATGAATGGAAGGGGCCTACAGTTTAATGCCGAATCCGAACGGCAAAGTGAAAAGCTTTTCATAGACAATTTTTACTCTTGTAGGTTTGCCATTGCCTGTCAAGAGGTGGTGCCGTGTAGAAAAATTATGTTTTTTATTTTTGATTGTGCCTGTGCCGAGATTCGAACACCGGGCACTCTGCGTAGCAGTCCAACGCACTACCACCATTATTCTTTTCGACTTTATTATTAGGCAAGGATGTGGAACAAGTCTTCTTCTTAAAAACTTGAAAGGGTTATCTTGGCGTAGGAGAAATAGTATTACTCTCTATGAATTTCCATAAAATCATTTATAAATCGGGGCTCAGCAATTTTTTTTTTACTGGAAGTATTTACCGGTGGGTTTACGTTTTTCTTCTCGTAATGTATATTTTTTTTTTTGTGCTAATTTTCAATTTTTCTTTTTTTTTTGTATTTAATATTTTTTTTCTCATTAGATTAACTAGGATTTTGAGCGGTTTTGTTTTTAGAAAAATTATGTTTAGATTTTTTTGTTACTATTTATGGATTTTAAAGTTTTTTTTTTTCTTTTTCTAGTATTTTTTCAAGTATTTTTGATGTTTTGTTTTTTTTTTTGTTCTGTTTTTTTGTTTTTTTTTTGGTGTGTTTATTTTAGTTGTTTATAAAGTAATTGCTTCGTATGTATTTTCTCTAAAATATTAAATGATCAATTTTTTTTCTATTTTGTACTACCTCAAATTTCTGCTTTTAATTTTGTTCTTTTTCTTATGTTTCTTTCTTTCATTTTGTTCTTTTTTTTAAAGTCTTTCACCTAGAAAATAATTCATATTAATTTTGTAAATTTAGTTTTTTTATACGCACGATTATTACTCATGTATAGAGTATGTATCTGTGCTTATATATATTTGCTTTATAGCTTGTAGTTTAGTGCTTTATAGTTTTCGTTTGTTGTTACCTTTTTTTTTTTGTTCATTGCTGGAAGGTAGATACTTAGTCAGTCAGGTAGGTTTAACTAAAGAGTTTTGCCTCGAATCAGCTGGTATTTATGCTGCTGCTGCTGTTAGGTACTTCTTCTTCAACAACGTTCCTTCTTCTTATTTCATTGCTGCTTGTTAGTCCCGGGTTTTACGTCTGTCGGTCGGTCGGTCTGTACGTGTTACAGTAAATGGTTGAGCTTCTTCTTACTGCTGTGCTGCTGGTTTAGTAGTTATTCTTTTATTCTTCTTTTTGATTTATTTATACCTACTATACCATACATAAATGATGGCCATGACAGGTTTTTCTTTTTTTCTGAGTTATTTTTACTTTTCGGTTTTTTTTTGGGAGCGCTTTGCTTTCATACACTTTTGTATGTATATTACAAAGTTAAAAGTTTTTAACTTTGTAGTTAGTTTTTTGCGTTGCTTTAGATTTTCGTTTATGTAATTTTTAACTGCAAAATTACTATAAACTATTTTTGTTTTCTGCTAAAGCAAAATTCATTTTAATTTATTCTTGGAAACTTTTTGTTTGTTAATACATTTCTCGTATATCTTCTGGCAAGCAAATAAAAATTACCATAAAATTAATTTTTAATATTTTACTTACTGGCGCTAATTTCATAATTATAATTTTTAGGTTGTTATTTTTAATACAATAGTATTTTGTAGCTAATTTTTTTATGTTTTTTCCATTATACCATAGACTAACTACAGAAAACTAAAAACTATAATAACGGTTAAAGGAAAATTAAATAACCAATTTTATTAGACAGAAAGTTGAAAGTCTAGCTTAGCTAGCCAGCTCAATTACTTACATACAATCTGCCTACCTCCTACCTACATGCATACATATTTAAAAACACACAGATACAAACAAATTTTTCGTTCATACATTTATTTTCATGTGATTTATTATTAGTTATTATTTTTGTGTGCTTGTTAATATGATAGAAAAAGAGAGTAAATTAAACATTTTTTTTTTTATCCGGAAAATGATAATTGCTGTAAACTACGCACACATGAAAATGTAAACACATTTATTTTGTTTTTTTTTTTTTTAATTTTGTTTTATTTCTTATTTTTATTGTATTAAATTTATTATCTTTCGTTGGTCTCTCTTCATCGTCAATGTTTAAAAAACAAAAAATAAACCTCTAAACATTTTGTTGTAAAAAAAAAAAAAAAATATTAATATAAAAACGCATTGGCGTTGCATAAACAAAATAATCTGAAATAAGAAATATTTTATTTTTTGTTATTAAACAAATGATATATAAATAAATGGTATATAAATAAATACCTAAATACAAATTTTAATAAAAACATGTGCTGTGATTAGAAACAAAAACATTTATTTATAATATTAAAAAAGAAAATAAAAAAATTTTTACTTATCTGTTGTGAAAATATAGTGCAGAATAACAAGAAAATAAATAATTAAAATAAAAACAAAACACAAATACAAATACAAAAACATCTCTTTTTCGTAATTAAAATAATAAAAAATTATCATATTCTAAAAAAACCAAAAAAATATATATAAATTTTATAATTTTAATTATCGAATCTTTCGTCTGTTTTTTATATTTTTTTATATATATTCTGTTCTTTGATCGCTGCTTACACGCTGTCTCTCTCTCACACACTCTCTCTGTCTGTCTGTCACTGTCTGCGTCTATAAAGAAGTTACAGATTTTTATGTGCATCACTAACAGCTGCAGCGGTTTCAGCATAAAAACGCTTTATCCTCAAAGCGTGTTCTATAGTTGAGTATGTATTGAATTATTTTTTTCTATTTTATTTATTTATGTACATAATATTAGTCTTACTTATTTTATATTAATTAAATTGCCTTTAATATTTAACTTTTAAATAAAATATATTCTCATTCAATATACCAAAGTACCGGGTCAATTGGTCAATAAAACACAAAATATGTAATCATTGTTCATTAAAATTTATTGTAACGCCTTCATAGAAGGAGGAGGGTCCCTTCTGAAATATCTTATTGGAATAATCCAATCATTAAAGCATTTTCCGAAATCGGATTCAGTTCTCTCCGCAAATTCCCTTTTATGTCTTCAACCGACTGAACACGGCTGCCTCAAAGCGGTTATTTGAGCTTGGGAAAGAGACAGAAAAAGTCAGCTGGAGCCATCTCTGGTGAAAACGGTGGTTGTTCGATGATGTTTGTTGAGTTTTTGGTTAGAAATTCGTTCCAATGGTAGCCTTGTGAGATACACAAAATCCATGAGTTTTCTTTCCACAAAATTTGCGACTTTTCGCCAAATTTGCTCTCTCAAACGCCGCATAACGCCCAGGCAATATTCTTTATTTACCGTCTGACCTCGTTCTGGAAAGAGTTCCGAGTGCACAACACCGCTATACTTAACTTTTAATCGACCTGGACGTGGTTTCTTCCACCGCAATTATTTACCATTTTGATTGTCCTTTTTTTACTTTATTACAGGTCAGTAGACTTTTTTGCATTACGATTGATAAAAAAAAAATCATGTAACATAAAAAATAAAAATTTTTCTTTCCATCACAGAAATCTCTTTATCGGTGTCCTGTGTGATTGCATTCCCTCTCTCATTCTCCCTCCTTCCACCTATTAATCTTCCTTCCAATCAACGCAATGCTCTGCATTCATAAGTGTACACCCTGCGTGTTGAATGTAACAATAAAAATAAAAAATTTTAATAGAAGTAAATATGTAAAGATGCTAAAAAATTTTCAAAATCCCGGTTAGTAGATGTTGCCGGTTAATAGAGTCACGGATAATCAAAGTTCCACATTTTTAAGCCTCTTTATTGTTATGTTAGTCAGTCAATCAGTTACTTACTCAGGCATTTTTTAAGCTAGTCTGCCTGACTGATTGGCTTTCAAATCTTTCTCTCTTTCATTTATTCATTTACTCCATACCACACACATTCAACTCAATCACTGAAATACATACTTTATAACTAATTTCGTTTTGGTTTATATAAAAGCTTTAAATTATATAGAACATACAAATTTGAGTGTTTATGTCTTTGTCTTTTCCTTTAGTCATTTAGAGAGAAAGTTCAGTTCTTTTAAATGGTATAGTTGAATTAATAATCTCTTTATCATATTCCCAGTAATACTCTACATTTTTATATTATTTGTTTTGCTTTTAAATTTGATAAGGTTCGTATTAGAATAAATTGGAATTGGAACCCATAAAAATTAATCATTCATAATATGTAAAGCGGTGAAATGGTAATTTAAAAAATTCATAATTATTACTAATTTAATATAAATTTGGATATCGTTGATTTTGAAATATGAATGTGAAATCTGCTCTGTTTAGGTTTTTAACGATTTTCTGTTTTAAAAATATTATAGTCATTGGGTAAATAAAACAGCTTTTTGATCTCTTGTGCATCTGAATGGAATACTTGCTCAATTTTTATATGCATTCATAAAATATCAAAGTTTTCGTAAATGTTATTCACCCTTATTGGGAGTTCCGGGCGAAAAAATATTCCACGTGAATTTATCTGTTCGCCCGAAACTTTTCCCTTATTGGCAATTCCGCCCGAACAAAATTTTACTGTGAATGGCATAGAGCATTTCGAACACACAATTGCGAACACGAACAACCGTTTTTACATGTTCAGACATAGTTTATTCAGTTTATTTTGAACACATTCAGACATAAAATAAGAACTAACCTAAGTTATAATATATATACGTTTTACAAACAAAAGAAATAAATAAAAATATTGAATTTAGTACTTGAAACGACAATTGAACTAAGTTTGGTAAAAGTGAATTGGGATCAAATTTCAAAATACTTACAAATAAATAAAAATTACTTATACTTGTTTGTTCCGAAGAATGTCCATTTTAATATTCTCTATTTCCAGCATTCGACGATTCTTCTCAATTTTAGTTTATACTTGCTCCTTTCTCAATTTCTCCAATTCCAAGTTATGCCTTTTCATTTCCAATATCGCTTCACCCACTTTGGCGCACAAATTTTGTTGCATTACCAGCTCTTTTAAGACTACTTCGTTAGTTGTCATCTTACAGGATTTTCCTTTGGAGTTTGATCTTTCTTGATTAACAGCAGCTTGACTTGGGATAAGAGGATCAGACGATGAACTCATGGCTTCAACTAATGGCTGATCTAGGCTGCTTTCCCCACATTTCCCCACATTTCATTTTCGAGAAATGTTTCTGCTTCTGTGCTTAACCCTTTTTCCTGCTCAGCCGGAGGTAATCCAAAAGCCTTTGAATTTCCAACACCTTCTACAGCCTCCTTCATTGCAATGACCTGAAAAATGGACTCTTCTTCAGGTGAAAGTTTTTGGGTCTTGTTAGGTCCATCTCCTGTTCCTCTTTCATAAATTTTATTCAAGGAAGCCTTCTTCCGTACGTAGCGCTTTTGATCTGACCAAACCTAATCAAAAAGGATTATATTTGCTAAAGGCTTATATAATCAATTAAAGTCATACCTTTTTCCATTCAGATACGGCCTTCACTGTTGGGCCTGAGCTATTCAAATCCAATGTTAATTCCTTCCAAAATTGCGACACTTTATCACGAGTTTCCCTGACAAAACCTCTAGCAATATCAGGTTTCTCCAGCATTCTCTTCAGTAGAACCTCGCTTTGAACCTTATTTATTGTTTGAATCCTGAAAAACACACAAAAATTATTTATCTCACTTTTCTTTGTTTTAACAATGCAAAACTTACATTTTTTCGGTGTTTTCGCTTCCAAAAGTGAAGTGAAAAATAAAGGTGAAAAATTCAAAATATTTAAATATTCTTAAGAACTATGTATACTTATGGTATTGGGTGCATATCTCAATTGTTTCAACAAGGACTAAGTATTAACTCATTAACATTTTCAGTGCACTCCTTACTCCTCCGGAAGTAAATTTAATCAATGTCATACGGTCTCATTGACTTAAGTGTTAACCTATTATTCACTATTCTGTGAAGAACTTCGGTGATTACATTCTTTCTCGCTGCTTTGAAATTGTGCTGAAAAAATGTTTTAGACAGCAAGCATACATATCGATTTAGATACCTCAATTGATCCAGAATGAACTATAATCTCATATTCTATATTAATTTTTTGCGATATCGATTAGCTTAGAGGTTAAACTATCAATTCTAGGAGAGGATTTTTGCATGTATCAAAATTGTGATTCTATTCTCTTAAAATAAAACGTTCCAAAGAGGATTTATGCTGTTTAAATTCTAAAGTTCATGTGTGGGTTTTAGTTTATGCCTATGCATTTAAAACAGAATTCCAATTCTGTAAAAAAAAAACTGCATCAAAGAATAACCCCCAATTGACCTAATTTCCATTTAAGCATTATGGAATTGTAGTTTTTTCTTTTATACAAATTTTACTTTGGGATGTAAATACATACATACATGTATTGAAGCGTTGCAAAGTAAAATTTTAAAATTACATAACATTTTATAAAATTACTACAAAATAAACGCTCGTTAATGAATCCAATGAAACGATAACAAGCAACGCAGGCCAGGCCGGCAGGCAATCAGTCAAAGTAACCAACCAGGCCTGATATTATTTATAGTATTTATTTATTCGCTTTGCTTATTAATGATAATTTTTTAACAAACAGAAGAATATAATAACAAAAAAATAAATAAATAACAAACACCAACAACTTAAAACACCAGCAACACCAACACAACTGCTGTGTATTGTTGCTGCTGCTGCTTTGTTCTACGAAATCACAAATCAAGATTTATAATTATTCTTTCATATTTTCGTTATTTTTATACATACATTTGTATGTACATACAAAACATACATATGGTATATATGATACTATGTACAATATATTGTTTAATGTATTTTTTATTATGTATGTATATTCCATAATTACATACATATGTATGTATGTATGTATGTATGTATGTGTTTTCGATAATTAAGTTGCTGATGATAGCACAAAATATTGTATATTGTTGTATGGGGCCATAAACAGCACAGATACCTATGGTATATAACTGTACATTCCAATTCCATTTGTCCCTATACTTAATTTCACTTGAATTCAATTCTATTTTTTGTTTTTGTACTGTACTACTGTGGGCAAAAAGAAGTAACACTTTTTAATTTAAATTTCGCGCGGAAACCCATTCATCAAAATATCAAATTTTTAAGGTTGGTATGACTGTCGGTGACATCTGTGCCAAATGTCACATCAAAATAATCATTAGTGTTTAGTATACGCTGGTCTTTCTGAAGTACAAAAAGTGCATTCGGCGATTTTCACAATGAGTGAAATTATTCAACAAAAAAGGTCCATTAAATTTTGTGTGCGGAATCAAAATTCTGGTGCCGAAACGTTCAGAATGTTGCAAAAGGCCTTCGGTGATAATTGTATGTCGCGAACAAGTGTTTTTGATTGGTACAAATTGTTCAAAGATGGTCGAGAACGCGTTGACGACGAACCACGTCCAGGACGGCCATCAACATCAACTGATGATCAACACGTCAATAAAATCAAGGAATTGGTGCTCGAGAATCGACGATTAACAGTCAGAGACCTTACTGGCATCGTTGGAATATCGGAAGGATCAGTGAAAACTATTTTAAAACATCATTTGGGCCTAAGAAGAGTGAATGCACGATTGGTTCCAAAATCACTGCATTGGTTTTACGAGACCATTTTGCCAGAAATTCGACTGATATCGTCCCGCAACCACCCTCTTCGCCTGACTTAGCACCGTGCGACTTTTGGCTATTTTCTAAACTCAAGAAACCGCTTCGTGGACACCGTTTTGAGTTAATTGAAGCCATTAAACATGAATCGCTAAGCGCATTGAAGGCTATTCCGGAAATTGACTTTAACAACTGTTTCGAGAATTGGAAAAAACGTTGGCACAAATGTATTGGGGCCGGGGGGATTACTTTGAAGAGGACGAAATAGATTTGGAAGAATGAATAAAAAAATTTGAAATTATGAACAAAGTCGTACTAACTTTTGCCCACAGTAGTATGTGTATAATTTTATAAATTCCAAATTTAATCTTTTTTTAATAGCATTTATTTCATTAGTAAACAGCTTCTTCTTTTACTACATATATTCTAATGATTATTCGATTCCTTGGAGAGAGAGAGAGGGAGATAGAGAGACACTTTGGGGTTGTCATATCTCATGCTCATAGACTTTGTTCGTTCTTCAATTCAACTCAAGGTTTTGTTTTTTTTTTTTCATTGTTTTGACGATAAGTTTTTCGTTCTTTATCTACAATTTCTTCTTTATTATTATTATTTTTTTTAATACATAGTTTCATCTCTGTCTGAAGAAATTCAATGATTGCTATCTGTGACAATAAGTACATGACCATTCATCACTTTAGACAATCATCTTTTCCCAAGCTATAGATCAAGGTTGGAATCGTCTCAGTGCGTAGGTTTTTGACACCTTCACAATTGCATTTTTACATCATGATCACCTTGACCGTGATAGACTGAGCTGGAAGAAGGTTGTGAGTAGGCATCGCAACTTACGTTGATACTACAACATTTATCAACATTACTGATCAACACTTTTATTAATATGACAAAATTTTAATAGTAAACAAAGATACAAAAAATAAGTGCCTTCTCCCCATAATCGTAAATGATGTTCTCTCTTTTCTGCAGTACTTTCTTAATTTTTCGAAGCGCCGAATTGAATTTTAAATTATCTCCATTTTTCACACCTGACCAAAAAAAATTCGATTTCTCAATTTTGAAAATTACATTTTCACTCCATTTATTTCTTCTACTCTCCATTTTGCAAACCTTGATTTGATTTCTCCACTTCTTAGCTAAATTCTTGAGCTTCTCTGCATTTTGCAAAGTTTTATCTCTTCCCTTCCTTTTTTTACGCGAAAAATTTAGAATTTGCATTTTACAAACGCCCCCATTTCACCACTTCTAAACTAATTTTAATCTTCATTTTGCAAATGACCATCACTCCAATTCCTTCTTCTAAGGCCGTGGTTATGTTCTCCGAACAGCGAACACATCTCTTTATCGGTCTCCCATTCTCCCTCCTTCTTCCTCTCACCTATCAATCTTCCTTCCATTCAACACAATGCTCTGCATTCATAGGGTAGGGTTACAACCTGTGTGTTGAATGTATCAATAAAAAAAAAATAAAAAAACACATTTTTCTCTCGTTCGTTTGCTTGAACTGTGCGCAATGGCAGCACAAAATGGAGTACAAACCATTTTACCACGATGGAGTGGTGAGTAAAAGCTCTCTCTTCGAATTCGGTGCAACAACAATTTCATGGTTTTCACCGAGCTAAATCTGAACATAACCACCACGGCCTAAGCGAAAAATTTAACTTCTCTGTTTTATTCAAACGTTGATCTCTCCAGTCTTTGCTTATAACATTTACTTCTCCATTTTACAGACTTTTTTCGTATCTATTTTTTTTTCTCTGAGCAAACAAATTTGATTTTTATTATATTAAGTATGGTATTTGTTGAATCCTCGATCTCGAAAAAAGTGTTTGGGTCTTTTTTGATTAAGGCATTCAATGGCATTCCATGAAGGATTTTTTCATTGAAATGATGAATATGAAAAACTGATTAACACTAAGTATTCATATACAAAGTTTCATATAAATTTATATGGAAAGAAAGAAAAAGAACGAAAATAAAAGGAAAGTCAAATGCTGATAAGAACAAAAATCCACAATAGTAGCGTTTAGTACTCACAGACCCAAGTACATTACATATATATATTTTTGTACGTATGTATGGATTTTAAATATATTTACAGTAGAAATGACAACAGAAACAAGCAACCGCATAGATAAGCAGCGACACAATTGAGATATTTATCAGCATCTTTTAACTTTTAGCTAATCATCAAATATGCGCGCATTTTTAAGGCATACATTTAAGTAGAAATGCATGCATACATTCACTCTCTATGTGCATATATGGTATATGTATATACATAGTACTATATGGGGAGCTATTACATATGTATATGTATGTATGGTATGTATAAGTCTTCTAGTCTTCTAGTGGGTAATCTTACATTTTCAGCTAACTCTACACATAAGTATATTGAAATAATTGACCTTTGCATGCTAGATTATCATTGAAAGTACATAGTAGTACCACAGTAGAAGTATGTAATTGTTCTACTATAGACTTGTACCCATCGGGGAAATGTTTATACCTAGTCTTGCCATAAGTTCTGTTACAAGCTTTTCAAAGTAGTAGGATTTGAAATTTAAAATTGTATGATCGTTGTCGTTATTCGCATTTTTTGGTACGAGGTTCTATTGCAAAACAAATTCAAATCAGTTTGGTTTCAAATTTTGCGCAATTAATATGGAGTGGGGCAATTACGAAAATCGCATCGCGGTGATTGCATTGCAAAAATGCGGAAATAGCGAAAGACAAATATTCACGTTGCTAAAAAACAACTCGAAATATCGAAAATGTTTGTTTATCGTACCATCGATCGTTTCTTGGAATCGTCTCAAGTGAAAGACAGGCTCAGAAGTGGTCGACCTCGCGTTGTTCGTACGAACGGTGCGATAAAAGCTGTGCGGGAGCGGATTCGCCGAAATCCCTTAAGAAAGCAAAAGATCATGGCTAGAGAAATGGATATGTCTTCCAGATCCATGTCACGACTAATACATGATGACCTCCACATGAAGGCCTTTCGCAGGTGCACAGGCCATCTTTTAACTCCACTGCTAAAACAAATACGATTGGAAAGATGTAAGAAGCTTTTGCAGTGGCACGCAAGAAACGCTCATGAAAATATCCTTTTTCCGGATGAAAAAATTTTTACGGTTGAGGTAGTTTTTAATAGGCAAAACGACAAAATCTATGCGAGAACATCGGAAGAAGCTAAATTTATTGTGCCAAGGGTTCAGAGAGGTCATCATCCAACATTCGATATGGTCTGGTGGGGAGTATCCGATAAAGGCGTCAGTTCCTTGCATTTTTGCGAAAAGGGCGTTAAGACTGGAACAACAGTGTACCAACAAGATGTCTTGGAAGGCGTGGTGAAAGACTTGACAATAACCCTCTTTAATGGAGAGCACTGGGTCTTTCAACAAGACTCTGCACCGCCACACAAAGGCAAAACAACTCAAGAGTGGCTACGTCAGAATATTCCAACCTTTATTAGTGCTTAAGATTGGCACTCGGGAAGCCCAGATTTGAATCCCCTTGATTACAAATTGTGGTCAGAGCTCAAGGGTATGGCCTGCAAAGTTCGCCACCGAAATGTTCAGAGTCTTAAGAAAGCTCTTATTTCAGCAGCGTCATCAATACCCATCGAAACCATACGTGTCGCTATAGCCCAATGGCCTGATCGTCTAAAGGCGTGCATTAAAGCGAGAGGCGACCATTTTGAATAAGATGTTGATTTTCAGAAACACTATAATTTAATAACAAAATAAAAATTACAACACATTAAAAAAATTCGTTTCTTTAATTTTTACGCTATATTCAAATTGTAACAGAACTTATGGCAGGACTAGGTACTCGCACATAAATGACCTCATTCTACCGTACGTTTACCATATTATGTAACTGAGTGGACCCAATCACCAATGTGATGTAACGTTTCGGGTTGTTTCCGTTTAAATGCCCTTGGTTTTAGAACGCTTGCATTTTTACGACTGGGAACAATATGCTTATACATGTGTGTGTGTGTGTGTGTGGACGCTTACATTGTACAGTATGAAAGTGTTTGTATAGTTTTTGATTATGCATGCACATATATATGTACTACTCTTATGTACATACTCGTATATATGTAGATGCAACAAAAAGAACAAAAGTGCAACATACACATAAATGTTGTTACTATTTTAAACAACAACTACTAAAACAAAAAGAATAAGAAAAAATTACGAGCAGCTTGAACTTATAAAGAAAAATCCCCAAAGAGGCATTTTTTTTAAGTCCAAACCCTGAGACTAATTAGTTTAGTTGTTGCTGTTGATGTTGCAATTGTTATTGTTATTGCTTTAGGTTGCTGTGTTATAATTATCTCTACGAGCTACCTACCTACCTACCTATCTACCCTACAATAACAATAACAACTAAGGAAAGTAAAAAACACGTGCTTGTCATGCAAAATTCCACAACAATTTTCAGTAGCTTGTTATTTGTTTGAGGTGAGTACATACCGCCGTCACCCTCCTCTTTCCATACTCACTAATGGGGCTATGAATGTTTCGTTTCCTTGATATAAACCCCCATTCTCATAGTTAATGTACCTGCGCCTATAATTTGCATACAATATCCTTGCTGGTTTTTTTTTTTTTTGTTTCTTTTTTATTTATTATTTTATTTCTTTTTATATTTAAGTTTTACATTTTCATTATGTAGATAGCTATATTCATGACTGTTATTACTAACTAACTATTGTACTACTACCTCTACACGTTTCGGTGTAATTTTCTATAAGAAATAATGTAGCTGTGTATCTCGGTTTAACATTATTTCATATGCTCATACAAATATTCAGTTTTTTTCACTTAACTATGACGTTTGTTTCCTTCCTTCCATTCTCGGTTCAATTATTTCTTTCGGTCTCTTTCATTTTCTTGCAACTCTTTCTCTCTCTTTCTCTCTCTATCTTACTTTATTTTTAAACTTTCACATTCTGCACACTTTTTGACATTGAAGTACCAATTCACAACACTAGACTAGAATTTTCATTGCACTTTAGTACATACGTGAAACTGTCTGTCTGTGTGACGGGACGGATACTCGTATGTGTATGTGTAGTACCAGTCGTTATCCTTCGTACAATTTTTCTATATGTACATACATATGTATGCATTTCTTAATATGTATGAGGGTCACGGGTTGTACTGTGTACTACTTGTTAGTTGCTACTTACGATACTACAACAACTGACTTTGATCATTATGTGTCCGTTTGTTTGCACAAGAGTAGAACATTCAAGGTAGTTTTTTAAACGTAAACAAAAAAAAAAGAAACGAAGGTGATTTTCATTTAAGGACAGTGTAAATTTTACAAAATATGTATATATATACATATATTCACACACATACACACATACTATATAAGTAGTTAGTTTTATCTATGTATGCTTGTTTTATTCCTTTGTGTATTTTATATGATTTGTTTTCGGGCACTGTCGCTTTTCCTGTTCCCGCCCACCCTCCTCTCCACTCCCTTGCCCTATACCACACACCCTTTTATGTTGGCTGTAGGTTTTTGAATACATTGAGATGCTCACTCGATAGTAATTAAATCTAATGTTGCCCAATTTTGGGTTATTGTTTGTATATATTTTATGCCTCTGTGTATTTGTGTGTGTTATTTACACACACACACACTTTCATTTCCTTTCAACTTGCAAGGAAATGTATTTAATTGACTCTTTTATATGTAAAAACAAATTGTGTTTTGTTTAAGCATAGGTAAGAATATACTATACTATGTAAATAATAAGATTCTCGCTCTTTCGTTTTATATACTTACATATGTAAATATAGGTCATTTTGCAATATTAAAGATTATTCGATTTGCTTTACTTTTATTATTTACTCTTTTCTTCTTTGTTCTCTGGTTGTTGGTATATTACCAATATACACAGTGTGTTTTTTTTTGCTAATTTAGCTTTATGAAATTATTGTGTAAATTAATTTTGTGTGCTGGTTTTTTAATAAATTTTATGTACTGCAGATTTATTGCATTTGAAGGTCGTTCGATATCTGTGGCAATAAGGAATAACAGCTAAAGTGTACTTTCTTGTTGAGTGAATTTGATTCCTATGAATGAAAATAAGTATTATAGAAATGGTAGCTACACAGGACGGTTACCGTGGGTAGACATAATGAGCCAACATCCACCGATATCGATTCGCATCGACTGTTTCGCCATAACTGAAGAAAAATGGTCCAATGATGGTTTTGGCGCAAACACCAGAGCAAGCAAGCAGTCACTTTTTGGTCATGCAATGGATTTCGTGTGGATTTTCCGTTGCCAAAATGCTGCAATTTTTTTTTGCTACTTCACGTCGCCAGAGAGAATGAAATAGACCATTCGAGTGACTTTTTGGCCGTATTCCAAGCGACGTGGGCAATCTATCGGCAATATTCTTTGAGTCAATTGCACTTTATACGGAACCAAAAGAAAATCATCATTCAAAATGCGCCGCAAGGTGGTTCCATTGACGCCAAAATGCTAAGCGCGGTGACGATACGACAACACATGTGGGTTCTCGGCAACAGTCTCTCTCTTACCGCTTTAATCAGTTCATTGGAACTTCTTGGGCGTTGATGAACGGCTTGTCGACGATATTCCACAGTCCCGTGCTCAACAAAATTCGTTACCGAACGACGAATAGTGTTGTCAGATGGCGCTTGTTGGCCATGATATACACGTTGAGTTAACACAACAGAACGACTATTTTCCATGTACAGCGTCACTATTTCGACGCATTCTTTTGATGTGAAGCGTTTGATGGTTAAAATGATACTGTATTGTTTACTCAAGTCAATCGTTTGATAAATGTTAAAATTATTTAATGTTATATACTGACGTAAAAAAGGCGCTTCCTGTATACATACTAGAAGACTCTCTGGTCATAGAACATCCTTTAAATTATATATATGTAGATCCATATTTGAAAATTCGCACCACTTTGATGACTGTGTTACTTTTTGCCATCACAGATGTTCTCTGCATAGTTCGTGGAATGTGAGGAAATCTGTGGTAATCATGTCTTATACAAACACAATTCCACTGGTATTGGAATTGACTTAATCAGAAACTAGTAAATCTAATTATATGATGGCTTATTGCAAGACCAAGTTTAAAGACCAAGTATTTGTTTTTTTTTCTCTTAGAGTGTTTTAGAGTCTTGACTTTTATTACTAATCAGACTTGAATTTCCCAAAGATTTTTAAGTATTTCTTGTTTCTTTTGAGTGTAAATCTTACACACTAATTTTCTAATCAAAAGTTCCACAAGTGTTGAAGGAGCTCAAGAGTCTCAAATATTGACTACTTTTTCGGGTAAAAAACCACATAATAATTCAAAACACAGGTCAGACCTTAAAGTTTTTAAGTGTTTCTAAGTTTTATTTACACTTTTAGAACCAACTTTCTCTTTTTATTCTAATGATAAGTTCCTCAAATAAGTTCCAGGACATGAATAGTCTGGACGTTTTTCAATATTTGTTCGGGTAGAATCTACAGCTTAAGCTAACAACGCTGATTAGACCCAAAACCACTAGTCCACTCAATAATAATTGCGTATGAAAAGCTTTTTTTCGCTTCGCAGTTCGGATTCGGTATAAAACTGTACCTCTCTTCCATTCATGTATAAATATAACACGCACAACTTGGGTGGATGCGAAGAGCTCGGCCTAGGCCCTCCATGTTGTGTCATTAAAAGAAGAAGCAAATAAATGTGAAATATTCTCTAATTTCTAATTTTTTTTTAGTAAAAACTAAATTAAAGCAAATAGACATAACATAAAGTAACAATATTAAACCTCAAAGCAACACAAAGCTTCGGTAAGGCCTTTCGGAACAGATATGAATTGTTCGTCTGATGAAGGGCGAACTGGAATTTGCAGTTTTGTATCGAAACTAATTATTTTCCTTTTCTTTTTTCAAGAATCTCGGCACAGGCCAAAATCAAAAAGTGGAAACATTAATTTTTCTACACGGCACCACCTCTTGGGAGGCAATGGCAAACCTACAAGAGTAAAAATTGCCTATGAAAAGCTTTTCATTTCGCCGTTCGGATTCGGCATTAAACTGTAGGTCTCTTCAATTCATGTACAAAGATAACACGCGCAACATGAGTGGATGCGAAAAGCTCGGCCTAGGCCCTCCATGGGCTGTTGTGCCATTAAAAGTAAAGTAAAAAGTCATCATCAAGCAAACATTACAATTTACAAAAGATAACTTATTTGCGTGTAAAAAGCGAGGATCAAGTGTATAAAAAATGCCATCGAGGAAGTGCTTGTCAATAATTTAATGCATATTTAAATAAACTTTCACTTTCAGAGTAAATTCAAATTTGCAATATTTTCCAAAAATATTTTCAATCCCTAACTTCTCTCTCCTTTTTTCTTTACTCATATGATTTTTACCATATGGATGCGAGTATTACTTGCAAAGCAAATTCCGTTTAAAGGTTTTAGTTAAATAAAACCAAAACTGACGCAAATATTAAAAAAAAAAAAAAAAAAATTGTGCTCAATGTTCACATGCTCACTTAACTTGGCTTAATCTGATGAATGTGCTGCGGATTTTTGTTTTTTGGATGGCTATATAAAAAAAATCATTAAATTATTGTAGGTACGTGGTGTGGTGGTTGTTCCTGAACACAGAATATTGAATCGATCGATAATTTTGCACGCTACTGCTTCTGCTGCTACTTACAGTACATATTGATGGAGGGCTCTATAATTGTTCTCTTCTGGTGGTACATACACGTGTGTATGTATATATGTACATATATATAAGTATGTGTGTATATACAATATTTAGTTATGTGCTACTAAAACGTTTGTCAAATTGTAATTACGATTTTCCGGCATCATCATCATCGCCATTCAATATATGTATGGTATGTATGTGCTAGCTACACAAGCTAGCTTCACTATACAGCAACAACAACAACAACAAAAACAACATAATCGTTATCGTCTCCTCATATTGTCAACGTTATTGTCACCATCGTTGTCGTCATCGTCATAATCATCATCAACATCATTATAATCGTTGTGCGATGTCGCTCTATATACGTCAGTCATTCAGTTGGCGTTTTAGCTAGCGGCGAGAGTATGTAAATATGTATGTATAGTATGTATGACATGGCGACCGACGGCAACATTCTACGCGCGCTGGCTGGCTAGCTGGCTGTTGGTGTTCTGCGTCTCTTTTTTTTTTTTGTCCATTTCAATTCACTTCAGCAGCTATGCGCAGTGATGTTGTTGTTGTAGCTGTTGCTATTGCTACTATTTCTGCATTTCATATACATACATATACACGCCAATAATAATTTCGCATAATGATTTATTCATAAGGCTCATTTTGACGTTTATCGTTCGCCGTTGTTGTTGTTGTTGTTGTCGTTGCCATTGCCGGCGTTCCCCCACTCATTTTCCTATATCTAGGTATTTGTAAAGGGTGACAGTTTGGTTTTTGAAAATTCGAAAAAAAAATACAAATTTTACAAAAGTGAATGAAATTTTTATTTGAATCGATAAGCTCGTGGCTACACTTAAAGTGATCCATTCTGAAGGTCCAATTTTGGCCAATGACGCGTTCAATGTTGGCTTTCAAATCAGCAATCGTATTTGGCTTGTCCCTATAGGCAAGAAACTTAACATAGCTCCACAAAAAATAGTCTAACGGGGTCAAACCACACGATCTTGGTGGCCAATTGACTGAGATTAACTGCTCACCAAATTCACCTCTCAATTGATTCATAGTTTCGCGTGCAGTGTGGCATGTGGCACCGTCCTGTTGGAACCACATGTCTGCCGAGTCCAATTCTAGCATTTTCGGCAAAAAAAAAGTGTTATAATCGAACGGTACCTTTCTCCATTGACCGTAAAGTTGCGGATTTCATCGTCTTTGTAGAAGTACCAATGATGCCGCATGCACAAAAACCGCACCAAAAAGTGCATTTTTCAGGATGCATTGGTAGCTGCTGAATTGCTTCTGGCTGGTTTTCACTCCAAATATGGCAATTCTGCTTATTCACGTATCCATTGAGCCAAAAATGAGCCTCGTCGCTAACTGGATGTAGCTTGCAAAACACATTTTTCACAGCGCACGAATTTTGATAATAAATTTCAATAATTTGCAAACGTTGTCCAGGCGTAAGTGATGAAATGGCAAACCAAGCTAAGCATTTCTTACTTTGACAGATGTCGTGAACTGTCAGAAATATAAACGTCAAAAATCAAGTTGCAACAAATCACCCTTTATATTGCTGGTTTATATCTACTACTTACATTCTTTATCCATACACATTTTGTTTATAGGTTTATTGTTGTCAGCTACTGCCTGCCTGCCACCACTGGCCGTCCATCCCTCCCCCCTTCCTTCCCTCCTTCCTACCTTCCTTCCTCTTACTACATATACTCTCAGTATAGAGTCGATTACTAATTTATTTATTATTTTGCTTTTATTTTTAGAAATTCCCCATTATCATTTTATTATTATTATTATTCAAACAATATTTATATAGCGTTTATAGTTAAAGGTAAATAAGGCTATGTATGTAATACATATTTTTGTGTGTGTATTTCTTTCGCGCTACGTCAAAAAATTTGTCGGTTCTAATTATTAGTCAGCAGTTGTAAACATTTTGTATTCTATAATTTTTTTATTTCACTTTCAACTTGTTAGTGAAATGCAACGAATTCTTTGCAATCTCCTTTGACGGACTTGACTTTCCCGTAAGTTAAACTTCCTTTTTAACCGTTCTTTCCAGGCGTACCTTTCTAATGTTTTGCTGCCCTGTGAGTTCCATTCAAGTGCTTGTGTACACATTTCACTCAACGATCCGTACTGTGGGGAATAAAGCCTGGACGAAAGATCAATCATCAAACTCCAAATCAAACTGAAACAACTGAAATCTTTCGCAAGATATAAGGTAGTACTCGGTATTGTTCAGCGAAATACTCGCCAGCATGGGTCTGAAGGAAAGTCGGCAAAATTTGTGCATTCTTCTTCTTTTAATGACAAAACAGCCTATGGAGAACCTAGGCCTAGTATCTCACATCCATTGATATTGTGTGTGTTATATTGGTTTAAGTTTGGAAGGGGACCTACAGTTTAAAGCCGAATCCAAACGACAAAGTGAAAAGCTTTCCTCAGGCAAATTTTACTTTTGGAGTTAGTTATTTCTACTTTTTGATTTTTACTCATGCCGAGATTTGAACTGGGGCCTTCTTCGCAGAACTGCACACTACCAACTACTCCACGGCAGTCATCAGTTTTTCATTACCTAATTTTAATAATGGTGAAAAATAACAGAAAACATATGCTTTCCTTAAATCTCTCAGCACATCAACGTGTTTTTCTCAGCAACAAAAAAAAAAGGAATAAAAATACTCGTGAAATAACTGTGAAATATTTCGCAAGACATTAGCCAAAATAGTTCACTATTTTCTCTCGTGAAATACTCGCAACATGAGTCTGAGGAGAATTTGCAAAATATTTTATAGCAAATTGAAATAGTGGTGAGAAGTGACAGAAAGTATGTTTTTTTTTTTGTTTTTTTTACAGTACAGTGTGTTTCACGATACAGAAATGCGAGTTACTGGTCAAATTCGACACTAATGAGCATAGTTAGTTGGTTTAAGAACAGACGGGGGCCAGAACGGTCTATTGTTATAACACATGGCTGGACATATGTTCAGTTTACATGAAGCCGGTTCCGAAAGGCGGAATGACAATTCTTTACCACTTGATGGGTTTTGCCTTCCAAGAGATGTAATTGTACACTTTCTTACAATTCTCATTCATATATCGGTAAGAATGTACGAAGGTTAACCACAAAATCAAGACGGAAATATAAATAAAAAATTTAAAAATGCAACAACAAAAAAATTTATACACGCCATCACCTCTTGGCAGGCAATGGCAAACCTACAAGAGTAAAAATTGCCTATGAAAAGCTTTTCAATCGCCGTTCGGAATCGGCATAAAACTGTAGGTCCCTTCCATTCATGTGCAAATATAACACGCACAACATGAGTGGTGCGAAAAGTTTGGCCTTGGGCGCTACATGCGGTCACAGTCGACACTGATAAACTTGAAGTTCTTTGTGGTAAAGGCATAACACTTCCACAATAGCTGCCTATCTCTTTATCGGTGTCCTGTGTGATTGCATTCCCTCTCTCATTCTCCCTCCTTCTTCCACTCACCTATCAATCTTCCTTCCATTCAACACAATGCTCTGCATTCATAGGGGTACACCCTGTGAGTTGCATGTATAAAAAAAAAAAAAATTCGACCCGGCAAACTGCCGAGTAAAAGTCTAGTGCGCTACCCACTAGATTATGGAACGTATAAGTAGTGCTATGCTCAATGTAAAATCACCGATCGAATTTTCAGCACTCTGTTTCTACTCTCTCATTCTCTCGCAAATGGGTGTGACCGAGACGTAATGATAACGCGACTCAGTCCAAAGGGAATTTAACTATCGTTGAATTTTCCGTAAAGTAGCATGGTCTCTCATTAAAATTGAAATGATCACATACCGGAATAAGTCTAAAGAAACTCTGAAACATGTCTACAAAATCTCAGAACGGAAATTAAAATCGGTTAAATGACAAAAATAATACTGAAAGTGAAATTTATGTATGGTGTGTATGTAATTTGAAAACAGAAATGTATTCATGTAAAATAAGTATTTATTTTTAAATACTTAATTGTTGATTTTTACTTTCTTAAAACACGTTTTGATGTTGTCTTGTTTGATATAGCAAAATACACACATTTTTATTTATTTACATGTTCGAAAGACATGCAAATTAATTGGAATATGTGTAGTATTTGCTAACTGGATTTTGAATTTGCTCGCTTAAAAATCACAATCCACTCATAAAGCGAAAGCAGCGGGCAGATCTAAACTTATTTGGCCTAAGCGCGCAAAATGTGCCTGATAAAAAAGTGTAAATAAACAATTGTGTGTGAATCTATTTCATATTTTGTTTTTCTTTTCATTTAATTTGCTCTTCTTTTCGTCTCCTTCATTTAATATTATTATTGATTAAAATATTGTGAGCGACTTTATTGCTTGCTGTTGTAGTTGTTGTTTTTGTTTGTTTTCTAAGTGTCAAGAAACTTATTTGCATAAATAATATAATAATATGTGTTCGTTAGTGTTTATGTGTTTATTTATAGAAATAAACAGATTCGAATATTAATAAAATGTTATAAGAAACGTAATTTTATTATTGAATAAAACAAACTAAATTAAACTAGAAGAAAATAAAATAAAGAATAATTTTAGCTTATTTTTATATTTTGATTTGATTATTTATATTATTTTCTGTTACCGGTTTGATAGGGTACCCTTTGATAGAAATTATTATAGCAAACCTAACGTTAGAAATGATTGTTTGCGTAGTTGATCCTCTTGGTCATTGAACAAACTGTCGTACTCAGGGCCCTATCTTAATTGTCATAAATTCGCTAATTTTTCATTCAAAACTTTACGACATTATAACAAAATATGTATATGAGAACAGGATACCTTGCGAATACCCCAATTGTATTCAAGCATGCTTGGGCACAATAACTCTAAACAGGTGTAGTTACATTTGCACAGATGAAGTACTTATGTATAAGTATAAAAAGGCAATGATTGATGAAAGTATATTGTTGTCAGTAATTTTGAGATGTGTCTTAAAACTAGCAAGTCTAGTAAAGGGTGTTTTTTGTAGAAGTGTGGTTTTCAATCTGGAAATACTTTTTTCGGAGTTGGTCTTTTGGACAGCTGCCACTTGATTTATGCTCAGTTTGGTTTGCCATTTCATAATAAATAGACTTACTGCTGAACAACGTTTGCAAATCGTGCAAATTTATTACCAAAATAATGGTTCGGACGCGCGACGCTTCGAGTGCTGCGTCCAATATTCGGTCGACATATTCGCCCAGCAGAGTCGGTAATTGGAGTAACCATGGATCGGTTTCGCACCACGTTTACTCGTCCTCAGAGACGCCGTACAGTGCGTACCGAAGACGCTATTGCTGCTGTGGAGCAGAGTATCGAAGAAGACCCGAATGAGTCCATCCGCAATCCGCCATCGCGCACAACAATTAGAGCTGTGCCCATCCACTTTATGGAAGATTTTGCGGAAGGATCTTGGTTTGCGATCTTACAAAATCCAACTCGTGCAAGAATTGAAGCCGAACGACCATCAATCAAGCGCGTCGCACGTTCGGTGAAAGGGCCCAAAACGAGATGGCCACCGATCCCGATTTTCACAAGAAAATTTTGTTCAGCGATGAAGCTCACTTTTGGTTGAATGGGTACGTTAATAAGAAAAATTGTCGCATTTGGAGTGATCATAATCCACAAGCCATTGTTGAGACGCCGTTACATCCTCAAAAAGTCACTGTTTGGTGTGCTCTGTGGGCAGAGAGAATCATTGGTCCATATTTCTTCAAAGATGAAGCCGGTCATAATGTTACAGTCAATGGGGAACGCTATAGAGCCATGATTAATGATTTTTTCGTGCCTGAATTGGAGGATGTTGATGTGGACGACTTTTGGTTCCAACAAGACGGCGCTACATGCCATACAGCCAATGAAACAATCAATTTATTGAAGGAAACTTTTGGTGAGGGCATTATCTTGCGTCTTGGGCTTGTGGCGTGGCCTCCAAGATCGTGCGATTTAACACCGCTGGACTATTTTTTGTGGGGTTATGTGAAGACGCTTGTCTACGCAGATAAGCCCGAGACGATTGACGCCTTGGAAGAAAATGTTCGGTGCGTTATTACTGACATACGGGCCCAATTGCCGCAAAAAGTGGTTGAAAATTGGGCCTCTCGGCTGGAATTTATTCGAACCAGCCACACCACGGCGGCCACTTTCCCGAAATCGTTTTTAAAACATAATGGCAAATCCTTATCTTTATAATAAAGCTAAATTCTTGGTCATAACATTAAATTATATGCGTTTTATTTCTTCTTGAAAACGACACTTTAAAAAAAACACCCTGTATAATAATATATTTAATTTTAAAAAATGTCTTCTTTCTTAAAGTTTTCATATGTTGTTAACCCTAAAGTGTTGAATGTTTCTATATGTCAGTGTGTACTTATGTATGCCTGTAAATGTTAATAAGTATTTGATTTAATGGCGAAAAGAAAGGAGACCTCAATGTACATAAAATGGTGTAAACGTACTCACCACCTTTTTCACTACAAAAACACACACGCACACGCATACATAACACATATACACTCATACACAAAAGTTCAACAGTTGTATGCTAATGTGCGAAACCGGTTTATTCAGGTGAAACATCATTCAACACAATCCACTATCAAATAGAGCGGCATTAATTCATTAAAAAATAAAAAGAAGTTTTTAACAATAACAGCAACAAGTAGAAGAAACTACTGAAGAGGACAAGGAAACCAGTTATGTATATGCCAACCGGTGAAACGGTGTTGTTGTTTATTTACACCGACAACAACTACTTTAACATTTAAGCAGCTGTATTAAATGCTATAATACATGCATGCATGTTTGTTTGTGTATGTGTGTGTACTTGATTTTATGTCCCACAGGATTTATGGTACTTGCCGTTGTCGTACTCTCGTCGTCGCCGAGTTAATAAAAACACACATAAATTCATCTGGCAACATTGTGTAGTCAGCCATTGTAATGCATATACATATACATATATATATGTACATACGTACATATGTACTCGTATGTATGTATGCAAAGGTAAAAGTTTAAAAGAACAGTATATTCTTTCTCTTGTGTTCGCTCCCCCGCTCTTAATGCTCTAAAAAAAGAAAAGGAGAGCTTTCAATAGAGATGAGTGTGAGTGTGTATGTATGTACGTTTGTTGTGTACATATTTAACCGCCACTGTGAATGCACTCAATTCAAGTCGAAAAAAGCAGAACAGGTTTTTTAAGAAACAGGCCAGGCTTCTTTCTTCACACAACTCTCAACTTCTTGTCTGTCTTCCTCTTGCTGATCTTGTTGTTGTATTGTGTTGCACACACAGTAAATTAAGTAGCAACATTTTTGAATTTATTTTGCCAACACAATTTTTTTAATTTATTTTTTTTATCCTGCGGATTACAACAAATCGATAACTGTTGCTAGAAATAATCTCATTTTGTGCTAACTGTTTTCGTATCCACATGAAATACTTAACATATTGTTCTTTTATTGGTTGTTGTTCTTTCTGGTTGCTTCTGGAATTGAAAGTCAACCTAGTTCTACATAAATATATTTTATTATTTTTAAATACTAACTCTATCAATTTATAATGAGTTTATTTGTTTTTGTACCTATTTTTTTATTTTTTTTTTCTTTATTACTGATAAGATAAAATTCTACTTAGTTTAGAGTGAAAAGTACTAACAAAAATATATTACAAACAATTTTATTTATTTATTTCCATTGCATTTAGAAATATGAAACAAATTTAAATTCAATGTTGTATGTAGTTACTTCCCTTTGAATATGATGTCATAGAGTTTAATTTTATTGTTGATGGATGATTTTTTGTAATTTTAAAAATTATTGAAAGATAGATGGAGCAAGAGGTAGAGATCAAGTCTCTTACTACGTCACTCAAACAAGTAGTCCCTGAGTTTTTTTTTTTCTTTAAATTATGTATTATCCTTTAGTGTAATAATTTCTGCCTCCTCAGGACTATCTATTGTCCAATCGGGTAAAAAACCTGACTCTATAACTTAAAGTATTTAGCAATCGCAATTAGTACCTAAATAAAAGACTTAAGTCCATAGTTCAGTGAAATCATTTGTAAGTCATGAAAACAGCGACCGCTACATATATACATACATACATATGTACATAGCTAAAGAAACATTCCCAGGTTCAATGCGATCCTTAAATGACTGGAAAAATCATATCGACAGATCTGGCTTCTCTTGATTTCTGATCTGATCTGGCTCATTTTCAGTTCTGGTTCCGCTTCAGTACTGGCTCAAGTTCAGTTCTGGATTCTCTTCATTTCTGGCTTTTCTATTAGTTTTGGCTGTTCTTCAGTCTGGCTCGTCTTCTGCTCTGGCTCATTTTCAGTTCTGATCCCTTTCCCAGTTCTGGCATCTCATTTTCGCCAACTTTTCAGTTCTGGTTCCTCTTCAGTTCTGGTTCCTCTTCAGTTCTGGTTCCTCTTCAGTTCTGGTTCCTCTTCAGTTCTGGTTCCTCTTCAGTTCTGGTTCCTCCTCAGTTCTGAATCATCTTCAGTTCTGGCTTCTCTTCAGTTCTGGCTCCTCTTCTGTTCTGGTTCATCTTTAGTTCTGGCTTCTCTTCAGTTCTGGCTCCTCTTCTGTTCTGGTTCATCTTTAGTTCTGGTTTCTCTTCAGTTCTGGCTTCTCTTCAGTTCTGGCTTCTCTTCAGTTCTGGTTCCTCTTCAGTTCTGGTTCCTCTTCAGTTCTGGTTTCTCCTCAGTTCTGAATCATCTTCAGTTCTCGCTTCTCTTCAGTTCTGGCTCCTCTTCTGTTCTGGTTCATCTTTAGTTCTGGCCTTTCTTCAGTTCTGGCTTCTCTTCAGTTCTGGCTTCTCTTCAGTTCTGGCTTCTCTTCAGTTCTGGCTCCTCTTCTGTTCTGGTTCATCTTAAGTTCTGGCTCAGTTTAGTCCTGGCTCCTCTCCAATTCTAAATATTTTTCAGTTTCGGCTTCTCAATTCTTTCTTTTCCTCAGTTCTGGCTTTTTGAAATCTCCAGATTATAACAAGACATAGTATAGGCAAAGGAATTGAAAATAACTGCTACAGGTTTTTCAACAAAAAAATTAATAAAAACTAAAGCATTTTCCATATGTCTTCTTGTTCAGTTCAGTTTAAAACAATAGTAGATCGGTATTATACATACTTAGATATTTTAAAAGGAAAACTAAAATTGAATGAAGCATTCATTTATCGGTGAGTATGTAGAAATTGTCAATCTAAATTCAGCTCAATGTCATGCCAATCAAATGCATCTCGCATTCAAGTTACTGTCGTCGATGCAATATTGTTGCTGCTACTGTTGCTGTCGACAGTCAAAAGTCTTACTGCTGCCAGTGCGAAAAGTAGTAGAAAAACAATAACAGCAAACAGCCAACACCAATGTGTAATTTAAGGAAATGTAACTTTATTTTATTGTGAGCGAGTATTTAACTCTTAGCACTTTGCAAACGAGCATATTAAAAGTAAAACACTCGAATAACTAAGCGACTAAGCTATTAACGACATATTTATGTGGCCTTGAAAGAGTTCAGATACCTTACAAATTAATGAAATAGGTTTTCTAAATGTATCTTGTTTTTTTTTTTTATCGAAGTTTCTTCAGTTTAATTTTTATATGCCACAAAAAGCAGAGCGAAATCGTAGCGCGATGCCTGGCACACCTTCTCAAACCATAAAATGCGCCAAAAACTGACTTGACTTTATGCACATTTCATTCATATTTAATTGGTTGGTAATAGTTATAGTTATTGGTTTGTACGTTGTTGCTGCTGTCGTTGTTTAAAAGTTACTCGTGTGCTGGTCATAAAATGTTGACTAATTTTTTCCCCAATTCCTTTATTGCTATGACTCTGACTACTTACTTACTCTCAATATCAATTGAGATAATCGACATTAACGAGCAACGAAAGGCATGCCACCGCAGCGCGCAAGTGTTAATTTAAAATCGGATTGTTGATAAATTCGAATAAAAGAACGAGCTAACAACTGAACGGCATTTAAATGTACAATATTCAGGAATTTAATTTAATTTTTTAATTTGACCTTAAAACCATTTTAGTATTTTAATGTTTCTTCAACTTTTTTTTTTTTATTAATTACTTTGGCGCATAATAGTTACTAGCTGGTGAAAAATGTGGGATAAGCTTTTTTGTATTTGTTTGCAATTTGCGTCGATATAAAATTTTTTGTTCCACTCAAAAGTTAAGATTTCATATGCTTGCTTGAAGGTATGATTTTTACTTTTAATCTTTTTGAAGGAACGAATTCATTTGAAGGTCACGGCATTTCTTCTAATTAAGTAATTTTTGTAGAGTTTTGGAATACTTTTAAAATTCAAAGGTAAAAAATTTAATCTGCCGGAATAAATATTTGCATACTAATCTGGTACAATTTTGCAATGAAATGGTAAAGGGCTGCATTTTCAATTGAGTGGTAACTGAAATCCTCAAGTACTTACTTACTTCCCAAATGTTTGGGAAAGACAAATCGATAGCTTAAAGTCTCTACTGACCGTCAAATACTTAAACTAAAGACTTGAAACCAGAATTCAATGCCTCCTCAGGGACTACCTCTTCTACAGCTGGCAGAAAACTTGTTTGGCGAACTTTTAAAGTTAAATACCATCATATCTATCTACTCAGGACAATATATAATTTGAAGTCTGTAATGACCGTAAAATACCTACATAAAAAAGATTGAGCCCGGAGTTCAATGCAATAATTTGTACATATTTTCCGACTGTCTGAAAGCTTGAAAAGCTGACGACCGCCAAATGACTAAGATAACGTTTAAACCTAGGTTCGTACCGCCCCAGAGTTACGTTTTCCTCAATTTACCTGAATAATCGTATCTAACAGTTCTGGCGCGGCGTCCCTTCATTTCTATTCATCAACTTTAGATCTTACTTTTGCGAACTCTATTGTGGGAGCAGTCTTTAATGTAGATTCAAGGAGTGGAGGTTAATTTTTTGATATAAAATACGCATGCTTTCAAAAACCTGAAACTTTTAATACTTTTCACAATACCTTCCAATTGAAAGAGTAGTAGTTTACCCCAAACTTAATCTGTGATTAGAAAATGGTATAAATTATGGCATTCGGTGTTTTGGGATTAGCTTTATTCATTTGAATAGCTGGCAATCCCCTTAAATCTCTAGCTAAGCTATATTTTTTACTTCTCCTACAAATTGTTAATATTTTTATGTATGGCTTAACTTGATATTTTCTTTTGTTGTCTCAATGAATTTATTCCAAATTATTCTTGGACGGCCTATTCTCTTATTAGAATTAACATATGCCATACATTGCGCCGGTAACTTTTCACAATTACTGAGCCGTTATCTTACATTGTATAGAGGTTGATTGAAGAGCCTTTGACGAAATACAATTTTGTTGGATTCAATAAATAAATACACGGTCTCAAAAATTCAAAAATCTACCCTCCTGAATATGTATAGCGGACTTTACACGGTCAGTAATAATGACATTATTTACAAATATTGACATTGTTAATGATCGTGGAAGGCAAAATTAACCCTTCATTACTTGGAATGATAAGTGATGGAAATTAATGATGGAATACAGAAAATTCAGATTGTTGCTGTCATTACTTGCAATAATGTCATTTTTAATGATCGGGGAAGGCAAAATTAACCCTTCATTACTTGGTGTGATGAGTGATGGAAAATATTGATGGAATTTGTGATATTTGCTATTATTACTGACAGTAATGAGATGTCACTTTTAATAATCGTGTAAGTCTGACATCAATATAATGATGGAAATATTATATATATATCAGTTTTTACAGTAAACTCAAATCATTCGATTACAAATTTCGTTACAATTGCAAAGTTGGTTTTCCACCGTATCGAGGTATCGCCCTCGTTTTAAAATTACTTAATCGTCTCGATAATCCGGAACTTTATAATTAAAGCAAACCAGTGGGCAATTCTTGAACAATATGATTGAGGTAATCAATCCAATATCACTGCTGGCCAATACCATTCGTGCCAGTCACCTTCCGGAATGGGCAAATCATTCATGGTGCAATGTTCGCCACCATTAGAAATTAGATTCATTGCGTATGAAAATCGGTGCATTTCGTAAAAGCACTCGCTGCTTGAGTAAATTCTGTCCTTGTCTGAACAAATGCTTGGATAAAAAAATATTGTCATTATTAATGAAATATTATAAAGGGCCGCTTATAATATTAATCAATAGAAATATTTCCTCACAAACATTTGCAAGTTAGCCAGATATGGTAGTCCAAGTTTCCCGTAATCCGGATATCAAAATATTGTGAAAACTTTCGGATATTGCAGACTTTCCGGTTATATTGGTGATAATATTAAAAAGTTGCAACAACCGACGACAAAAATTAACAGTAATTATAAATAGAATTTTACTTTCAAATAATGAAAAATCTCTGATCCATCTCATTTTCCCCAATGCTTCAGTTAACGTATCAGGAATCCGAATCTGTCTTTCGGATACCAAGTGCCGGCAAAGGTTAAATACCAGCAGTACATGTACAAATCTAACACGCACAACATGATGGATGCGAAAAGCTTGACCTTTGGCGCTACATGCGGTCATAGTCGACACTGATAAAACTGAAGTTCATTGGGTTAAAGGCATAACACTTGCCACAACGGTTGTCTATGTCTTTATCGGTGTCCTGTGTGATTGCATTCCCTCTCTCATTCTTCCTCCATCTTCCTCTCACCTATCAATCTTCCTTCCATTCAACAAAATGCTCTGCATTCATAAGGGTGCACCCTGTGTGTTGAACGTATAAATAAAAAAATAAAAAACAAGATGTATCAGGAATCCGAATCTTCTGTCATTCGGATACCAAGTGTCGGCAAAGGTTAAATACCAGCAGAAGGTATTCAACACAGTATTTTCTTTTTAAATTTTCACTTACACACGTACCATTTCTGAGCCACCCTGTGCCACGCCATTATTATTATAATTTCTTAAATCTTTTTACATAATTTGTTACACTTTTCATCTTTTTATGTGCATATACTATTTCCAATATTTTTTTTTTTTTTTATTTGTTTTTGCTCATGAATATTTATATAATTTTTTTCATTTTCCTTTCCGTTTACATTTTTTAACGCAATTATTTCGTTTCTTTTGAAACTTGGTGCACACTACACAAATATAATCACATTCATACGAAAGCACACACAAAGTGAAATATATTCGCAGTGTATGAGTCATGCGATTCTTCTTCTCCCCTCTCTCTAGCTCTTTCGCGCACCCTCTCTCTCTCTCTCTCTCTCTCTCTATAGAAATAGTGCGATGAAAATGTCATTGTCCTTTTGTTTTAACACACACACACAAACACATAAAGAGAAAAATCGTGTATAATTTTGTACTTGGTTTATTTATGCATAGTTTCTTTTCATTTGTCTTTATGTGTGTTGTTGTTTCATTCAATTTAGTTATGCAAATTATGAATATTTATGAATGTGTGTGTGTGAGTGTGGATTTTTTCTTTGGAAATATATCCGTGCAATAGTATGTATAAGTATGTATGTGTATTTCTTTTAAATATTATTTTCCAAGGAGACGACTTGTTGATGTGAACTTCTGACTTTATTCTTAGTTCTTTCCTTCTTTTTTGTTGTTGTTATAACTATACACATTCCTTCCTTATATAAAAAAAACACACAGACACACACACACACACAAACATTTTAAATTTATTTTGCTTTTAATTTGAAACACATTTTCATAATTACACTTCCATAAAACGGAAATATTTTTTTTATATATTCGACAATATGATTGAATTCATGAATTCGTTTATATTTTTAAAAATGCAAATACATTTTAAATTAATTAAAATTTAAATGTTATTTATAAGTATGTAAATTATTTTGAAATTGGTAGTAGTTTTAAGCTTTTACCTTTTTATGTTTTAAGAATATCCTGATCGTTACTTCAGTCTTATACTTTCAACTGGTTATGCTCTCCCACTTTTTGACAAGTTTTGAAACCGTTCCCATTAAGGACTCGCTACCCGTAACATTCTTAGTTTCTTTACCGAAACGTCGTCATTGGTTATAAAAATTCTTATAATTTAAAATAAAATCCCTGATAATAATCAACCGATGTAAAAATATTGAAGTTGAATTGATGCAGAATTAAATTTATTAAAATGCAACTAAATGTTACAATATTTTCCAAATAGCAGATAAGTAAAGGGTGTTTTTTCTAGAAGTGTGGTTTTCAATCTGGTAATACTTTTTTCGGAGTTGGTCTTTTTGACAGCTGTCACTTGATTTATGCCCAGTTTGGTTTGCCATTTCATAATGAATAAACTAACGTCTGAACAATGTTTACAAATTATAGAAATATATTATCAAAATTCATGCGCTGTGAAAAAAGTGTTTCGCAAGAAAAATTGTCTTCAGCGACGAGGCTGATTTTTGGCTCAATGGATACGTGAATAAGCAGAATTGCCGTAGTTGGAGTGAAGACCAGCCAGAGGCAATTCAGCAGTTACCAATGCATCCCGAAAAATGCACTGCTTGGTGCGGCGGCATGGTATGGTTCATTGACCGTACTTCTTTAAAGACGATGAAGGCCGCAACGTTATGGTCAATGGAGAAAGGTACCGTTCGATTATAACACTTTTTTTTGGCCGAAAATGCTAGAATTGGACTCGGCCGACATGTGGTTCCAACAGGACGATGCCACATGCCACACTGCACGCGAAACCATGCATTAATTAAGAGGCGAATTTGGTGAGCAGTTAATCTCACGTTTTGGTGTAGTCAATTGGTCACCAAGATCGTGTGATTTGACCCCGTTAGACTATTTTTTGAGGAGCTATGTTAAGTCTCTTGTCTGTAGGGACCAGCAAAACACGATTACTGCTTTGGAAGCCAACACTGAACGCGTCATTTGTAAGATTCCGGCCGAAATGTGTGAAAAATGTGCCAAAATTGGACCTTCAGAATGGACCACTTGAAGCGTAGCCGCGGGCAACATGGCAACATTTAAGTGAAATTATCTTTAGAAAGTAAATGGCAAGAATTGATTTATCGATCCAAATAAAAATTTCATTCACTTTTGTAAAATTTCTGTACTAAACTCAAACTACTCTTCAAAACTAAACTCTTATAAAAATCACCCTTTAGTTGAGGTTCTAATTACAGGAATACAGGTATTAATTTTTCATTAAAACATTCATGGTGACTAATAACACACCGGTAAATAAATAAAGCCTTTGAAACTTTATACTAAATAAAGAAAATTTTGTTTCACCTTCCTTGTGTAAATTATTTCACACAATCAAATTTGATTCAAGAATATTATATACTAAGCACAAACTTAATCTTCACAGGACTGCCTCGGAAGTTCATACCACCAAGAATATCATAATTTGCCTGTTGCTCTGATACAAAAACTCTACACTGATACCAAAAAGTGCACCATCCAACGAATTTTGTACTTCAACAGACTTTCGAAAAGAAAGCGAAGGCGGCGGCAATGTCTTTCAATGTAATATTATATTTATGTACATATTGAATGCTCAAAATCTATTATATTCACGTGCAAGGGTCTGCCCTGAATTGGTTTAGATCAGTGTCGGGCAAACCAGTACATAAACATGCATGCTTGTGTGTGTATCCGAGAGAGAGCTACAGCTGCTGTTTTAAAAAATTGCTCAGAGAGTTCTAGCTTACATGAATGCTGAAAGTCGACTAACATGATTTGCATTGACAAAATTGCTCTCAAACTTCACCCGAATTCCATTGTTCGTCAATAGTTCGTAAGCTGCACGAAGAAGTTTATACTGCACGTGTGACAGCATTGCGTCGGCAGAGCATGTGAGCCTATTCCCATGTGAATAGATTAATCAAAATTGCCCAACACTAGTTTAGACTGATTGTGATTAGTTGCCAAATATTATCTCTCTCAATTTTCCCTGATTTCTATGTTAAATAATTCAGAGCGAGCAATTCTCTGGTGTCAAGGAATAAAAGCTAAAGTCGTGATAACCTACTGAAAATAGTTGCGAGTACATAACAAAGTGTACATAGATCAATATTTGAGACTTCTAATATACTTAACTGCAGAAATATTAAATAGCCAATATTTACACGATTAGAAACTGAGGAATTTTTATTAATTCTCTGACAAGATGATATCCCTCACCTTATATTATTGTTCCACTCTAATGAAACTACTTACATAAGAGAAGTAGCGGATATAGCTGGAATTTTATAATCAGCTGTGTGGCATCGGCTTGACAAAATTGACGAATAATCAATCCATTATTGCATTCTCTTCTCATATATTTTTACCTTCTATTTCTTTAGAGAGCTTAGTGCTTTTACGATTGTTTAAGTTTTATGGTAGTTAGTAGTGATTTCTTTAATCTATTGTTTTGTTACCATATGAGCAGCAGATGATTGGCCTAGCAGAACTCTTATTCTCTCTTCTCCTGTACTCATTGCTTCGATGCGGGCAGCAAGGCTATAGACATTTCATAGCACTCAGTCCGTTGAAGTTAAAAGTACCATTGCACATTTTCCTGGTTGGACCTATAGTTTAAAGCCGGTTCTGAATGACGGGATGGTAATTTGTTATCATTTGTTGGTCGTGCCATATAGCCTAAGAATATAAGAAGAATTAACCACCAGAACAAGACGGGAAACGAACCCGAAGTGAGAATCCACTTGGGTGAAAATCTAATTCGCTTCCCACTAAACTAACGAAATCGTCAATGTTTTTTCCCTTTATATATTGTTAAAAAGCATAAAATTGTTATGAAATTACAAATGAACAATTATAATAAAACTATAATGTGCTGTAACAATAACTCTGTACTTTGTTTCAGAAGGACGGTATTCAACGAGGTGTTTTGCGCTAATTTTTCGTGCACCTGATCACGAATCTGTGAATAATGATTAAAGAAGATTATGAATTCTCAACCCCAAATTACCCCAAAACACTTCGTTGATACTCATCAGATCTTTGCTGTTGCACAGTGTAACAAAAGCGAACTAATTTACATATATTTAGTACTTGCAATTTATTCTGATTTAAAAAACTTTATAAAAGTATAATGGCGAGAAAGACTTTCAGAAATATGTAAACAACTTGAAAATTTCAATTGCCATTTAGAAACCAAACGAAATAAACAAGCACGCAACTTTTTCAAATTTTCAAAAATATACTACAAATTTAAAATTCAAAAGAAATACTTTTGAATTGACATTTTGTACTTTCAATAGTTATCACAATTAAATGTTGCGTCAATGGAAGTCCAAAAGAAACAGTGAGTGTAGAAAAGATAAAAAAATATATATAAAAAAAATAAAAAATTATACGTAAAATTTATATAAACAAACAAAAAACTTATATAATGAGTGTCAGAAAACCAAAATTGTGTGGTGTCAAAATTAAAAAAAATAAAACTGTAAAATAAATTTTTAGATTTAAAGGGCTTCTGCTTCTTTCATTGGGCATTGAAGTTGTTGTGTGCTTTATCCATTCTTCCAGATGCAAACTAACAAGTTGGTGTAGTCTCTCCACTCATTTGTGTGTTCAGTTGCCAGCATTGAATTTTAGAATACGTATTCATATGTAATCAGGAAAATGCTGAGAAGAGAAAGAAAATGAAAATAAATTTTGTTTAAATAATTATAATGCAGAATTTTAACTTTCCTCCGTTTCGTCTATTTTCCATTTTCAGTGGTGGTGGAACACAGGCTGCTGGAACATCAGGTGCCGGTGGTGGTGGTGGCGGCGGCGGTGGTGGTGGAGGCGGTGGAGCAACAGGTGCTAGAAATACAATCAGTTCCAGCAACATGTATACCGCCCGCCAAAATGTAACCACCTCAACGGGGGTACTTATGGTTGGACCAAATTTTCGTGTTGGTAAAAAAATTGGCTGTGGTAATTTTGGAGAACTGCGATTAGGTAAGTGATTTCTAATTATCGATATATTGTGTGTATATGTGTAAGTATTACTGATATATTTTATATACTTGCGTAGGCGACTGACAGAAGGACCTTCAGGAAGCACAGTTTTCAAGTATAGAATATAGAAGGAGAAGTATTTGCTTACTCTCCTGCAACCAGGAAATGATTTTAAGTTATAAAAAGTCTCTAACTAAAATTCACACAGTACAAAAAAGTACGTTTTGTTCTTCCACTCTTACTTACTTGCTTACTTAGCTGACTAGCACTTCAACCGATGATCGGTCTTGGCCGCCTCGATAAAAGTTCGCCAGTCGCCTCTACTATGCGCGCTCTGGCGCCAGTTGATGATAGGGCCAAGTGTAGTCAGGTTCCCCTGTACCTCGTATTTTCAATGGAGATTAGGACGATCTCTTCAGCGTATTGCTCCACCGTGGCTCGAATAAAACACCCTTCTATCCTGGACCCTCATGCTCTTCTTCCACTCTGAGCAGCGAAAAAATCCAGGCATTCCCTCTCCTTCTCTCTGCGACAGAACTCACATTGTCTTTGTGTGTAGCATTTTAATGGAGATATATGTACATATGTAAATCTTCCCGACTTCCTCTTTCCTCTCTCTCTCTCTCTCTCTCTGTGTGTGTGCTCGAATATCTACTTTTTTGTAAACTGATATAAATGTCGGAACTGAAAGAGTTTGCCCACTAATCGATGCTTTCACTGTCAACTTCAAACTATGTACATACAGGGTGCGTCATTTTTTATGTCGGTATGTAAACATTAAATAATTTCATCATTTATCAACCGTTTGACTTGGGTAAATACGAGTATTTTGTTGAAACGTCAATTCAGTACAATTTTAACCATGAATTGCTTCACATCGGAACAACGCGCCGAAATAGTGACGCTGTACATTGACATTAGTCGTTCAGTTGCGTTAACTCAACGTGCATATCGACGAAAATATTGTGGCCAACGAGAATTGTCTGACAACAGACAACACTATTCGTCGTCACAGTCACTCGAATGGTTGACACTAAACCTGATTTTTGGAAGGAAATTTTCATGACCAATGAGGCCCATTTCATAGTCTCTCGCGCCATTGACAAGTAAAATTACCGTAATTGGGGAACGGAAAATCCACACAAGATCCATGAAACATTATTGCATGACCAAAAAGTTACTACTTGGGCCGACGTTTGCGCCAAAACCATCATTGGTCCACTTTTCTTCAGTGAAGGCGAAATAGTCGATAGGAATCGATATCGGTGGATGTTGGCTCAGTATGTCTACCCAGAAATGTGTGAAAAAGGTCTGGTCGGGTTACTGGTTTCAACAAGACGGTGCAACGCCATGCCACACTGCAAATCAAAAAATTTCCTGGGCGTGTCGTGTCACCCAGATCTTCAGGTTTGACCCCTCCGGACTACTTTTTGTGGTGTTATTTGAAAAGCAAAGTGTGCACCAGCGGTGTTTTATTTTTAAGTTATTCAGTATTCACATACCGACATAAAAAATGGTGCACCCTGTAAATATTACAAATATCAATTGAATGGGAAAATTGTTTCCCATTTTTTTTTTTGCTCTTCCACTTTCTTCGAAGTAACGCTAATTTAAATGTAGCATTCAAATTTGTTTTTGTGAATGTGGCGCTAAAAATGCTAAATTAACCAAATGAAGAAACTAAGCTAAAGTGAACTGACTAGCTGACTGACTGACGAAAAGAGAAATCTTGATACATATACACAAATGTGAATATGTTTATGTCCGTCCATAAGTCCAATACAAAACAAAGTAGAAGGTATTTTTCAGGAAATCAGCACTTAATTTAAATTGACAGTATTGTGTGACGCCCGTCAATTTGTTTTTCTTGAATTTGTTGGTATTTTTATTATTTTTTTGGGTCTCTGTTGTTTTGTTCTGATCTAGACTGTATTGTGGTGTTCTTCAAATGAAACTGCTTATGGTGGTGGCAATTTAATTTCTTTATTACATTGCAATTCAATAGAATTTAATTGAATTTATTTGTCGATTCTAACATTGAAATATTTATATTAGTGTCTTCCTGCGGTGCGGCACGGTCATTAAATACTATGTATGTAGATAGATAGGTAGTACGAATAAATATGGTTCAATGTTTTAGGTTAAAAAAAAGAAGTTATTTATATCAAGTTTTTCTAGCACGCTTTTCTATCTCTGCTTTTGAGGGCCTTCTTCCCTTCTTTTCTATCGGATACTCAGTGCAGTTGTATATCAAATTTCTCTCAGTCATCTCGTTAAAAGAACTGAAGCGAAATTTCTAAAGAAATTTATGTTGTACCAGCATAGTCCATTCTGCCTAGGGTGACCAAATATCTTGTCGTTGTATCAAACTAAGCTATTTTCTCGTATGTACAAGTATGAAACCATTTTTCCCATCTCTGGCAAATTTGTGAATGCCTCGCCAAAAAAACTGTTCGTTTTTTGAGTCAAACCAGTCATCAAACCATTTTTTTACATTTTCGTATGAATCGAAGTACTGCTCAGTAAGTGCGTGCCCCATTGATGAAAATAAGTGGTAGACAGGTAGAGCCAAGTCTAATAAAAGCCGCATGGGGTAGGGATTCCCAGCTGTACGAATCTACCAATTCCCGAGTCTGTTTTGTTCGATGTGATGGTGCATTGCCATCAAGAAAAATGATTTTGTGTTGCCTAGCTTGGTATTTTGGACGTTTTTAGCGCAAAGCACTGTTCAAATCGGTCAATTGTTGTTGGTAGCGTTGACCAGCAACTGTTTCACCTGGTTTTAGAAGGTCAAACCAGATAATACCTCGCTGATCCCAGTAAACACAGAGCATTTTCTTCTTTCCGAAGCGATTTGGCCGGTGTACCGGGCTTAACATATGATCGTTTACATATGGGATTCTGGAAATAGATCCATTTTTCAACGCCAGTAACAATTCGATGAAGATATGACTTTCTTTTGTAGCTGGCGAGTAACATTTCACATTTAGTTTTTCCATTTTCTTGCTGTCTTTCAGTCAATTCATGCGGTACCAATCTTCCCACCCTCAAAATCAATTCCATTGCTTTTAAACGTTGATAAATGCATTGTGGAGTCACATTTAATTGTTTTGCAAGTTATTTTTGCTTTTGGCCATCATCTTCATCAAGTAAAGCTTACAATTCGGCATCTTGAAAAATTTTCGGTGGCCTTTCACGTTCTTCGTTTCTCACATCAAAATCGATACTTTTAAACTTATTGAACCACTCATTGCACTGTATTTTGCCTAGAGCGTGCTGGCCGTAAGCTTCCACAAGCATTCGATGAGATCCCAAAGCAGATTTCTTCGTAGTTTTTTGTGCACAAAATTAGACATTTTTACGAGCGAAAAAAAAAATATTATTGTATGAAACTTGATTGTTTATGAACTGAATATTGTTGACAGAACTAAATGCGAAGTAATGGCGCCAATGATTTAGTTTGACAGAGCGTATAGTTTTACTTAGCGACAAAGAGATGTCATTAGCGGTTTCATACCTGCTATGGTCTCTATGATTGCTGTGAATCTGTCTCGAATAGATGATGATTACCAAGTTCATACATCGGAGTCTCGCCGTGGTGTCGGGTTCGCTGATGTCCATATCAAACCGTTTTCTGGTCTAGTCGTTTGCCATATCTTGTTCCCGTAGATACTACTAAACGGCTTGTTTGGAAGCCGTTTATCCAACTTTTTTCGTGGCTACTGATTTCATTGTAGGACTTCATCTACTTTCCCCCTTGCTTTTTGATTCGAAATTAGAATAGCAAACTAGAACATTTAAAAAACTTGATTCGTAACTTGAAAATAACATTATAGTTATTATGAAATAACAATTCAGGAGGAAGCCACCCGAAATTTGAATAAAATACATAAGGACTATTAATTGATGATGAGAAAAACTGACATTGAAATTGTTCCCTTTCTCATCATCGAAAATCTCTAGATCTGGTCACCCTAACGAGGTGGTTATATTCAGATTCTGCTCGGCGAACTCCATGAAATTGTTGTTGCACCGAACTCGAAGAGAGAGAGAGAGGTTTTACCCGCTCTCACAACGCAGAGAACACGATATGGTCAGTGAAATGAACAAAAATGTATGTAGAAGAGTGGGAAAACGTTGTTTTCATTTGCAGAAAAAACTGTGAATATTTTTACGGCGTAAAAGTATTTATTAGTTTCTTTATAAAACTATGTAAAGTATTTAGTGGTTTAGTGGCTTTCAATCTGGCAATACTTTTTTCGGAGTTAGTCTTTTTGACAGCTGTCACTTGATTTATGCTCAGTTTGGTTTGCCATTTCAAGAATTGAAGCCGAACGACCATCAAGCACGTCTCACGTTCGGTGAATGGGCCCAAAACGAGATGGCCACCGATACCGATTTTCACAAGAGAATCATTTGTTCAGCGATGAAGCTCACTTTTGGTTGAATTGGTACGTTAATAAGCACAATTGCCGCATTTGGAGTGTTCATAATTCACAAGCCATTGTTGAGACACCGTTACATCCTCAAAGAGTCACTGTTTGGTGAGCACAGGGAATCATTGGTCCATATTTCTTCAAAGATGCCGGTCATAATGTTACAGTCAATGGGGAACGCTAAAGAGCCATGATTAATGACTTTTTCGTGCCTGAATTGGATGATGTTCATGTGGGCGACCTTTGGTTCCAACGAAACAATCAATTTATTGAAGGAAACTTTTGGTGAGCGTCTAGCGTCGTGGGCCTGTGGCGTGACCTCCAAGATCGTGCGATTTAGCACCGCTGGACTATTTTTTTGTGGGTTATGTGAAGTCGCTTGTCTACGCAGATAAGCCCAAGACGATTTTTTCCTTGGAAGAGAATATTCGGCGCGTTATTACTGACATATGGCCTCAATTGCTGCAAAAAGTGGTTGAAAATTGGGCGTCCCGGCTGGAATTTATTCTAACAGGGGCGCGGCGGCCACTTGCAAGAAATCGTTTTTAAAACGTAATGGCAAATCCTTATCTTTATAATAAAGTTAAATTCTTAACCATAACATTCAATTATATGCGTTTTATTTCTTCTTGAAAATCACACTTCTAAAAAAATACACCCTGTACGTCAGTATTTAGCAGTATTAACGACTTTATTAACTCCACTCTTCCTCCATCTTGATAAAATTGTTTTAAAGTTTGTTGGTACACATATTATTTAGTGTTGCCAATGCGCACAAAATTGTATTATCGAAAACTGCATTTCGGTAGAAAGCAACGAGCTTAATGTAACCACCAAGAAAAATGTGATGTGTTCGCCGAGCAGCAAACAACAACATAACGTTGGACTAATTGTACTGTACATTATTACAGAAATTATTTTCCAATGAAGACTTTTCTGAAAACTAATCAAATCTCATATCAAAGACTAATTCTACTTTAAGTATCTTAAGTAGCAACAACAAAGTACCATAGATATACATATTAATTGTACTTTGTTGCGATTCTTTGCAATATGATAATGCAAGTATATTTGCATTGTAAAGTTTTTTTTTTCTGTTTCCGTATAACAGGTAGATTTTTATAAAGTATAGGTGGTGCTTAAGTAATTCGCAGAATATTGTGACTTAACAAAGGATTCAAAATACACAGACGAAAACATTTAAGAAGACGACGGCGGCGGCCTGGCATAATAAAGAAAAAGAAGAGGGATTCGATTACTCATGCACTCATTCATGCCTGGCTTGATGAGACTTGAGCTGATGAACATGTATCAACATGTGTTTTTTCTTTGTTGTTTTTCCCCCCATTGCGGTTTTTAGAAGATATCTTAGTTACCACACAAAGAACACACACACATACAAGCAGACATACAGACGTACAAATTTATTGTGAAATCATTATAGATTTACAAGTTGTTGTAGTTTTTTATTATTATGGTGCATATAAAAATCACCACAACAAAAAAATAAACTATAAAATTTATGATTTCTTTCAAAAAAAAAAAAAAAGAACATTGCTAAAGTGATCGTGTGCGCTGCTGATCAGTGATCGCTGAACTTATTACTTGATTTGAATGCGAGTCTCAAAAGGCAGATTTTATGATTATAAATAAAAGAAATAAAACTTTAAAAAAATCAAGTATTTCTTTCATTTTATTCAACTATTTAGTAGTAACACATTATTGTAAAGGGTGATTTTTATAAGAGTTTAGTTTTGAAGAGTAGTTTGAGTTTAATACAGAAATTTTACAAAAGTGAATGAAATTTTTTTTTGGGTCGATAAATCAATTCCTGCCATTTACTTTTTAAAGATAATTTCACTTAAATGTTGCCATGTTGCCCGCGGCTACGCTTCAAGTGGTCCATTCTGAAGGTCCAATTTTGGCACATTTTTCACACATTTTGGCCGGAATCTTACAAATGACGCGTTCAATGTTGGCTTCCAAAGCAGTAATTGTGTTTGGATTGTTCCTATAGACAAGAGACTTAACATAGCTCCACAAAAAATAGTCTAACGGGGTCAAATCACACGATCTTGGTGGCCAATTGACTACATCAAAACGTGAGATTAACTGCTCACCAAATTCGCCTCTCAATTGATGCATGGTTTCACGTGCAGTGTGGCATGTGGCATCGTCCTGTTGGAACCACATGTCTGCCGAGTCCAATTAAAGCATTTCGGCCAAAAAAAAATGTTATAATCGAACGGTACTTTTCTCCATTGACCGTAAAGATGCGGCCTTCATCGTCTTTGTAGAAGTACCAATGATGCCGCATGCCCAAAAACCGCACCAAAAAGTGCATTTTTCAGGATGCATTGGTAGCTGCTGAATTGCCTCTGGCTGGTCTCCACTCCAAATACGGCAATTCTGCTTATGTACGTACACACTTTTTTCACAGCGCATGAATTTTGATAATAAATTTCCATAATTTGCAGACATTGTTCAGGCGTATGAAATGGCAAACCAAACTGAGCATAAATCAAGTGACAGCTGTCAAAAAGAGCAACACCGAAAAAAGTATTGCCAGATTGAAAACCACACTTCTAGAAAAAACACCCTTTATATTGGGATGTGTGATCTTTGAGTTGCTGTGCTATTAATCAAACAAAACAACAATATAGTGGACGACGTGCCTCATTCTTTGCTGTATGGCTAAAGGGGGCCTCTACTTCAACCGCTTGCTTGCTTGCCTTCTGTTTCTTCAACAACAACACTGCCCTACCCATGACTCACAACACTATTGTGTATTAAAACAACAACAGCCGCAACAAGAATGCAACCATACTTTTTTGTTTTAGTTTTCAACTATCCAATGTAGACAGACAAAGGCGTAACTTTTATATCTTTTATCGCTTAAAAATTTGTTGTAATTTTTGTTTGTATGCCTCCCAAACTGAACTGGTGTTTTAAATATTATATTTTTCTTTTGTGCTGGTTTTTGGTTTTTGTTTGAGCATTATGCAATTACCTAGTAGTAGAGCGAAAGATATCATGCTTTGGGGTTAGGCGGCCACATAGTGGTCTAGAGAATAATTATAAAGTACTAAACTATATATACCATATGCCTTCCGAAATGGCATGCCTTGTTCAAAACATGAACACTTACTTCTTGCTTCCGAAAGGTAGTTTATAAAATTAGGCCTGTATTTCTTTAATCATTCCACACTTTGAAAAAGCACAGACTTAGAGAGAATATCAAAAGATAATCCTAAAAATTGATTAATAAATATACAGAACAGAAAGCTTTTTAGGTAGGGAGTGAATTTTAACTTGGAAACAAATCTGTAAATAAATTATTTAAACCAAAAACATAAAAATATAATAGTCGCATTCATGTAAACTCGTAAACGCCTCTTAAACCTTGTAAACTGTATAAACACGTAAATAAACTGTCACATTTCATACAAATGTTGACAAGCTTACACATTTTTAAATGAGCCATTTACGAGTTTATATGAGTGAGTGTGAGTCCACTGAATAAATTTGATTAAATAAAGTATATTAAATATTTGTAAATTGCTATTTGACAGCCATTTTGCATTGTATGCATGCTAAGAATAGTCTATTTATATCATCTTATGAGGTGGAATGAAAAGAATGCGTTCTAAACGTTGTGGTATTGATAAAGATACTTAGAAACGTTCGTTCAGAAAGAATAGAATGAATAGAGAAGTATAGTCGTAAACCTTCTTTAGGAACACTTAAATAAAAGATATCCTAGAAAGTCAACTCGGGGCCCATGCCTTGTGGAACAATTCCCACTGGCTATTTTTATCTGCGTACAATCTGTACACTCTCTTTTCAATAGGTTTCCGGTATTTTCCCATGTACACATACACACATATACCGTGAGTTACTCACCCGCGCTATCATTATGAAATTATCTGTAGTTGGTGCTTTTTTTTTTGTCTGTTTACGTTGCCAACATTCTCTCGGTGACATGGTCGTCATTGTCGTCATCATTGTGATATCATATTAAATAAAATAATTTGTTCTCATTTTGATTACGTATCAACATATCGCATTTATTTTTGAACGAAAACAAATTTAATTTCCAATTTAATATTGTAATTAAAAATTAATTTTATCATTTTATCTTTGTTGTTTTTGTTTTTTTGTTTTCACATTTCAAGTATAGCGGAGTAAATAAAGAGGTGAACTAATTGGAAAGCACTCTTATTTTATATGGATCTCTCAGAAACACGATTGCATTTTTTCTTACTGTCAAATGATTTCGCCTAACTAAAGATCTGCTTTGCCTCACTTTATTAATTCACCATGGTATTCAACAAAGTGTTAATATGTGTGCAAATTTGTGGTCTTCCTCTCCTCTCACGCACTCTCTTTCTCTCTTATAATTATACCTACACAAATTTGGGGGAAAAAATTCTTACTAATTTTAATTTAAATAAATTATGATGTGTGATGTGTGACAATAAGAAAAAAAGATTAAGACTTTTCCTCCCACTTTTTATTAAAGAATGAGAATGATAAACATAATTCCTATGAATGAATAAAATATTATTTACTCATATCGTAACTATTTATGGGCTAACAAGTTAAAGTAAGTGTTGCCTGCCTGCCTTCGTTTTAGTCTACCTCAACTTGTGTATACGCTACATAGCTAGAATATCAATTTGTACAACTTCCCCATCCTATAATAATTTAAATTTTTATCTCCATTATTCTACTACTTAATGGGCTTATTGAAAAAATACGCACGTTCCGTTCGTTCGCATATCATCCCACACATTTACTTTTGCTAGATATCATTTTGTGTTACAAAATTTTGTAAATACACACGAAGAGATTTGCAATCAAACTTTTGTATAAATTTTGCGGATTTTCTCTAGGATTATCAATTTACGTACGTGGGAGTTGTATTGCCGTTGTTGCTAGTATATTTCTACCTGTATATTTGTTGAATATTATAATCGACAAGTGTTTTTAATTTCTTTCGTTGTCATCTTTTGCGTTACACAAAGATGTGAATGATTGATTTTGACAATGATGATGGCAATGAGTGTTTAAATTAAATTATAGTAATAATATACAAATGATAACACCATCTGTCTGTGACTATATAATTTGATAATTCTAAAACTTCTCAAGTTACTTTATGGTATACTATATCAAATTATTTAAATATTTAGTTTTTCAACATGAAACTAAACCGATTTTGTGGGAATTTTATAGATTAGGTGCGAACAGTGTTTGCAAATTAATGCTTTTTCCACCAGATCTGGTGGATTTTTAAAAGTGAAATGTAGAATGGTATAATAATCTGGTGGAGTTAAAAAAAAGGAATTTTTTTTTATTTCTGGTTGATTTTGATTGTGCCAGGATTTGGCAACACTGAGTGAGAGAGAGAACGAAAAGGGAGCAAGTGTGAGAGTGTTAGGTGATAATGCTTCCCTGAAGAAATTCACCACTCCGCAACACGAAAATGCTGCTGAATAAAATAAATAAGAATCAGCAACTTGTATCCACAAAACTGTATAGAAATATGATACGGAAGAACAACATGTATCCAAAAATTGTACTTGGTAGAAGATGGACCTAGATTCTTTACAGGATGTTGTGCCATAATGCATAATACCTAATAGTAGTATTTACGCCGCATAAGTACAATTTTACAGATATACATATGTATCATTTAGCTACAGTGTGTACGAGTAAATTACTGAACTTAAAACGACTAAATCTGTTTACATAGATGTATGTACTAATCTACTGGTTACAATAAATTTCCAGGAATTTTATAATTCCTCAAATTAGTAAGAAAAGCGCACAAGATAATGTACACAAATATTCATTCAAAACTACAACATGAGTAGCAATTATAATAAGTGAATATTTCATTGAGATTCATTGAAGATGATGATGACGACAATAACGATAATAACGATGTGTGTAGTATATATATCTCCATAACGTAATTGTACAAAATAAATACATGGAAGAGCTATGTTTTCTACTATTCAATTTATAAGATTTCGTTTAGTGTGGCACATTTGAATTTGCAAATAATGCAAAAATATTTTCTTTACTAAACGTATGTAGTAGGTACTCGTAGTAAACCTCGGCGCCTTTAAAAACTATAATTTTACATTTTTCAAAGTCATTCGTCGTTTTTCTACTGACTCTACTTAGTTTTTGTTTTTCCCCACTCTCTCTCGCTCTCTCTCTCTCTCTCTCTCTCTCTCGGTATCAAGTTAAGTTATTTTAGGTTATCAGAGTTGCCTACTCGTATCTAGAATAGTAAGTTCTACTTATGTACGTCAACGCGTAGTATTTTATGTTAGTTTTAGTCATTGACACAATTACATTCTCTCTCAATTGATTTTGTCTTGATATTTTTGATGTGAATTTATTTTTTTTATTTATTTGTCTGATAATGTAAATTCTACTATAGGCGCAAATATAATTGTAATTTAAATAATGAAAACAAGTGGCCAGAGTATTATCTTTAGTTGAAAATGAATCTGTAGAGAAATACCTAACTTGATAGTTTGGTTACTACATACATTCGTGAAATTCAAATTAATTAAGAAAATATCTATAGATTTTTGATGCGGTTTATAGCATTTAACTATGAAGGTTCCCGGTACAAGTCAAGCCGATGAATTTAACCATACAACTGTCTAGAACCGATGGAATAGTGGTACACAAGTATAATTATACCGGTTAACAATAAGTTCACGATAAATTCTTATCTTCCATTGAATTCTTCTCAAATTCTCCTTTTTCAGCTAATACATACACCCAATTGGGTTTTGACTTTGGAGAAACAGCAACTTGAACTTGTTGCCTAATTGTGCATATTTTGTCGTCGACTGAGAATAGCACGATTAAGTTTGACATCATCAAACTATTGTGAATGATACGATGGAAATGGATTTTTATCGTTGTTTGATTTCATTATTGAGTTGACTCATCGCATGATGAAGAAGTTTCCGGAAAATGGAAAACAATTTTGAATTCCAAAATGTTCACGGAAACTTTTCGCATTTCTTGATCATTTTACTCTATTTGAGAGCGAACTAAGGGTTTATACAAGAAAGGCTATGTACATTCATACCAAATACATATTGTAAAGCTCGATACAAATGCTCTACCTGCTTTGCTCTCTGTTGCTAACGACTTTGAACCTTCAAAAACTACAATAAATTATTTAAAATAAGTTTTCAACTAAGCCTATCTATCAAAAGGCTCTTAAAGCTTCAAAAAGTATAAGATGTACTGCAGTATTGTTTGTTAATTTGTGTGTTTGTGTGTATCGCAATTGTCGAATTTCTCAATTAAATATATCAAAAAATATTCAACAGGTCGTCGTATGTGTTTCTTTTCAAGCGCTGCTTGTGGTGGTGGTTGCGGTGCTTCAGAATCAGGTATGCGCACCACAGTTGAAAAATGCTATCTGTTCTGGTTGCTGTACCCTGTGCTGCACGACTATGAGTAATTGTGATTTAATATTGCATCTATTTTCTTTAATTTTTTTCAATATACAATAGCTCATTAAATTTTTTGTACTACAAAAAAAAAGTGTAGACATTTTCATGCATTTTACTGGAAGTTGAATAACAACAGCGTTTCCTTTCAATTGATGTACATATTTGACTAATCTAATGTATCTACTAAGCGTTGTTGACTGTTTCTCCATAAATTTATTTATTTTATTCTATATTATAATAATTTATTTTCAATTTGTCTTTATTTTTTACTTTCATTGCAGGCAAAAATCTGTACAACAATGAACACGTAGCAATAAAAATGGAGCCTATGAAGTCAAAGGCTCCACAACTACATTTAGAGTATAGGTTTTATAAACTATTAGGATCACATGGTACGTACACAATTTTCCTTTTCTCTTCCAAACCGAAAACAAACAAACAAAACTTATGTTTATTTTTGTCTCTTTAGTTTCACTTTTCTATTATCTTTTTCTTTTGTTTAACTTCCCAAAAAAAAAAAAAAATATTCCTTCCGTTCCACAAAATAAAATAAAAAAAAAAACCAAAACAAATAAATTTAATTTTCTGCATATTTAATTGTTAAATTATTAACCTCAGGAAGTGCTTTTTTCCAAAGTACTTTCTTTATCCCACAACAACCCTTTTGAGAAATTACTACTTAAATAATTTCTTTGAAATAAAAATGCACCAAAATTTATTTTTTATATCACAAAGATTGATAACTTGAATCCGAAAGGAGCGTGATTGACATAGGAAAAATTCTATCGCTTCTAGAGAACTGCTTCCCTATTTCGCTTATATGCTGAGTTTATCTTTTCTTGGCATTTCAGTTCTGTTTTAATAATATCAGCAGCAGAAGTTGTAAAAGTGAGAGCGAGCAATTTCATTATACATTATAATCTTCATTGAATTTCTTTTCAAGCTTCTTCTAACTAATTTTCAAACCATTTGGAATCGTATCTATGATCAATAACTACCACCTTTCATATTTTCTACATATACCAAGCATACATACTTAGAAGCAGAGTTGAGCAAAAAGCGTTAACCAAAAGCGTTTAACGTCAATTCCGAAAACAAATTAACGGATGTTAACCTTAACTTTTGTATGGGAAAATTTTAAAAAAGTATGGTTATATTTTTTCTCCAATAACACATAAAACAAAATGGTTACAACGATATAGAACAGACGTTCAACTGGAGTGAATGGTTGGCACTGGAGAGGGGAGGGGGATGGTTGTGTTGTATTTGATAAACAAGTTCACCAACATTTTTTGGCCCAAAAAGGCAGTGACTGTCATCAATTCCATGCAGTTGCTTTCCATTGGACACTTGGACACTTTTATGCGACCTGTTGCTCCTCTTGCAAGTTCTTTTTCTGGCTGGGTGAAAGCATTGAGAAAACGATCAGCATCATCGTTATAGCTACTTGTGCTGGTCGAAATATCTGCTCTCGATCTTCGCCGAGATCATTGCTTCCTCAATAGTACGCACCATAATTTTCTTTACCTTACCAAACTTGGCAATATCGTTGTTATGTTTTATACATAGTTCATAAACATACTTGAATTGTATCGTTATAACCTAGTATGTCACATAACATTCCATACCTTACATATTTCAAACTACAAATATGATAAAAGATCTAAGTAACTACAGTTGAATGAATCAAAATTTTTGTCATACTTAGCCTGTCTCATTTGACAATGGTTTTCACTTCACTTGAAATCACCGCATCAATCTATTCAAAAGCTAAAAAGAAAAAATATATTTTTCTGCATTTGGCTGACCACTAACTTTATCGACCTTATCCATTCCTCTTCAACACAGTCCTTGTTTTCTTCTGAATTCTCAAGTCAATCCTGCCTATTTTATTATATAGCCAACATTAAAACCAACTTTCACTTGCATTAACTTTTGCACCGTTACCACCTTCGTAAATTTTAATGAAGAACGAAAGAACTAGAAAATAAAATAATAATAATAATAATATGAAATGAACAATATAAATTTAAGGAATCTTTTGAATTTTCAACACCTACTACTTGCAACTATATACTCGTATATATATATATACTTATACCATATATACTTACATATAAAAAATTAGATTTTCTCAAGCATATTCCGGAGGTCGGTGCGCATATGTATACAAATTTAATGAATAAAAACAAAGAATCCAGAATAAAAAAGAAAGATTTGTTTCAAAACTACAAAACACTCATCACTTTTCTTAATTTTATTTTTATTTTATTTTATATTTTTTTTTTGTATAAAAAATAAATTAATATACCTATATTTTATATACATACATATACTCTATCTACTATATATACATACATTTGATAATTGCTATATAAAATTAAAATTAAGTTTTGTATTTTGTTATATCATTATTATGTTTGTCGCTGCTGCTTTCCACATACTTTGCATATATTCTCCCATTATTCCAAATCGAAAAAACAAAACCAATAAACCAAATCGCCATATCACCATCCTTCTGCGAACGATTGAACCAAAATGTATGAATCAACCATCACAACTTTATTTACTACTACCATCAACCAACCAACCAACAAACCAACCGAAACAATAAAAACGAAATAAATAAAAATCACTCACACAGATAATTGCCCTGAAGGCATGCCACGTGTCTATCATCTGGGCACATGTGGTGGCCGTTATAATGCCATGGTATTAGAGTTATTGGGACTGTCCTTAGAAGATCTCTTCAATATTTGTACCCGTAAATTTACTCTTAAGACTGTACTGATGATATCTAAGCAACTTGTAAGTTTTTTTTTTGTTTTCAGTTTATGTTTGTTACTTTTACATTACTCGTATAATTTTTAATATTTTTTAATTATATTTTTATTTATGTCGTTTATGCATATACATATTTATTTTTATTTACTATTTTTATTAGAGTTTAATAAATTTAGTTTTAGTGATCCACAAAAAAAAAATATCAAAAGAAAGGAAAGGAATTTGCAATATTTCTAGTTGTTGTTCATTCCCTTAGGCATTATCTACCTTTACTTTAAGCAAGAAATCTTTTTTTTTATTTTTCTTTCTTTCCTTCATTTATCAGTCACGCAAAATCGCTTTATTTAGCACATAATGAGTAAAGCTTTGCCGATGGAAACATCATTTTCAAAAACGTGTTTCATTGCTTTTGTGAAGTACGAATAGCGAGCAACAATCTCTTTCAGTTTCACCCATAAACCATAACCATACAGTGCAGTAAGGTCTATAGAGATCAGCCAAAAGACTCTCTTCAGCCAAAAGAACGTGACTTGAGAAGGACTTTCTTTGCAGATAGTCAATTTTAAGAAAATCAAATCAAGTATCTTACTGTACCTTTTTCAAATAGACAATTAAAGAATTGGTTTGGTGTAGTGTATTACCCTGTAATATTAACATAATTTACCTGTGATAGTCAGGCGATCATAAATTATCTTAATAGTGTAAAGTATCTGGCAGAAAGTGTTGTGTTGTGTTCAAGGTAATCTCCTAATTGTTACTTATCTCTTAACACGAGAGAGATAGCTGAGCAAATTCACGTTCTCGGCAATTGTTCCCAACTTTTCCTTTCTGAGAACACTCTGATTTTGATCTTGAATTCTCTGATCCTAGAGATTTAGACAATTTGATTTAAATTACAAAATGATTCGCAAAAGTTTGGGGAACTGTAATACGTCCTTAGTGGCCTGAGCTCGCCATTATATTTGGTGGGCAAAGAGCATAAAGCTTACAAGATATTTTTACGCTTCAGATTGGCTTTCACTACTTTTAGGCACTATATCTTTACAGCACCTTAGTTATTTGAGCAAGTACATTGTACTTTAAAGCTTAAAGCTCTCCTTAAACTCGTTCGTTGCACTTTACTCTTTTTCTACTTCTAAGCTTAAAGCCATTGCGGTATAACACTTGGACCAAAAAAGAGTGTACCATAACAGAGTGTGTCTCGAGCTTCAAGCTTTCATATGTGAAACTTATGGAGAGCTTTTTACACACACGCTTGTATTGGAATACCCATCACAGCTGACTCATGTAAATTCATAAATTGCTTTCGTGTTTGTGCTGCTGCGTACACACAGTTACTCATTGTTCCACTTCGAAAACGGCTCTAACTTCAAGTACTTGAAACTGCGTGATTTATAAATTATACTTAAGTTTACTTATTACTTATGCTGCATATTATTTAGGAATTTTATTTTATACATATGTATTTTATGATTTGTTTTGAAGAAAAAGAAAAGAAAGGGAAATCAAATGGAAAACACCAACTTTTAAAAATTAAAACTTTATATTGAAAGTGTCTCAACGGCTAAATGAAATTTGCTGAAAATAATTTTCAGTTTGCAAAAGTATCTTTTGTAAATGTACATTTACTTCTTTGCTGATGATGATGATGATGATGATGAGTGTACATTATTTTTATTCTTTTCATTATATTAATTAATATTATTATTAATATTCTATTAAAAAAGTTACAAAATTTCAATGTTTCTACTTATACAAAAGATTAATATGTAAAACCAAAACCAAAACCAAAAAAAAAAAAATCAAACAAACAAGAGAAACACAAAATCGTTAGTTTGATTGTTGTACGTGTACGGTAGTTTTGTTAGTTTTTGAAAGTGCGTAGTTAAAAATGTTACTTACTGTAATTAATTTCTTTGATTTACCTATAATTTAATTTAGTTGTAGATTTTATTAAAAATCGCAAAATTCAATAATAATTTTGCAAAATAACCTGAAACTTACTTAAAACGTGCATTGTTTTTATTTTGTTATTATCGTTTCTAATTAAATTAACTTCAAAAAAAAAAGAGAAAAAAAATACATAGAACAAATGACGCGTCTGTCTAACCAACCAACCAATCAACCAGCCAATCACCCCCAAGCCACTAAATAAATCGAAATACTTGTACCATATATGACGACGAGTATGCATGTGTTCTTCTTTTTATCTTACCATCCATCCAACAGCAATTCCTCCTCTACTTCGTTTCTCCTTAGTGTGTACATAATAAATTAAATTCAAAAATTGATTTGTTCTAATTTTAAAATAGATTTTCTTCTCACTTACTTACTCGATATATTGTATAAACACATACATACATATGGACCTAAGTATATAAATATATATATATATGTATATATTTTTATTTTTTTTTTACATTTTTTTGTATAGTTTTCTTTTATACTAACCCATTTTCACTTATGTACTTAATCTCTCTGTCTCTACCCTTTATCACTTTTGTTTTCGTTTAAACTTTTATTTTATGTATTTTACATACAAGATAAATAGTCTGGGTTTTTTTTTTTAAATCACTCTCTTCTTTCAAGAGTATAAAATTTACATGTTTCTTGTTCATTCAGAGATGTCGCTCAACATAGTTTAATGAATATTTGACAGTCACTGTGGCAAAATCTTTTAATAAGTGCTTATAAACTAATAGCATTTGAAAATATTGATTTTAACTGTTTGTTGACTGTTTTTGGAAGCATTTGGCGGCGGGTGGAACTGTTGTTCGACTCTTAATTTAAAGGGTTAGATTCCTTTGCTACCCCCTTAAGTTATTTTGTTACCAAAGCTTAATTTAATCACCCTTGAGTGGCTATCATTTTCCTAGAACGAATGATTTTTTAAAAGATGACACTGAAGTTACACCGAAGACACATATAAGCTCCTTCCGGCCATGTGTGGAGTTCAAATTCACTGTAAACGGGCAAGCAAGAGTTGTCGGTAGTCAGACCTATTCTCAGGGGAACTCAGTCAGCTCTAACAAAAGTTTTCTAAGATATCTTAAGAATTTCAGTTGCAATACTTATAAGTATTAGCACTTAGCATGAGAAAAATATAAAAGATATAGACATCGGAAGATCAAGTTAGGTTTTCTTTTACTCTTATTTAAATGGCTTTCAATTAGCAATGGCTACGATAAGTTCAATATTGATCGTGGTGATCTTCTTGACGATCTCAGATGGAGAATGCAGATCATTTATATGCTTATGGATTCGCAACTGAAAATGATCTCAGATCTTTGAACATTCACTGGAGGGAGTTTTACGTGTGGTAGGTAATGCGTGACAGTCACCAAAATCAGCCTTTAACCCTTCTGATGCGTAAAACTTTGTTTGGGATACGTACTGGGTCGTTGACACGCAAATGTCGGTTCTTAGCATCGTTAATCAAATCACGGCACACTTTCTCCAATAAGTGGATCATTATGTTATGATTTTTATTAAAAAAAAGATCTCAGCTCCCCGAAATGTTTAGTTGTGTCTAGGGCCGTAGCCGCTGGGAATGTTTAATATTCTGAATTCAGTTTTACAACTTTAATGCTTGAGGCAAAGTTGTTCATAGCGAAGAGATTTTTCAGATTTTTTGTTTGCTTTTATATGCATCCTTTAACCCTACAATGTACGTAAGAGAAATTTTTGAAAATTTTAATTGCATTTAGAATTTTTTTAGCTAAGCGGCTCGGAGTACAAATTTGATATCCGAGACCCGCTCCACCGCCAGTTAAAAAAAAAATTAATACGTAACACTCCCAAAAACGTAACACTCGTGGTGAAAAAAATAATTTTTTTAACTTCCTATAATGAAAAGTTTTCTAGAAGTTCAAAATAACATATTTTTGCACAAATTTCAATCACCTCATCGCCGTGACCTATAACTGCCCATAGAGAAATAGATGGGAACAGCTTACAAGCATTTTGGAAGTAATTTATCAAGGCATTATACTTACTTAGCTGGCACTGCAACCGCTGATCGATCTTGGTCGCCTCGTGCTGGCTCCAGTTGATAAGGTCAAGTGGTGTCAGATTGCCCTGCACCTGGTCTTTCCACCGGCGATTAGGACGTTCTATTCTACGTGCTTCTCCACCGTGTCTTGAATAAAACACCCTTCTAGCTGGAGCACTTTTTTCACAGCCAGCGAAGCCACTGGATTTTTATACGCTTGACTATGTCAGTGTCGGCGTAAAGCTCATGCAGCTCATCGTTCCATCTTATTCAATCAAGGAATTATACTCTTTTAAAAAATCATAGCTTTGTTTTTACTCACAATGTGTGTGGTGGCCACACACACACACACACATATTGTGAGCTGGTCAGAAAAAATTCTTTCTCTATGGAAATGAGCCTGCGTTATCTACAAATTTGCATTGATTTTTCTGTGTAATTCAAGCTTGGCGAATAAGACAAGGAAAACAAGTCAAGCAACCAATTTTTGAGAGCCTTTCTATTGTCACAATCTCTCTATCTCACTGTGTGGGGATATGATTCTAGAACCTACTATATGATATATTATATTATATTTTTTACTTTTACTTGCAACTACTTGTTTTTTCCCCAATAATCTCGTTATTTAAAATTTCATCTTAGTTAAAAAAAAAAACCTTAAGCAAAAATAATTTTTGAGACCACGTTTTCTTTTTCTCCCACCAGCGAAAATGTTTACTAAAGTCTGACGTATTTCTACGAACTGTTTTATAAAATTCACCCTGTACTCTTCGCTTGTCTTCTTATTTCTTATTTTAATAGCCCAACAGCCCATGGAGGACCTTTTTCTTCTGTTTTTAATATGGTATTCACAACGGCCATTAATCCAATGAAGTAAAACTTAAAAAAACACATAAATGAAAACAAAAAGGTTTATTTATATTCACAACATTATTTGAATGAAAATCGGTAAAACCGCGGCCAAATAATCTTTTAAAATACATTAACCAAGTCTCTTAAAAAAAAAAAATTTTCCAAAACACAAGCAGGTATTTTATTAGCAGCTAATCATATAAAAAGCAAAAGCCAAAAATCAAAAACTATGCTAAATTGAATAAACCAAAAATGAAATTTTAATAACTTTCCACTTTAATTATGATAAAATAAATTATTAAAATTATGTATTGCATAGACGACTTTTGTGTGTTAAAATACCGAATGAATAAGGAATTTCTTCTGTATATGCTTCGAGAATATCTATTTTTTGTTTTTCAACTTACTCTGACTGGCTCGCCGTCCTCGCATCGCACTCGCACTCACTTCATGTTTCAAACGCGTCTTTCTTCCGCTCTGTAAATTGAACAAAATTCAGAACGATTTCGAAACGTTAGGTGGTAATTACGAAATTCTAACTAACCTTGAATATTTGAAAAGTAAAACATTAAAATAAAATATATTCCCTTCCCAAATCAAATTGTAATATAAATTTGCTATATTAAATTGCTTCAATAATGTTGTTGTTTCTTATTTTCATACATAAAATGTTGATACTATTTTCATTTTATTTTTTTTCTCTTTTTCTTTTTCCATTTCAAAATGGCTATCCCGCTCTTCTTACTCACTCATCGTGTGAACGAATGAACAAATCAACAAACATTTAAAACATCGTACAATTTACGATCTCTTCTCTTGCTCCTCGCTCTCGCTAACGGTGCTGCAACATTTTCGCAACAACCAACCAATCAACAACGTTTTCTCTTCAATGTTCTTACGCTCTTGTACTCTCTTCCTGCTTCCACTTCCTCGATCGCTCAAAAACCAAACTATTAAATAAATCTTCAAAAAAAAAAAAAAAAAAAAATTATTAAAATGAAAAATAAACAAATAATTTTTCTCATTTATTACGATTTTGTTTTTTTTTTTTTTTTTTTTTTTGTTTTTGTTTTTTGTTCTTCACGTTAAACTGCTATTCTATTGTTATTGTAGCAGACGGTGTACCCGAAGTATATTACTTCGGACCATGCGGCAAGTACAATGCACTTGTTATGGAATTGCTCGGTCCATCACTTGAAGATTTATTTGATATATGCGGCAGACGATTCACTTTGAAGACAGTACTACTGATAGCTATACAATTAGTAAGTACACACACATTAAAACCACACAAAAAAAAAAAAAAAAAAAAGAAAAAAAAAAAACAAAACAAAAATTAGTAATGAAAAAAGGATAAATTTCACCACTACTACTACTGCAATATTTTCCCGGTTTTTGCTTAGGTTTGTTTACCTTTTAGAGTGCCTCTTTTTTTTTGTTTTTTCCTTTTTGTATCTTTTATTTATTTTATTTTAATTATATTTGTATTCCTCTCATTTAATATTGTACTAACCAAATGCTTATTTGCTATACAACATACTAGAATATTTTCTCGATGATTTTTAACTCCATAGAGCATATATAATCATAATAAAAATCAGTACAACTCAACAATTATTTATAGTAATTAAAAATAAAAAAGAAACATTAAACGAATAATTTTTTTTTAATGAATGGTTGTATGGTTTTTCTTCTACTTTAATGCACTCAGCATAACGATAAAAATGCATATAGATAATATTTTAGAATTTTTAGTTTAAAATTTAAGTTACATATATTTTCTTCATACTACATACATTCACTTAGAACATACATATCTCTCTCTCTCTCTCTCTCTCTCTCTCTCCCTCTCTCTCCACCCTTTACATATCCTCGTTTGGTTAAGGTTTAACTCTGTTTGTTAAGAAAATTATTATGTATTCCAATCCGAACAATGAAATATCGTCGTCAATAACATACAAATTTAAATACATTTTGCACTGCATGTTTTACTATATTTAGCATAGTTTTTCTAAAAAATAATTTAGTTTATTTCTGCATTTTTGTTTTAATTTGATTCGATACATTTTTTTTTTGTTTTTTTTTGTTTTTTTTTTTTGTTAATTATATAAGTTTTTAATTACATTTTACACTTATTATTTTCATCATATGCGCTAGTTGAGACACTAAAATTAAAAAGCAAATTCTTTTTATAAATTACATTTATTTTAATTATTACGATGAGGTGAGGTTTTCATTTTTGTTTTTGTCAAAATAATGGATTTTGTTTTTCAGAGCAGATGATTATGATGATGATGATTACTTGAGTAAACAAATATGTAATATTTAATTACCCCAGCTTGAAAAAAAGTCACAGATATATTCTTCATCCAATACCAATTGAATGAGATTTAAAACGATAATTAAAATAATCATGTATACTTAATAAAGTGAAATAATCAAATTGCCGCTTAATTAATTACCTACGATTACCAAACTCTCTTATTAACTTTAAAATAATCAAGCTAATGTTTGAAATCATATACCATATGTCATCATAAATTATCAGATAAATTAAAATTTTAAATTCTTAAAATATGAAATACTTTTCAATTACTTTTTTTAAACAAAACAAACTTTATATGTAGACCAATTTAATTCCCATTTTGCAACATTTCCTTTATAGGATAGTAAAATTTTTTTTTATTTTGTAACTGGCATAAAAGTGGAAATATATCTAGAGTCAAGCATAACTCGAAGAAGCCGCCAGAAAGCTCCTGTACTTAGTTAATGTTAAACTCTTCATAGGTAATCAAATTAATAATAGTTGGATCATTTAACGAAATAAAAGAGTTGAGAGTAGCATCTTGAATCTAGTCCTACCTAGTTTTGGTGTCAGACAAATGTCACCATTTACAGACCAAGTTTTATTTCTTGATATTTTAAAAGACAATGCTCAGTATCCATAAAAATGGGTGAACTGCTCTGCTAAAAGATAGTGATAATATAAAATGTTGTAGTCTGAAAGGTTATTATTTGTTATTTGAAAGAGATTTTTATGGAAACCTGATTAATGAAAACTGAGTTATGGGGAGATGCTAGAGAAGGCTTCCTTAACGCATCACCCTGCTTCAGAAGCTTGTTCTTCACCTCGTTTTCAGAAGTTTATTCTTGACGTTAATAGTGATTAAAGTGATTTGCAACATTTTAAGTCCGTTTTGACCTCATAGTTTGATTTTGCAATACCTTAAGACTAGGCTTGGCTGCCTGAATAAATGGTCTTTTTCAATTCATTTGTACGAGTACTGTCTATGGGTCTTTTCAGAAGCTCGAAAAACTCTGCTGTGTGTACAAAGAACTCTGCACCATATATTTAAAAAAGTCATATTGTAGAAGCGCTTAGTGTTCGTTGTTGAGTAGTGAGTAGATTTCGTTGGACTGCTACACAAAGTGTCCGGGGTTCAAATCTCGGCAGAGGCAAAATCAAATAAAAGTAGCAAAAACAAAAAATTTCCACACGGCATGACCTCTTGGTAGGGAATCGCTAACCTACAAGACTATAAATCACCTATGAAAAGCTTTTCACTTCGCCATTCGGATCCGGTATAAAACTGTGGACGCTTTCCATTCATGTATAAATATATCACACACAACATGAGTGTATGCGAAAGCTCTCCCTAGGCCGTCCCAGGGCTGTTGTGCCATTAAATGAAAGAAAGAAGTGGAAGCGTTTTGTAGAGGGGATTTGTTTTTGTTTTGTGGCTGTGATTAATCCACAGAGTTTTCTCTTTAAAGTAATCCTTGTGAAATCAGAGTAATCGAAAAGTTGTTTGTGTCTTCAATTGCTCTATACTATAAATAATTTGAACTCAAAAGAATTAGAATCAGTACCTTCTAAAATATTTATTAGAGGCTCGACTTGTTGAAGAACTGTAGGCCTCTGAAGGGGCACAATAGATTTTATAGGTCGCAGTACACTCCCGAACAATAATAATTCAAAATTTTTAATTCGGAAAGAGGTAAAGAAAAATTTTTTTATTTTTTTTCCAAATTATGTAGTTTTTTTTTGGTACATCTGCGAAATTAATGGAAAAAATATACATAATTTATTTTCCAATAACTCGTTAATTGTCTGATGATTACCTTTACATTATTTAGAAATAATATCAATTAATAAACAAGTCATCAAGTAACTAAATAAATAAGTTCTAAGTAATTAATCATTAAATTGCCATAAAAAATATTTTTTAAGTTAAATCGATAACAAAATACGCTTTTATAATTATCGTGGCTTACTAACACATTGCTTTGATTTACAAAATAATCAGGGATATTAAAGAAAAATTTCTTGCTCGTCGTCATGCAGTAATCTAAAGTAATCAACTTTCATTAAAAAATAAAAAAAATAATCATAATCGTTTATTTGAAAATGAAAAATGAACTGAATACAAATTAATATCACTTAAATATTATGGAATTATTAAAACTTGGGAAATATTGTCTTCATTATTGGGAAAATAATCAATAAGTGTTCTCAAGTAATCAAGCAATATCACTACTACATAAGTGTTAGAAAGAAAGACTCTTAACAATTGACTACTAGAAATTTCAACAACAAACAAATCAACAAAAATGAAAATCTCTTACATTTTTATCATACTCTAAGCATGTATTTTAATTTGTAGTAGATTATATTGCTAAATTTTTAATTAAATTGCAATATAAAATATTTCCAATGCTAATAATAATTATTTTGTTTATACTCCAATCAATCAATCAATCAATCAACGAACAACAATCAATACAATCAATAACAGCTCCACCGGATCGAATATGTTCATAGTCGGCACTTAATTTATAGAGATGTAAAACCAGAGAACTTCCTCATTGGTAGAACATCAACGAGACGAGAAAAAATTATACACATAATTGGTGAGTAACTACACATGTGATGGAACTGTCTGTTATGTATTTATTTATGAATTTAAAATTTGTCATTGCAGATTTCGGTTTGGCCAAAGAATATATTGATTTAGATACAAATAGGCATATACCATATCGGGAACATAAATCCCTAACCGGCACCGCACGATATATGTCAATAAATACACACATGGGCAGAGAGCAATCAAGGCGCGATGATTTAGAAGCATTAGGACACATGTTCATGTATTTCTTAAGAGGTTCACTGCCGTGGCAAGGCCTTAAGGCTGATACACTTAAAGAGAGATATCAAAAAATTGGTGATACAAAACGTGCAACACCCATTGAGGTTCTATTTCCATTTACCTTCATCATACTTATATCTCTTCTATCCACACTCATCAAGCATTGTTATTAATCAAAAATTTCTGTTTCCTCTCAACTTCCATGCGCCGCAGGTGCTTTGCGATGGACACCCTGAAGAATTTGCAACATATTTACGGTATGTGCGGCGACTAGATTTTTTTGAAACGCCCGATTATGATTTTCTGCGAAGACTGTTTCAAGACTTATTCGATCGTAAGGGCTATGTGGATGATGGAGAATTCGACTGGACAGGGAAGACAATGGTATGTTCGCAAAAAACAAACAAAAGCAAAGGCTTAACTGAAATGCCAAACATTATTAAAGTTGGTGTGGTGCCGTCTGCATTGCGTTTGTATGTACGTGTGCGTGTGTGTATGTGTGTGTTATGTATGAATAATGTGTATGTAACTACGTTGTGTGTTGTTGGTGTATGTGTGTGCATATGTGAGAAGAGTGTCATACACTCCTTCATACTGCACATACATACTCGTGCATACACTGTTCCGTTTTTTTTTTTTTCCTTAATACTTCTATTTACTTTTAATGATCTAGTTAATTGAGTTGAATTGAATTGCATATTTGAATTTAAAATATTTACATTTAGTTGTAACTTACTTATCTATCATCCATCCGTCTCTTCTATCATACTACTATCGATTTGTCTTCTTTTAAAGGGTTCAAGCACAAGAAAACTACTTGACAAATTTTAATGCAAAAACCAAAGAACCGAAACCAAACCCAATGAGAAAATCAAAATCTCAAGCGAGCAGACACGAAAGCTATGCTCAAAATGAGTGATCAATAACAACAGCAAGAAAGAAACAACCCTTTAAAAATGAATATGCAATCTATTTTTTTTTTTTTTTGTTTTGAATGCTTAGCATGAAATTCATGGAAATAATTGAAAAATAATGATTACTATCCTAATCTTATCTAATTAACCTAACTACATACGCTCCCTCTCTCCTCACGTCTCTCTTCTAATACACACTATTTAATCAAATCGAAATAAATAAATGATGAATGCATGTGGCAAAAAACAAACAAAAAAAAACAAATACTTTGGAATGAATGAAGATGAGTACAGAAACCAAATCGAGAAAACCTTATTAATTTTTTACTTATTGAAACATTGAAACAACAAACCTGGAACCTAGAACCTACAAAATACCAAACACAAAAAACATCATCTATTTGTATAAAATATTATTGTACTTTAAAATTGAACAACAAAATTTTGTAAAATGCAACTGGTTTTCTCTCTATATACATACATGCATACAATAACTATAAAATCAACAAAAGGAAAAAAAAAAAAAAAAAATTAACACTACTTGCTTAGAAAAGAAGCAAGCGCAAAAAAAGAAATTGTGAAGAGTAGTAGTGTGCCTTGATTTTATTTTTACTTATTAATGGGGAAAATAAAAATATATTTTGAACTTAAAATTGGGTTATTAATTTGTTATTTTAATTTATTTTTTATTTTCTTGATAAAATGAACATGAAAATACAATATTGTTTGATTTGTGTTTTTAGTTTTATATGTCTTATATGTTTTTTACTGATACTGCAATCATTTATCATAGCAAGTCGCTTCTGATGCATAACTAAGTAAAAGCTTCTAAGAATTTCCAGATAAGATCGGTCTATACAATTCCATGGAAGATATCAATCAAAGACAAAAGTGTTCATGTTCAATTGAAAATGGAAATTATAAATTGAACAGTCTCCCAAAATCAGAGCGAAATGGCAATGGCTACCTACGTTCAGCAGACTCAACGATTGTGTGATTGCTCACCACAAAGCAGCTAGGAGTTTTGCTATGCATTAACTTCACAATTCCATGTCATTTAAAGTGATGCAAAACAGGCCGGAGGTGACAGAAATAAAAATCAAAATTGTACTGAGGGTAGCGTATACATTTTTCGCATCCAAGCGATGCGGGTGCAGTTCGTTGAGCAGAGTTTTGCTCAACTAAATTATATGTAACCAATAGTTAACTCTGCTAAACGCAATCGATGATTTAACTACAAACAATAAATGTATTTCATCCAGAGGTGGTGAAAAAATTCGAGCAGACCGGCAATTGGTATTGTATAATTAACAGCTCATAGTCGTCGCAAATTGAGAAAAATTAAATTTTTGTTTTTAAAGTATTTTTTTCTTCCTCTATTTCTTCTTCATTTCCTCTTATTACGAGGAATCACATCACTTGGGGTTGCTAGTAATTGTTTTTATTTACTATATGAGCCATATAAGCCTACATAGCTTCCAAAGTAAAGGTTCTTCAGTCACTTCAAGACGTCTGTCTAACATCGCTATAAATTTTCTTTCTGGCATTAGCAACATTTACTCTTAACGATTTTTTATTAAAAAGTTTGTCTTTTGTTTCTTTGCTTTACTAAAACTGCCACAGAACTTTTAAATTAGAACTAGAACAAAATATTCCTTTGTTTTGTTTCAATTTAAATTTTTCTTATATTCCAAGATTTTAATAGAATTGTAAATGATTTTATAAACAAAGCAAATCTTTGGTAAAACATCAGAATGGAATTTTAAGTTCTGAGGATGAGTTGTATCTATACTTAGCATTTTCAAATGTCTAAGCGACTTTCGACACTCTGGAAAAAGAAACTCCTAAAGCAATAATACTCCAACCATTAGTGATCGGAGAACTTAATGACCACCTCCCATAATGCTTAATTTAATATAGGCTTCAGTCCTTAAATATACAAATATGTAAATATAAATAGCTAAGTTATCGAGTATAAATATAGAACAACTATTTAAATTACATAACAAATTTTTATTCAAATGCAACCAAAAAATATAAATAAACTATGCGAACCTACATGAATCAATTGAAATTCAAGACCAAGGAACAATTTGATCAAATGAAGGTTATCAAGAATGCGCCACCATCGCATTTAGCAAAAAATAAATCAGACAAGGTATAAAATTATTATGATTTTATATAATTTTTGTAGTAGAATTGATTTAACCTACACACACACACAAAATAACACTCACAACACAAAAGCTTTGTTTGATTTATTTAGTTAATTTTTAATATAGTTTTTTTTTTCATTATTTTGTCTTTTTAATTTAATCCAAACAGTTTTTACTGCCCACAGTGCCCGCCAATAAATTTTCTTTCTGGCATTCATCATTTTCACTCTTTCTCTATTATAGTTCTAAGAACTGCAAAACTTATGAATCATATGTGTAGAACTTGCTGCTGGAAAACAATTATTGCTAGTTTTCAAAAGGCATAAATAATAAAGCCTAGAACAAGAGTGTGCCACCAAATAAATAGCAGTTAATCTAGATCGGTTAATTCTAGACACATAGCTTAGCGAGGCATAGCATATCGTTTGAATTCTGATTTAAATTTGATCTAAATATATGAAACTTCAAACCCAGTTTTTTTCCCCGATTTAAATTACGCACTTAATCTCGTTAAAACAATCATTCAATTAATGATTTTACAAACTCTCGGACATGATCTTCACTCCTTGATTAGACATTCAAATATTTCTAATACTACTTTTTTCTAATTCCTATGCAAAGCAATATTGTCATAACATTAATTCTTTAATTGACATTACATACATTACCCAAGTTGATCGTAGTAGTATATATGTAATTAAATCAATAGCTCTTTAGAGCCTCTATGCAACTGCTGCAAATGAATACGTTCTTCAGCATTATATTTAATTTATTTACGACGTCAATCTTGATTTTAGTGTATTTTTTCTAGTTATGTGTCTGAGTTTCCTGGCTTGAGGATCTCACTTTGAATATACCGACACAGTTCGCTATGTGGATTTTTGCAAGTCATGTGTTTGAGTTTCCTGGCTTCCTGGCTTCAGGATCCCACTTTGAATATACCGACACAGTTCGCTATGTGGATTTTTGCAAGTCATGTGTTTGAGTTTCCTGGCTTCAGGATCCCACTTTGAATATACCGACACAGTTCGCTATGTGGATTTTTGCAAGTATGTTTGATCCATTGTTATTTTCGGAATATAATTTCATCTATAACTTCATCTTCGAGCATCAGAATTCACAGTATATCACTTGCTTTAGCTTTTATGACTGAATATATTGAAATGATCGCTAATGATTTTGACTTTATTAGATTGATAAGTTTTATAGTTAAGAGGCTTACGCATTCTTTTCTTTAAGATTCATATGTATTACGAATGATAGACATGATGATAGACATTCAATATTTCTCTTTCATGCCAGATTTTTATTAAACTCTCAGAATAATTTTGTGAGGAGATTGATCGCAAATGATGCCATGTTCTTGTTCTTGTTCGCACAATAAATAAAAATCATAGGCATCTTTTTTATCTATATTACTTTTACTAAAATATTGTGTTCACTTGTGATCAGCAGTGATCTTCACCTTCCTTTCACTTAGACTTATACCCTGAAATTTTTGATCTAGATTGACATAGCTAAATTTTTGGTGTACCCTCTCTTACTTTTACGCTTGTGAAATACACTTTAAATGTAATTTAAGTATCAAAATAATAAATACCAATGAAAGATACAAATATTTTACTAATAACTCTTACTTTTGTATATTTTCTCGATTTTATTTTCGATGTCATCACACAAAAAAAACCAAAAAAAAAATAAAACACGTACAAAATCCGAAATGAATCTATGTTCTTGTCACTTACAAAACGAATTAACTAACCTTGTGTCTTCACCAAAACTACCACCACAACCACAACCACTACTACTTGAACCACAAATCAACAAAAACATCATTATTGTTGTCATCATTATATAATCATCATTGTCATAACGACGATAAACAGTCAACGCCTGTCGGATCTCTGCAAACTGGCCATGAAGTCATCCTTTCACCAAATAAAGATCGTCATAACGTTACGGCTAAGGTAAAGTATTTATTTCAAATTTACAATCAATAAAATTATTATTAATATTTAATAATAAATGGTGTTTATATGTACTTATAAGTATGTATTGGTAAATTTGGTTAAAGTACAATTTCAATCTCAAATAATTTGAAATCTATTAATTTATAATTATTATTATTGGTTTTTTTTTTTTTTTTGTTTTATTCATATTATTATTATATTACCTAACCAAAACTTTAAACAAACAAACAAACAAACAATTCCGTATGGGAAAATAACAACAACAAAAACCAAACATTTTGTGTGCTTAGGATATTTCTTATTTTGATTATGAGGAAGACGATGATGGTGATGAAGAATATTTAATACTTGAGGTTAGCCTTTTAGTTTAAAAAACAATACCTACCTATAGAAAATATGGTGTAAATGTAACTGAATTTAGTATTGATTTGTTGTTGTATGTATAAAAAAACAAGAAATATATAGTTGAGACTGCTTTTCGGATCTCTTAATTTCTTTACATAATATTATTTATACCTGCTTACTACATACTAAATGCTGTTTATAATGCATTCGCATTCAATTGAATTAGTACCTTAAAATACAAAAAAAAAATAAAGTGCTTCTCTATTACCTCAAACATTTTTTTTATATTTGTATACAAACTGCTAGATAAATACTTTTATAATTAAATATTGCTAATATAAAATCGTAAACTGCTCGTATCTATTAATATTTAGTGATCAAGTTGGTAGATTCGATTTTGAGACAAATAAACTAAAAACAAAAGAAAACAAGAGTATGACTAAAAAAAAAACTGAGTATGACTAAAAATTTCCTAATTTAATTTCTTTTTCTTTTTTATTTTGCTACTAACCAAAAATACACAAACATATCTACTAGTTACCATACATGGAAAAATACAAAAGCAACAACTTGCATTATATGTTTTATGGTAATCAAAGCTGATGCAATATTATTGGATTAGAAGAGGTACCTTAAAATATGAAATTCTATAGGGACAGATAGTCTCTCTCTCATGCTCTGACTAGTGCGTTAATGTAGCCAATGTAGCCAAACATATTCCATATTCTATTATTAATTAAAAATAAAACTCTCCAATTCTAACTCGGAATAATTACAAAAAAATCGCAAAAACTTTTGAGCATAAATCATTTGTATACTTTTGGAGACTATATGTGCAACTGAATCCTATGCTCTTTCAAGATCATGTGCGATTTCAGGTTAAGTATATCATCTTCTCCCTATATGGGTATCAGAGAATCAGGCCTATGTAATGCATATCTAGAAGGTAACACAAATTCATGTACTAGACTTCAACCCTGTTCTAAGTATATCATCTTCTCCCTATATGGGTATTAGAGAATCAGGCCTGTGTAATGCATGTCTAGAAGGTAACACAAATTCATGTACTAGACTTCAACCCTGTTCTTAGATTTTCTCTTTGAATTCCCTGCTGTATACAAAATTCAAGTTTTTTGAACATTGAATGACAGAAAAGTGCAAGAATTTTAGGTAAAACTTTTACAATTATATTTTTGTCACTTCAAAGAGGTTATAGACTTCAAAACACCACCAATGGGTGGGTTTACGGAATAATGTTGTTATTCACCGTGGATTACATTATTGGACACCCCTTCTATGGGTACTTTTTTGGGATGGTATATTAAAAATAACTGTGAGGTAGGACATTGTTTACTTTGCTGAAAACAGTAAAGAGGAATTATCAATGGCTTAGGGTTTATAGGTTTAATGTTCCAAAATTCTTACAAATTTTGAGAAGCCTTAAAAAAAATTTGTTCACGTCTAGGTGCAAAACCTTGTATAAGGTTTAACTACTACTTTCAATTTATGTTGGTGATTCTTAGTTCGTATAGTTCTGTTGCATTATATTATCTCTACCATATATGTATATGTACTTTACTTACCACATCTACATGCCACATTATTATTGCTGCTACTAGTGCACCTAATAACCATAAGTAAACTAACAATACCCTGCTACTAAATATTATTAAGAGTAAATGATATACTCGTCGGCGCACAACATTACACTACATTTTTCTATTTTAATTATTTTTACCATATAACTTTTTTGTTTTAATTTTTATTATTGTATTTCTCAATTTGAGTAAATAAAAATATAAATAATATTTAGGTACGCTTCTTATTTATTATTTTTATGATGTAATTTGATTAGACTTATTTGTTCTTACAACCAAAAAGAAAAAACTACATATTTTTTTTTTTAAATAATTGCTAGTCAAAATTTTTAAAATAAAAAGAAAAAAAAATTTTAACAAAAACCAAAATTCATAATTTCATCGCATTTTCTAAACACTTCCACCAACCAACCACCAAAACAAAAACTACTACTTCAACTTCCTACAAATGTCCAAATTGCTACTACTACCACTACTACTACTACTGCTGCAACTACTGGGCTCGTTCGTTTGTTCTCTTGTATTGCAAAATTGTGCTATGCGCATGCGCACCTATGAACCGTAACGTTGACGACGATTACCATCTCTCTCCCGCTCGTTCGTTCGCTCGCTCGCTCGCTATACATGCATATTTTCGTTCAACCACCACCACAATAGACAAATGCCAAAGGAGGTGTTGCTGCGTGGCCTGATGTACCCAAACCGGGTGCCACTCTTGGCAATTTAACACCAGCCGATAGGCATGGCTCAGTGCAGGTAAGTGACATTCGCATTCGTTGTCCTTTTCATTTTGTTTTTTGTTACGTGTCTTGTGTTTACTAAAACCAAACGAAATGGGAAACAAAAATGAACAACAAAAAATTCCACATTTCAAATGACAAACATCAACTAAATAAATATTTACATACTTACTACATACTTACATACATAAATACGTTCTTAGAAAAACCAAATAACCTTATCCATTTTATGTTTTCTCTCTAAAAATGTAACTTAATCGTGTTTATAGTTTTTTTTTTTTTTTTTTGTAAATAACTATAATAATGTTTGTGTACTACTCTTATAATTTTTTTTTTTTGGTATTATAAAAATCAAGGCACTCTTTAGCGTCTTGCAAACAAAGAAATAAAAAATAAAACAAATTTAATTTAGAGTGTATGAAAAAAAAAATTATTCCAATTTATATAATTTAAGAAAATAAAATTATTAAAATTTTTTTTTTTTTTTGTATGTGCCATCCCCCTCCCCGTGCATATTCCTACATTTGTCTTTTCTTTCATCACCATCTCTTCAGAAAACAGAAACTACTACTGTGGGCAAAAGTTAGTAAGACTTTGTTCATAATTTCAAATTTTTTTATTCATTCTTCCAAATCTATTTCGTCCCCTTCAAAGTAATCCCCCCCGGCCCCAATACACTTGTGCCAACGTTTTTTCCAATTCTCGAAACAGTTGTTAAAGTCAATTTCGGGAATAGCCTTCAATGCGCTTAGCGATTCATGTTTAATGTCTTCAATCAACTCAAAACGGTGTCCACGAAGCGGTTTTTTTGAGTTTAGAAAATAGCCAAAAGTCACACGGTGCTAAGTCAGGCGAATAGGGTGGTTGCGGAACGATATCAGTCGAATTTTTGGCAAAATGGTCTCGTAAAACCAATGCAGTGATTTTGGAACCAATCGTGCATTCACTCTTCTTAGGCCCAAATGATGTTTTAAAATGGTTTTCACTGATCCTTCCGATATTCCAACGATACCAGTAAGGTCTCTGACTGTTAATCGTCGATTCTCGAGCACCAATTCCTTGATTTTATTGACGTGTTGATCATCAGTTGATGTTGATGGCCGTCCTGGACGTGGTTCGTCGTCAACGCGTTCTCGACCATCTTTGAACAATTTGTACCAATCAAAAACACTTGCTCGCGACATACAATTATCACCGAAGGCCTTTTGCAACATTCTGAACGTTTCGGCACCAGAAATTTGATTCCGCACACAAAATTTAATGGAACTTCTTTGTTGAATAATTTCACTCATTGTGAAAATCGCCGAATGCACTTCTTGTACTTCAGAAAGACAAGCGTATACTAAACACTAATGATTATTTTGATGTGACATTTGGCACAGATGTCACCGACAGTCATACCAACCTTAAAAAAATAATATTTTGATGAATGGGTTTCCGCGCGAAATTTAAATTAAAAAGTGTTACTTCTTTTTGCCCACAGTAGTATGTATCCTATACCCACTCTCTCTCTCTCTCACTGTCTCTACTATCTCTCTTACCTTTACTTACCTTTACCTTATATTAACATTAATTTTTGTATATACTCGTAATGCAGACTCTTATATTTTTGGCCTTTTCAATTGTAATGTTTTCACTTGATTTACTCTACATAAATTCAAGGTATATTACCGTCGTTTATTTGTTTTTACAACAAAAGTTTCTATGTTGGTTTTGTCCAATTTTTATTTCTTGTTTTTTTTTCCTATATATTTTTCTTAAGTACATACATATATAATTGTTATCTTGCAGTTTTATAATGCTGAATACGCACAACGCACTCACCGCGTATGAGGCATTGTGGTATATGTAAAATGTTTTGATAAATCTTAGTTAAAAGGGAATTAAAAAAGTATTCACAAAATGTACCTAGTAGTGATGTTATTACAACATTAAATTTTTTTATACATATGTACATTATTTATTATTTATATACCATAATTTAATAAAGTAGTAAGATGAGAACACTGAATGCACCAGAAATAGCTCACCCTGCGTTTGCAAATCCAAGTGGAAGTTCGAAAAACTCAACACAATCAAACTTTTTCACTAATACTCTCCTCTCACACATACATTTGCTACTGCAGCTAGTTTTCGAAATTTGCGAATATCAAACATATTCTCAACTTGCAGCTGTTTACTTGCGCGTGTAAACTCAATGTTTGAAGATGAATATAAATCTCCACGATAAGCTTCCATTTGTTGAATTCATTCGAAATGAGAGCAAAAGTCTCACGATACCTTAATCCCCCTCTTTTCGTTATACGATCGTTAATGAAATTATCGAAAACCAGAAAACGTTAAATGAAGAATTTCTTCGAAAACAATAATGGATTTAATCATAAACCTTTTTTAAAGTTGATCTTTAAAATTATTTACCCGAATAAGTAGTTAGAATGCCCTCATATTTATACATAAACATAATTTTTCGTCTTCTTCAATTTAATGGCACAACAGATCATGGAGGGCCTAGGTCGAGCTTTTCGCTACATAGTTAAAATCATAAAATAAGTTCAGTTAATCGTGTGCGAAAATATGAAAAACATTTAATACAGGGGTTTTTTTTTTAGAAGTGTGGTTTTCAAGAAGAAATAAAATGCATATAATTGGATGTTATTTATGGCCAAGAATTTAGCTTTATTATAAAGATAACGATTTTCATTATGTTTTAAAAACGATTTCGGGCAAGGGGCCGCCGTGGTGTGGCTTCCAAGGCGTCAATCGTCTCGGGCTTATCTGCGTAGACAAGCAACTTCACATAACCCCACGAAAAATAGTCCAGCGGTGTTAAATCGAACGATCTTGGAGGCCACGCCACAGGCCCACGAGGCTAGATAATGCGGTCACCAAAAGTTTCCTTCAATAAATTGATTGTTTCGTTGGCTGTATGGCGCCGTCTTGTTGGAACCAAAGGTCGTCCACATGAACTTCCTCCAATTCCAGCACGAAAAAGTCATTAATCATGGCTCTATAGCGTTCCCCATTGACTGTAACATTATGACCGGCTTCATCTTTGAAGAAATATGGACCAATGATTCCCTCTGCCCATATAGCACACCAAATAGTGCCTTTTTGAGGATGTAACGGCGTCTCAACAATGGCTTGTGGATTATGATCACTCCAAATGCGACAATTTTGCTTATTAACGTACCCATTCAACCAAAATTTAGCTTCATCGCTGAACAAAATTTTCTTGTGAAAATCGGGATCGGTGGCCATCTCGTTTTGGGCCCATTCACCAATTTCCAATTCATATTCTTGAATATGTACTGTAGCATTTGAACTAGGGCAGCAGGGTTGTCAGCTCTATTCATCGCCCATAGAACATCTTTTAAATGCTATTTTCATTTACGGTGTGCTATTTGGAGCCACCAGTTGATATGTTCTCCGCAATTATGCACACACACAGATACATAACATTTTATCATCTGCTGTACATAAATGTTCAAATGCGGAACCTGATAGTTACTTAAAAAAATTAATAAATATGGCAAATTATGCTACGAAGTCAAGGGATAACCAAGTCTTTTTCATTGGGCCGAATGAAAAAGAAAAAAGTTAATTTTTTTTATGCACAGAATTTCAACGAACAAAATTTGTATTCAAAAAAATTTGAGTAATAAAATTTAATATTTTTATTTATACGATCCAGTATGTGCTCTTTCAATATCTTGGAGAAGTTTGTTTCGTTTAGATTTTTTAGTACCGGGCGGAATTGTAATTGAATAGAAAGAAACACTGCAAAATATTTTTTTTTTTTGGAAATTTAATCTGTACTGATATTTGCATGGCTGCATACATTTTTCTAGAGAATGTTGTTTATTAAGTAATAATAGCATTAATTATTATCTACATAGAGTAATTTGTTTTTTGAATGTGTATTTTGAATTGTATGCATTTATGTAATTCGTAGCAAATAATGTTCTATATACTCGTACATATATTTTTTTTCATCAAGCACTTTTTTCTTGGGAATATTGAACGGGAGATGAATTTTTTTGCATTAAATATTTTTGGAAAGATTGTGGATTGATAATTGTGCAACCAATGAATGAATGAATGCATTCGTGAAACCTAAAAGGATGAAAACTCATCAACAACATGTTTTTGCATACATACATACAGTGCATGTAAAATCTTAGTATATGCCATAAAACATATTCGCAAAATAAAATAAACTATTATCATTTAATTTATTTTTTGTTTTTGTATCGACTATTTCGAAATTGACGAAATTTACAGAGATTACCAGAAGATTCAAGCTCTGATGATGATAGTCCCTTCGACGCTTATTACGAAAAGGAGGAATCAGTTAAAGCAGCAGCTATAGAAACCACCACAAAAGCAACAAATAAAGATGATGAGGATAAATGAAAACAAAAAACAAAAAATTAACAAAAATAATCATGATAAATTTTGTTTAATCGTTTTTCCATCAAATTTTAATGATATTTTAGTTATCTCTGCTCAGTGAGAGTGAGAATGGCTGATCAATGATTAGTTCCACCCACTGATCGTTAATCTCTAATCTCGTTCGTTTTCGCTCTTAATATCATTCAATTATTACCTATAATTGGTGTGAAAAATAAAAACAAACTTTATTTTCTAGAATTGTATTACGAATGTTTTAAATTTAAACAAAATAGTGCAAATATAAATTTTTTAAAAATAAATGTGCAGAAAGACTTCAAGAAGTAAATGACTTCAAAAGAAAATTTTATTCTTTGTGTATTTTTTCATGTAATTGATTTTCGTACGTTCGTGTGTGTTTGTGTTTGTGTTTGTGTTTGTTCGTTGTTTCAACAGATTTTGTTGTTTTTGTGGTTATTTGTCGTACACCATAACTGATGTATTCACCTCAGCATCTGTTTTCTTGTTTTTGTAGAAGGGATTTTTTAGGTTACAGTCACCTTTTGTTACATTCTATGTACGAACAACAGAATTCTCTGAGAGAGTTAAAATCTCTCAAACATTGTGTTATTTGCGAAAGAGAATAGTTAATTTATTGCAGTTCACTGAAAAGTGTCATCACCCGTTAGACTATTGAAATATTCTCATACAATTTTTCCAATATGTTTACTTACTCCCTTAGATCTTATTCTTCTGCAAATGAATGTGCAGAGGAGAGCAGCAGTGCTCACAATTGCGAAATTAAACGCAAAAGAAAACATCGATTATTATTATTGAAATAATCTAAAACTTTGCATTTAAAAAACAATATTCATATACAATCAACTCCAATGTACTTCGTGAATAGGGTTTAAAAATATTGGTAATTTTTTTTTTTCAAATAGTATAACAATTAGAAAAATTTAAAAATGACTACTTGTAATCACTTTCATTGTCATAGAGAATAAAAGAAGCCAAAATCGCATTGATCGCATTGCATATGATCGTGCATATCACAGTGTAATAATTCATCTAGGGCTAGATTCTCCATGAAGGTTAAACAAATTATTAAAATTATATGTGCACGAATTAATAAATAAATAATGAAATAAATTAAACTCTTTGTGAAGAAACTGCAACTAAACAATTAGAAACTTTATTTAACCAATTCTTTTAATATTTTTAGTCTATGTACTTAAACCTGATACAAAGTATGATTTAGTCTTACTCTTTACTCCTTTTAATTTTTCTTTCCCCCATTTTCTGGAAGCACTTTTATTTAGCAACTTATTTTCCACACACATAATTTCTTTTCTTGTAATCATCGTCGTCTTTATTTCTAAATAGAAAACAATTCACGTAGTAGTACCACAAGCAGGCAACTATTTTTATTATTTTTTTTTTTTTTTTTTTTTCAGAATACAGTATTAGTAATAATATCTACAACTATGTATCTCATAGATACACCAACTATTCCTCAAAGTTTTCAATGTAATAATTTTTTATATCTTTGTCACTTTGTTTTGTTTGTGAAGTATAATAATTATTTTGTTTTTTGTGTAACATAATACAAACAAAATTTATGTAAAAAATAATTTAATTTTTTTTTTTTTTTTTTTTTTTTTTTTTTTTTTTTGTTTAGAACGCAAAAGTATTTTTATATTTAATTTTTTCACCAAAAAAAAAAAGGAAAACAAAATTTATATTTTAAAATTAATTTACGAAAAAGAAACATTTCCTATATTATTATTTTTGCATATGACCAGTTAAAAAATAATTAAAATTTTTGTTTATATTTCTCTATTTTCTATTTTTCGTTTTTTTACGAAAAAAAAATGTATCATTTTAGGTTGTGAGTTCCACAAATGGCGAATTAAATGCGGACGATCCCACTGCTGGTCATTCAAATACTCCCATAACACAACAGCCGGAAGTCGAGCTTGTCGATGAAACAAAGTGAGTGGAAAGAGAAAACTCTATTAAAGAGTGGGAAGAAAAACTTTACTTACGCATAGGAAGAATAGCTTTAGACCATTTTTAGTAATATCACTGGTATCATGTATTAGCTCAAACACATATCTATAAGATTCGTGAATTTGAGCCGCAAATGCCATCCTGAGGCTTCGTCCACGATTAAAATAGCAGAGGGATTTGGAATAGATTATTTAAATTCAGGCCTAATATTTTTTTGAAACAATTTTTTACTTCAATAGGGACATCATAATTTTTTTTTTTTTTTTATAAAATTAAAGACAGGGGTAAAATTAAAGACAGGAGATAAAATTGATGACAGAGGATAAAATTTATGACAAGGGACAGAATTGAAAACGGGATAAAAGTTAAGACCGCATAAAATTGAAAACAGGGGATAAAATTGAAGACAGGATATAGAATTGAAGACAGGGCATAAAAAAAACCAGTGGATAATATAGCAACCGATGGATAAAATTGTAACCATTTAATAAAGTCGAATTTAGTGGAAATAAACGGAAATCTTTGGATAAAATAAAAACCGTTAAAATGAGATAATAGATTAACTATTTTCAGACATATAAATATTTAAGTATTTCAGATTTTCACCAGCAGCTTTTCGAAATAATACTAAATTTTTTAAACTATTTAAATTTTCTGGTAATTTTGAGGTGAAAAAACCAGGGTTCAGGAAATTCACACACCATACACACAATGTATTGTTGAAAAGCAACCAACACATAATGGTATTTACATATAAATTTTGTTGGATTTCGATCACAATCGTAAATGTGTTACGTTTTAATAAATAGTTATGTACGTTCGCGTACATCAACGGTACACGTATGGTTCGATCGCAACCCACACGAACCATACACAGGTTGGTGTACAGCAACACTTTACGTTCGCGTATGGTTAAAAACGAGTTCATTCTCCATTCGCGAACGACGAGTGAATGAGTGAAAAGAATATTTACAAAATAAAAACTGGAAAGAAATAAAAAGAAAACATTTGGTTTTAAAAAATCCGCATTGTATAATGACGAAACAAAAAAATTGACATGTCTTTGTTGAAACTTGCAGAAAAGAACTGTTGCTCATGTCAACATAATATTTTGGTAGGGGTACTGGAGAGAAGATCTACGGAAAAAGGGCACTACCGCGTGTCTATGTCTCAATTAAAAATTAGTGATTACGTGATAATTTTGGAAAATATTTACGCTATGGCACTGCTAAGTACTAGCACCTCTAACAATGGAAGCGGTATCTTAATGAGATGGTATTATTTCCGATTTGTTGCTGGTGGTCGGAGTTGCAAAACCTTTCCGCACAAATTACAACCATGTAGCGAGGGCAAAGAAGAGAATTTACGGGTCCGGGTGGAAATGGAAATGTTCAACTTAACAATAGTAGCGATAAGGTTGGATTGGGAACACAGTCTGAGTTAACAATTACACACACATCTTATAAAAGCGTCAAGTCGATTGGTGTTATCATCTCTGATTTAATGCAGTCAAAGTTGGTTCCCCTACATACATTTATTAAGCCGTTATCAATAGAATCGACACGCCGAACTGATTTATTGCGAGTAGTCGGAGTTAGATCACGGTCTGAAACATGTGCCCACACTACAATTCGAAATATCTTACAAGAGCAGCGGCAAGTTGATCACTACAGGAGAACTGTTTAATTTTGAACGCTCCAACTAACTTTTAGGCTAAAGACTGAAGTTATTATTTCTCGTGGATAGCAAAATATTAACTCTAAATAAACTAGAATAAGTTATTTAAGTCTTTTCTTTTAATCGCTATTCTCTCCTTTTCTATTCCTGCAGATGTTGTTGTTTCTTTAAACGAAAGAAGAAGAAATCATCGCGTCAAAAATGACTAGACGGTGTCCAATGTAGTCCAGAACGCGAAGCAGTCACACTGTTGCGCGCCACTTCACATTCAAATTCACGGGATAGCGTGCTAAATAATCCTAGTCAGGATTATATACAGCAGGCAACGTCACAACATACGTTGCGATATCCATCCGCGTCAATGTTGACGCCAACACCAACTACAAATACACCGACACTTCCGTTGTAATTTAAATTATATATTTACAATTATTAATATTATTATTATGATTAAAATTATTATTATTATTATTATTGCATTAATTTTTATTACTATATTATTTACAATTTGCGTTATTATAAATTATTATAATTATTATTATTATTAAAAAGAGAAAAAACACAAAAATAATTATATATATAAATAAACTTTTTATTTTCAAAACTGAAAAGCGTATACAAAAAAAAAAAACAATTGATAAAAATAAAATCGCAAAAAAGAAATGCGCATGAAATTTTTGAAACTACAAGAGAAGCGAAAATACTAGTTACTTTTTATACAAGGTGGGGCAAAAGTAATGCCATAATGTGAATGTGCCAACATTTTTGCATTGTGCTTTGACCTTCATGCAGTAGGCGGGAATTAGTTGACAACAAGCAATGTAGCGATACACAGCTCGGGCAACGATGGAGACTTTGAAGACACCAATTTCCGGGCAGTGTGATCTCCTGTATTGGCGATTTGAATTGGCCGGCCAGATCGGCAGATTTCTTCCTTTGGGGTTTTCGCGTTTACTATAACAAGCCACAAACCGCATTGCAAGTCTTGAGAGACAATATTGAAGAAGAAATTAGATGTTTTGCTGTGAGCAACAACTCAAAATGCCGCAAAACCAGCACAAATGTGCAGCAACTGAGCAAGCGGCCATTTGACTTAACGTCGCCAATATTTCACCTTCACATAAATCTTCCGTGAAAACAGAGACTAAATTTTTAGTGACAGCCTCTTCACTTTATAACATTATTTATGCCCCATCGTGAAGCAAAATTGATGATGATGATAATTCTTAAATTTAATTGTTTGTTTGTGAATGCACGTGATTTTTATTTTTTTTAATATGAATACAAAAAAAAATATAAAAAAAAGAAAACATTTAAATAGTTTGATATTCTTTTGAGTTGTTTTTTTTTTGTTTTCAAATATCATTATGATTATTAAATGTAATTAATTAATTTTACATATATACATACATTTATAAATAAATTTCTAATTTAATTGTGCAAAGTGTGTGCAAGTGCGAAAAATGCTCTTAAAACTAAAATTAAATTGAGAAACAAATAAGTAAAAAAAAATGGAATTCTAACATTTTTTTTATTGTTTCGATTTAAATATTTTCAAAACAGAAGGAAATAAAGGAAACAAAACTAGAAGAGAAACATTTAAGCAGAATATAAATTACGAAAAGAAAATAAAATAATATGTCAAGTATCATTTTTAAAAACAAAACAAAACAAACAAACATAAATGCATCAGAAAATCTAACCCAAATAAAACACAAAATAAAAAATAAATAATGTAAAATAAATTCAAATTCTCATAATAAATTTATTATTATGTATACAAATATTTAAAAGAAAATATATATACGTATATATTTAATATAGTATGTATAAAAAACACACACGTACACTATCTAAAAACACACACATACATACATACATGAACACTATACATAAATAATAACAACTTTCGACTAAATGCTATTTAAATAAAACAAATTAAAAATTATTCATTTGCAAAATTATTTACTTAATTTAAATTTAAAACCTTTTTTTTTTTTTTGTTTTCTACTCTTTTTTTTATATTAACATTATAACAATGGCAGCTCATTGAAGTAAAAATTTGTAAATATTTGCCAAAAAGACAAAATATATTTTCGTTTTATTTAAATACATACACTACATACATATACAATTTAAATTTTTGTTCGAAATTTTTAAAGTTGTGTTTTTTTTTTTTTTGATATATATACTCATATACATACATATGTATGTATATAAGTTGACGACAACTGCCACTTTCGTGTATTTCGTTTTCGTTCATCTCTTTTTTCGATTGAGGTGAGTGGCAAACGAAGAAATACAGTAAGTAGCTGTAAAGACACAGCCCAGCAGTGTGGAATAGTTCTGAGAGAGGGGGTAGTGCCGTAGTGCTGAATATTTGAACTGAAGAAAATTATAGTCCAGCAATGCTGTGCACTGAATGCTTCTAGCATTCACTTCAAGGTCGAAAGAGTCGTGTCACATAAACTTCCCCAGCTCTCAGTGTTTAATGTTGGAAGCAAAGTTATTTTTTCTGAAATGATTAAGATTTTTTACAAGTAAGTTCTTTCCAAAAAGTTCTCATTACCTTTTTCCCCGTTTTTAAAAAGTACAATAAATAAAGATTCTCAACAATGTGGGGACTAGAAAAGGAGTGAGAGACAATTCAAGTAAAAAGAAAAATTCTTAATTTGATTAGTTTTTTAATTTGGAAATTTTCTTTTACCCCCCGAATTTCCGAAAAAAGGAAAAAAATTGTTAACTTTTTGTAAGGAACAACTATGTATCACAACATTAAACCCCCTAGTTCCTGCTGTTTATGGTATATAATTACCCACTGCTTGAATTGACACTCCTGATATTGGAATGATGGTAGGAATCAACTATGGCGTGCTGGATTATAATTTTCTGTATAAATGTTCACCAAATCACCCTCATTCAGTGCTACTCGGCCGGCTACTTTGTTGTAATCATGGACGTGTCATTTGCATCGTCGCCTCAAATATCTCAAATGGGCGCTTGCAACGTCGTCCTTTAAGGCCCTTCCCTTCTTTTATCGGACTGTGTTATTAAGTTTTTTCCAATAGTTGAAATTTTGTTTAGTTTTTTTTAATCGCTGCCTGTAACTCGAAGAAAAACTAAAAACCACAAACAGAAATCACCACCAAAGCCTCTTTCTGCTCCCACTTTTTCCACAAACGAATTTTCTAAAGAAACATTACTTATATACATATACAATTTAACAAATAACAACAACATACATACACGCGTTGCAAAATAAATAAAATAATAAAACAAAAACTTAAAATTCCAATAACAAAAACAGAAAAAAAATAATTGATTTGATAGACGTCGTTGTTAAAACGTTTTTTGCAATTTACATTTTTATGAAAAACCAAAATGCAAAAACATAATAAATAAATGCATTAAATTAAAAACAAAAACAATATGCATACAACTTTTAATCCAAAAGCAAAATACAACAATTATAATTGAAACACGCGAAATAGTTTTAAAAACAGATTACCATAAAACAAAATACTTCTACACATACTTTCATGTATTGTTAAAGGCATTAAACTAAAACAAAATATACAAAAAAAAACAAAACAAAACAAAAAAAAAAAAAAGAAAAACAAAAAGAAAATCATGTAAATTACCTTTTAGTAATACACATAAAACAATATTTAATTAACATTAAATAATTTGCAAAGCAAAAGATAAGTTATTATAAATAACAGAACTACAAAATGAAATAAAGAGAAAATGAAATAAAACAAAACTCGTCTTAAAGCAAAAACTCTGCAAAACATGAATAATTTCAAAACTAGAAATACGCATACATTTACATTAATGTACTTTAAATTTAAATTACGCAAAAGTTAAGAATGAATTAAAATAAATAACAAAGCAACAACAACAAGCAAAAACATTGACATAACACAAAAAAAAAACACACACAATTTAATAAATCCTTTCTTTCGACGATGTGTGCAAAGCAGAAAAGAAACAGAACACACAAAATTTACAATTAAAATATAATAAACAAACAAAAATAACAACTAACAACAACTAAATTCTACATTATTAAATACAAATTTACGTTTGTTTCTGTTTTTACTTTGTGTTTTTGTTTTTGCTAGAGTAATGCAAATGTGCATTAATTAAAAAAAAAATCACATTAATTTATTAATAATATAACAAACAGAATCACTTTACTTACACATTTAATGAAAAAACAAAAAGTAATACTTTAACCCAAGCAGTTTTAATTAAATTTAATTATCGAAGAAAGCGTGAGAAATAAAAACTACAAATAGTAAAACATGATGATTTAAGTCAAACACTGAAATTCTATAAAAATTTCAGTACTACTGTATAAAAAAATTATAGAAATTATTAAGTAATACATATATATATATATAAAACAAAACACAACAAATAAAAACAAACAAAAAAAATAAATACAAAACGCAAAAAAAAAGAAATATTAAACAAGAATGAATGATGAACAAAAATGATGAAAATAAAAATAATTTAAAAAAATTTAGAAATTCGGTCGTTTTTATTGATTGATGTTGCTGAAAGTGAAAAATCGTTAAACCCTTGCCAGAGATACAAACTTTAATGGAATAAAAAGCCTGAGCAATTTTAATGAAATCGCCACAATTATTTGAAGCCCTCACACAGAGAGAGAATTAATTAAGAAGGCACAGTAGGATTTATAACTCCATTGACTTTCTCAATCATCATTGAAAATTTTCTATTCATATTTTCATGGAACATGATCTGTATAATAAAATAACTACACAAACCGCGTAATTCACAAGGACACGTTAGTCCAGCAATGCCATGCAGTCAATAAGCGTCAGTTGGAGTCAATTACTCGATTATGTGTTAGTAATGCGATGTCCATGTCCATGGATCATTTTTTTTTTAAATGGAGTAAATTGTCCCTAGAAATAGTAGAAGTGGTCGCTGTGGCGTAGTGGTAGTGCGTTGGACTGCTACGCAGAGTGTCCGGGATGCGAATCTCGGCACATGCAAAATCAAAAAGTAAAAAAAATAACTTCCACAAAAAATAACTTGGCAGGCAATGGCAAACCTACAAGAGTAAAAATTGCCTATAAAAAGCTTTTCACTTCGCCGTTCGGATTCGGCATTAAACTGTAGCTCCCTTCCATTCATGTACAAATATAACACGCACAACATGAGTGGTTGCGAAAAGCTCGGCCTAGGCCGTCCCCTCCATGGGCTGTTGTGCCATTAAAAGTAAGTAAAGTGTCCCTAGAAATGGATTTGTATTTGTAAAATGACTTGGATAAATGACTTGAAACATAATAAAAACACCTAAACTTTACTTCTCCTTTCGCAAAACACCCCTCAACTTGATGATATATGCGCACAGTGGACGCACATTTCCCGCTCTATGCGTACGGCTGCCGAAGAGGTGCTAGGCTACCACCGTCGACGGAGAAATATGTGGTACGACCAAGAGTGTCGCGATGCTACTGAAGCAAAAAACGCAGTATACAGAGCCACCCTGCAGTCAGTTGCAACGCGAGCTGCTAAGGAGCGATACAGAAAGTTGAGGAGGGAGGAGAAACGTCTTTTCAGGCGCAAGAAAAGAGATGAAGAAAGACGCGAGTTCAATGATATCGAAATGTTGCGGGACAGGAACGAGGTCCGAAAATTCTTTGAAAGAATAAGACGCCTGACTCTTGGTTTGAAGACCGGGGCCTCTTCCTGCAAGGATGAAGATGGAAATCTGGTGACAGATATCCAGGGCATAATGAGATTATGGAGGGAGCACTTTTCGCAGCTGCTTAATGGCGAAGACGGCAATAATCCCGCCACTGCGGAACCCACTCCGGAAACCCCAATCACTGACGGCGTTGAAGTACCGCCGCCTGACTATGAGGAGGTCTTAACAGCCATTGCTCGGCTGAAAAACAATAAGGCTGCAGGTGCAGATGGCCTGCCTGCTGAGTTGTTTAAGACCGGAGGCGAAGAGCTCAAAAAACGCATGCATGAGCTTCTATGCAGAATATGGTCAGATGAAAGCATGCCAAGTGATTGGAATCTCAGCGTACTCTGCCCAATCCATAAGAAGGGTGATTCCACGATCTGCGCCAACTACCGTGGGATCAGCCTTCTTAATATTGCATATAAGGTTCTATCGAGCGTACTGTGCGAAAGACTGAAGCCCATCGTCAACAAACTGATTGGACCTTATCAGTGTGGCTTCAGGCCTGGTAAATCCACCATCGACCAGATATTCACACTACGCCAAATCCTGGAAAAGACCCGAGAAAAACAGATCGACACCCATCACCTATTTGTCGATTATAAAGCCGCCTTCGACAGCACGATTAGGGATCACTTGTACGCCGCAATGTCTGATTTTGGTATCCCTGCAAAGCTCATTCGTCTTTGCAAAATGACACTGACCAACACCACCAGCGCAGTGAAAATTGGGACAGACCTCTCCGCACCATTTGATACCAAAAGAGGTTTCAGACAAGGTGACTCCCTATCGTGCGACTTCTTTAACCTAATGCTGGAGAAAATAATTCGAGCTGCGAACATCGACATCTCTGGCACTATCTTCTACAAGAGTGTCATGCTGCTAGCATACGCTGATGATATTGACATCATTGGCAAAAACGCTCGAGCAGTCAGTGCAGCATTCTCCAACCTGGAAAGGGAGTCTCGTCGTGTGGGTCTAGTGGTGAACGAGGACAAAACGAAATACCTTGTGTCAACAAACAAAGAGTCACGGCGTCTTGGACAAAATGTCACTGTTGACAACTACACTTTTGAAGTCGTCAAGGATTTCGTTTATTTAGGATCCAGCATAAACACCAACAATAATGTCAGCCTTGAGATCAAGCGGAGACTAACTCTTGCCAACAGGTGTTACTACGGGCTCAGTAGGCAATTGAGAAGTAGAGCCCTCTCTCGACCGACGAAAATAACGCTCTATAAGTCCCTCATCCTTCCCGTCCTAATGTATGGCGCAGAGACGTGGACATTGACCATCAATGATGAGAGACTGTTAGGAGCGTTCGAGAGGAAGATACTCCGTAAGATCTACGGTCCAGTATGCGTGGATGACGTGTTTCGAATAAGATGGAACAATGAGCTGTATGAGCTGTACGCCGACACTGACATAGTCAAGCGTATAAAACTCCAGCGGCTTCGCTGGCTGGGTCATGTTGAGCGAATGGAAGAAAGCGCTCCGGCTAGAAAGGTGTTTTATTCGAACCACGGTGGAGGATCACGCAGAAGGGGACGTCCTAATCTCCGTTGGAAAGACCAGGTGCAGGGCAACCTGACTGCACTTGGCCTTATCAACTGGCGCCAGCGCGCGCATAGCAGAAGTGACTGGCGAAGCTTTGTGGAGGCGGCCAAGACCGATCATCGGTTGTAGCGCCAGCTAAGTAAGTAAGTAAACTTTACTTTTTGGATGGTGCGAAAGAGCAGCAACCTTTCTCGGCAGCAAATGCTATCGCTATAGTACGTTCTTAACTTTTTTTTTTTGGAGAGAACTTGGCTGTTTCATTCGAGTTTTAGCCTTAATTATAGAATTTTTAAAGTTGAACCAAGTACAGGAAATCTGGGCAAAGGTTTTGATGGCTGATCATCCCTAATTCGGGCCCAAGAAATGTATGGACTACTCTCCCGAATTAGTTTTCATGAGTTTTTTCAAATATTTTTGTGTTGAAAAATAATGTTTTTCAATTCGAATTTAATAATTGATTTGAAATTTAATAATTTTGCCTCTTCAGCACCAACCGTTTCCTCAGATTGGTTGGAGTTTTTGAGATAACGATATTTTGATCATAATCGTTGAATACCCTTACAGTCATCAGTGACGTGTGTACCGATGAATTAGATGTATATCCCCTTAGGAATATATTTGTATATATAAAAACATCGATTGATCGACTTCGTCTTTTTCGAGCCGTTGCAAGGAACCAGAAAAAAATAACCTCGAAAAGTCGAGCCAATCTGACAAATTAGTTAAGATTTAACATGAAAAGATTTACCCAAAAAAAAAAAAAAGAATTTAAAATCCCAGCAAAGTGTTATTTTTATGAAGAATTCTGAACCATACTTCCTCAGAGTCTTGTACTTACTCATCTCCTGGGGCCCGAGTGTCCCCACTTGCAAGTGCAAGTTCATTAATATAAAAGCACATAGCAAAAAGTTGTCAATCCATCGTGCGTTTTTTGTCTGCCCCGTGCAATTATAAATTATTTATTGTTGCCATACTCTATATTTTTGATTACATAAAGGGTGTTTTTTTTAGAAGGGTGGTTTTCAATCTGGCAATACTTTTTTCGGAGTTGGTCTCTTTGACAGCTGTCACTTGATTTATGCTCAGTTTGGTGCGCCATTTCATAATGATAATACACTTACTGCTGAACAACGTTTGCAAATCGTGCAAATTTATTACCAAAATAATGGTTCAGGTCGCGCGACGCATCGAGTGCTGCGTCCAATATTCGGTCGACATAATCGCCCAGCAGAGTCGATAATTCGAGCAACCATGGATCGGTTTCGCACCACGTTTGCACTAGTGGATAATGCGCATCCTTAGAGACGCCGTACAGTGCGCACCGAAGACGCTATTGCTGCTGTGGAGCAGAGTATCGAAAAAGACCCGAATGAGTCCATCTGCCATCGCGCGCAACAATTGGAGGTGTGCCCATCCACTTTATGGAAGATTTTGCGGAATTATCTTGGTTTGCGATCTTACAAAATCCAACTCGTGCAAGAATTGAAGCCGAACGACCATCCAGCGCGCCACACGTTCGGTGAATGAGCCCAAAACGAGATGGCCACCGATCCCGATTTTCACAATGAAATTTTGTTCAGCGATGAAGCTCACTTTTGGTTGAATGGGTACGTTAATAAGCAAAAGATTTGGTCGTAAATATTCAATTAACTCAACAAGCATTTTAGATTTTCCTCAAGTACAACAATGCTATATGATGATGTTCTAGTATATTTTTGGTTTGCGGCAACAGAATAAAAAAAATACATTTTAATAAAAAAGAAAATCGTATACTAAAATATCAATATAAATTAGGGGAACAAACACAAAGACGACAACACTGATTTTCCATTTGACATTTACTTACATCAAGTGTGTAAAATTTACAGCCTTTCAAATTTCGTTGCAAGTAGCTTGCAAGTAACTAATTTGTGAGTATATTAGTGAAAACTAAGAATGGATTGTGTTTTTCGAACTTACACTTGCAAATGTGGACACTGCCGTTAGCTGATCATGTTCTTGGAGTCAACAAAAAGGAATATATAACTTGAATTTTTTCAAGTTGGCAACGCTGTGATTACGTTTTGGTTCAAATATCTCAACACTGATAAAAAGAGAAGAGTTCAACAGCTGATCAGAAAAGAATAATCTTATTGTTCGGTAAAAATAAATTGGAGTTAAAACTTTTCACACAATTAGCAAAGTAAAATAATTAAATATTATAGAAGTTGAGAAATCGTAGTAAAAAAAAGTAATAATGAATTTAATAACGGCAATTAAATTGTACATTGAAAAGATGTGCAACGAATCTGGGCCAGGCATGAAGATTATTCTATTGGATAAGGAAACGGTCTGTAATTTGCCACCATTTACCTGCATTTTCCATATGTTGACGCTGTGATTAATACATTATTTTCATTTACTAGACAAGCATAATATCAATGGCTTTTAGTCAATCAGATATGCTGCAACGTGAGGTATACCTCTTCGAACGAATTGATTCAGGACGTTCCAATGAGCGGTTGAAGCATCTCAAGTGCATCGTATTCATACGGCCGACCAAACAAAATATCCAACTGCTGGCGGATGAGCTGCGCCAACCCAGATATGGATCATATTTTATTTGTAAGTGTGTCGGGATTCGTCGGAAATTGTATGCATACCTTGATTATGTACTCAAATTTTTTTTGGTTTGCAGATTTCAGCAACATCATACCACGCACTGATATAAAATATCTAGCTGAGTGCGATGAAAGTGAATCGGTACGCGAGGTGAAAGAAGTCTATGCCGATTATCTGTGTGTCAATCCAAATTTGTATTCGCTTAACATAGCGAATTGCATGAATCGCCTCAACTGGTTGCCCGATGCATTGGCGCGCACCGTACAAGGCGTGACAGCAGTGCTGCTATCTTTAAAACTGAACCCAGTCATACGCTATCGTGCGGGCTCACAGGTGGCACAAGTGCTTGCCAAGCAAATATACGAACAGACCACAAAGGAATCATCGCTATTTGATTTTCGTACACATGAAAATGGCGCAGCACCACCTCTCCTGCTATTACTCGATCGACGTGACGACCCCGTTACGCCGCTACTACATCAATGGACCTATCAGGCCATGGTGCATGAATTGCTCGGTATACGTAACAATCGCGTCGATCTCTCTGGGAAGCCAGGCATTCCGAAAGATTTCAAAGAACTGGTATTGTCGGGTGATCAAGATGAATTCTATGCCAACAATATGTATGCAAATTTCGGTGAAATCGGTTCAACAATTAAAAATCTAATGGAGGAATTTCAACGCAAGGCAAATGATCACAAAAAGGTTGAGAGCATTTCCGATATGAAAAGTTTCATCGAGACATATCCACAATTTAAGAAAATGAGTGGGACGGTACAGAAGCATTTGTGTGTCATGGGTGAGCTGTCGTCCTTGACGACAAAGCGCAACCTATTCGAATTATCCGAGCTGGAGCAGGAGGTGGCGTGCAAAGCGGAGCATTCGGCACAGCTTCAACGCATCAAGAAAATCATTGCAGATGAGCGTATTCCGCTCGACGATGCCATTAAGCTGGTGGCGCTGTATGCTTTGCGTTACGAGCGTCACGCAAATTGCGACACCTGCAGTTTGCTGCAAATTATCAAAACACGAGGTGGACGCACTGCTATTATACCTAGCCTAATCGAGTATGCGGGCACGCATATGCGGCAGGGGGAACTCTTCAATTTGGTGCGCATAACTGATGCAGTGAAATTGACGCGCAATTTAATTAAAGTAAGTATGAAGCAAATAATTTCTGTTCTAAATTTCTATAATTTTACTTATTTGTTCTATACTAGGGACTAAAGGGTGTTGAAAATGTTTTTACACAACATACGCCACTGCTAAAAGAGTGTCTCGAAGATGTTTTCAAAGGCCGTGAACTAGATCCTATCTATCCTGCAATAAATTCAGAGCTAGTTCCATTCCGCCGACCCCCTCAAGAAGTGGTTGTGTTTATAATCGGTGGCGTTACGTATGAGGAAGCATTGGCCGTGCATCAAATGAATAATTCAGGTTATCGGGTTATTCTTGGCGGTACAACAATACACAATTCGCAGAGTTTCATCAATGAGGTGCTTGCAGCAACCGAGGGCATGCAATTCAAACATACCAAATCAATGTTAAAATATTATTCCACTGACAATTTTTAAACTTGTGCATTTAATCTTTACACTATTTATCCGAATATGTTGTTTGTTATTTATACTCGTATGTTTGTATGTATGGTATGATTTTAAAATAAGATACCTATTTATTATAACTATTATAACTGCATATACCATTAAGATTATGTATTGAACTAAATGAGCTGCGGCTACTATGCGGCAAGGGCATAGCATCAATAGGATCAATTACAATTCGTAAGTTAAAATAAACAAATAAAGAATTTATGAATATATCAATCTACCTATTTTATTCCTATGTGTATGGATACTCAAAGGTTGATGATATAGTAACTCAACAGTAATAAAACTTCAAATGTGTATGATGTCAATCAGTGTAGAAAAGAGGTTGCTTCTTGCAGTTTCATGTGTAGGAAATTACACTCATATGGATTAAGGGTCATGGCACCATCGAGGGTAACGAAAAAAATGACTCAGTTAGCTAAAGTTGTATGACGAATCCGAACGGCGAAGTGAAAAGCTTTTCTTATGCAATTTTTACTCTTGCCAAGAGTTGGTGCCGCGTAGTTAAATAGTTTATTCTACTTTTCGATTTTGCCTGTGCCGAGATTTGAGCCCCGGACTGCGTAGCAAGCTCCACGGCTAATGCTTTCCTACTTAGATTCATTTTAGCATAGGTCTCAAAGATACCGACAGAACCTGCTCCACAATTCATTTTTGAGCCATATGAGATACTGACGTTAAGCCTTTAACTAGCTTATATTTATTTTAAATTGTTTTGAAACTACTTTTACAAAATTCTAGTTCTTTAATTTTTTAACTAACTTCAAATTACAATTGAAAAAAAAATCATAATTTTGTATCTAAGTGAAAAAAGAGTACTAGAGAAAAGCATCAAAAAACAAAACAGTCACTCTTCAATACAGCACAGTTGGTCACTCTAAAATACAGTGTCGGACAATCAAATAAGAATACCTTGTTCTGAAACCAAAAACCTTAAAAAAATATTTCTCTAGGCTTATGATAAATTTAAAAGGTATTTACTTTTATTCATTTATTCCATAAGTTTAATTTTTTCTTAAAAAAAACCAAAATCAATTCAGTGTAAAATAAGAAATTTAAATGTTATACATAAAATCACATTTCAAAAGGATAAACAAAAAAGAAAACTTCAATTAAAAAGAAAATTTATAAAATATTGACTCAAATTGTTCACTAATGCTAATATTTTGTGAAATAGCCTTTGTTAATTAAAACTGCCTTGCACGTTCTAGGCATTGATTCCACCAGAGACGCGCAAGTAGCCTGGGGTATGGAATACCACGCTCTTTGAATGCTTTGCCACAATTCGTCTTTGTTTTTAGCTCTGGTACTGCCAATCTTCTCTTTGACAATATTCCACAAGTTCTCGATTGGATTAAAGTCAGGAGTCATAATGGGAAAACCAATCTTTTGAGGTGTGCTATAGGTCGTTATCCTGTTGCATTTCCCATTCAGCATAAGGAAGCATCACCTCCTGAAGGGTGTTTACGTAAAGAAATCTGTCCATCGTTTCTTTTATCCAATACAGAGGGCCCACACCATACCAAGAGAAGCATCCCCATACCATGATGCTTCCACCTCCGTGCTTAAACGTCTTACTAGTATATTTTGGGCTATTGGGCTCAATTCTGCATTTTTCGGGCGTCTAACCCAACGTTTGCCATCACTTCCAACAAGATTCACCTTACTTTTTTTTGGATTAATGGAACCATCCCACTCAATGTGCGCTTCAGCGCACTCTAGGGTACACTTTCGATGTCTTTGTGTCAACATTGGTACTTTTCGTGCTGTTCTCCCATACAGTTTTTTTTTCCACCAAACGTCTCCTTACTGATCGAGCACAAATTTGAACCCCTGTCTCCTCTCTAATTGCGGCAGCTGCCTTAAATGGATCACGTGCCGCCAACATTTTTATGCGATTGTCATCTGCAATTGTAGTTTTGTGGGGCCTACCTCTCTTGCAATGAATTTTTTGAGGTAATAAAGATTGGTAGACAAATGTCTACAAAATCTGCTAATAGTTTCAGCTATTTGAGCTATCATTTCACAGTTTTTCACCAAATCACTCTCCTCCTTGCTACAGTGCTTTGCTTGACCCATTTTGCTGAGGCATTACGGAATAGTTTACATTTAACTTGTTGATGCTACAATTTAAATGCTTACCAGTACAAATTATAAACAAATTTAAGTTTTCTTTTTAAAATATAACATTTTCCGTCTGCTGTTTTTATTTTAATTGTCCGATAAAAAAAATCAATGGAAGTTTTATAGTGCAAGGTGTTCTTATTTGATTGTCCGACACTGTATCTTAGGTTAAAAGGCTGTTTCTCCCTAAGGGGGAGCTTCCAGCTCTCAAAGTTCTCCATAGCCGAAGGCGCCGCTACATTGGCCTTTGGCTCATGTTAATACATTCTTTCTACTTTAATTTGACTATTCTATTGAGAAAGAAAATACCGAAGTCCAAATATGAGGATAGTATCGCTTTTTCCAACAAGAAAGCTTTGCCAATTGTTTACAGCCTATGTCCTGCTAGACCCGGGCAATCAAACATGAAAGTTTGAGTGTTTTTCACACATGTGTTTTTGATACGAAAGTATCAAGCTACAAAATTATCTTTATCACATATATTCACTATTATCTTTTGTCTCTTCTTTATCGTGGCTCGACAGCATGCATGCTACCTGCTGCGACAACTTATCAATGTTTGTTTGTTTACACTGTAAAATCTAAACAATAAAATAGAAGGGAAATTATCTTTACAATTCGAATTCTACACGTATCAGCATGACATGATAATGATAATGAATCAGTATGTTCTTGTTTCCTTTTGTTTTTCCAACTTTTATTCAGTTATTTTTGTTTTGTTTTGTTTTTGTTTTGTTATGTTTAACCATCGTCCCAATGACTAAGCATGAAAAATCGAATCAATTACTAAAATAAATTTTATCAAATTGTTATTGTTATGTGTCTGTTTGTCAAATATTAGTTAGATTATTACAATTTTACGAAATATCAAGCTGCAAAATTATCTTTATCACATATTATCATTATCACTATTATCTTTTGTCTCTTCTTTATCATGGCTCTTTATCATGGCATGCTACCTGCTGTGACAACTTATCAATGTTTGTTTGTTTACACCGTAAACTCTAAACAATAAAATAGAAGGACAATTATCTTTACAGTTCGAAATCTACACTTATCAGCATGACATGCTCGAATAGGCGAATGATAAAAATCAGTATGTTCTTGTTTCCTTTTGTTTTTCCAACTTTTATTCATTTATTTTTGTTTTGTTTTGTTTTTGTTTTGTTTTGTTATGTTTAACCATCGTCCCAATGATTAAGCATTAAAAATCGAATCAATTACTAAAATAAATTTTATCAAATTGTTATTGTTATGTGTGTGTTTGTTAAATATTAGTTAGATTATTACAATTTTACAAATTTCATACAATTGGCTTGCATATTTCAGCATATAAATGCAGTTTATAGTTTAATAATGTTTATAACGAAAGAGAAACTATAAAATAATAGTAATATCATTTATTTAGAACATAATGCAGAGTATGAAGCATATAGTTAAATGTAACGATAAATATGTTATGATTTTTGAAGGCGGCGTGTAGCTCGACGAATAGGACGATCGATTTGTGGTGCTGCAAACATGTTGCCAGCATTGGTCGGTGCAACGGCGGATGGTCCACCGGCAGAAGCATTAGCGCTCCCACCGCCGCCGCCAGCATTGAAGTTAAATGATAGCGGGGCGTTTGCGCTATTTGCAGCAGCACCACCAAAAATATTGCCAGACGTGGCTGCATTTGCAATGTTGCCACTGTTGTTACTACTACCAAATGCGAATGTTTTATTAACAGCAGCTGCATCAATCTTGGGCGCCTCCATACTGCTGCTAGCGCTAGTGCCGCCGAAAGCAAACGGTGCCACTGCATGACTGGGCGTAATGCTTGCAGTACTATTGCCAATGCCAGCAGAATTACCGAAAGTAAATGCTCCAGCATTTTGCGTTGGTTTATTTTGATGCTGCTGCAGCTGAGCATTTGTTGCCGCCGCGGCACCGAAAGAGAAACCGCCGATGGCTGGAATTGCTTTGTGGTTGTTGTTAGCGGCAGTTGAGGTTCCGCCGCCAAAAATATTATTAGATTGTAGCGCGGTGGCATTGTTGTTGTTGCTCGTGGCAAATGTAAACGTTTTATTTTGATTGTTGTTTGTGGAGCCACCCGCACCGCCGCTGCCCCCAGAAGCACCAAACAATGATGGCTTATTGGCTGGAGCATTAGTTGCTGTGGTGGCATTTGAATTGCCAAAGCTAAAAATCGGTTTTACAATGCTGGTGGTGGCCGCGGCACTTGCGTGTGGTGTGCCAAAAAGATTTGTGGTGCCAGCAGCAGTTGCTGAGGTACCAACAAGATTCGCAGGCGATGATGCTGTAGCCACTGGTGCACCGAATGTAAAGCGGCCTCCTGTTGTTAGTTTATCTGTTTTTAAAGCGCCGCCGAAGGCGAATGGCGAAACGTTTGTTGATCTATTTGCAGTTGTATCACCACCATTGCTTCCACCAAATGTGTATGCTGGTGGCTGTAGTGCCTGCGATTGTTGTTGCGTTGCAGTAACTGCAGTCGTCGCTGCCGTTCCTGCGCCAAATGCAAATGGTGCACTGCTGGCAGAAGCATTTGTTGATCCAGTTCCGGATCTGAAAACCGAAGAATTTGTGCTGGCAACTATGTTTCCTCCGGACCCAAATGAAAACGAATTGTTGGCAGCAGCAGAAGAGGTGGTTGTATTAGTAGCAGCACTGCCAAATGCAAATGTATTGGAGCTGGAGACAGCTGTTCCAGCAGCAGTTGTGAAATTTGGTGCCGCAAATCCACTGTGAGCTGATTGTGTTGCAAGCGTCTGCCCAGAGGCAGCACCGCCAAATGCAAACGGCACCGTGGCAGCTAATGGCTTCTGCACAGCTGCTGTGTTAAATGAAAATCCACCAGACGCTGACGTGGTTAATGTTGTTGCTGCTGCTGCCGTTGCTGTTGTGAACGCTGAAGCAGCAGCATTGCCAAAACTGAATGAATTAGTTGTGGCGGAAACAGCAGGTGCTGTAAAAGCATTGCTGGTGCCACTATTGCCACCGAAGGGGTTTGCTGCTGATGAGCCAGTAAATGTTGTTGGCAATTTATTTGCTTCCGTGCCAGCTGCCAAAGACGAACCAAAAGCAAATGGTTTTGGCATTTCATTTCCTTTAGAAGCCACCGTATTTAAATTTCCAAAAGAAGGTGGTGCTGTTGTTGCTGTCGTGACTGTTCCAAAGGTTGGAACGCTGGCTGCTATTGCTGCTGATGTTGTTGCATGAGCCGAAGTGTTGCCAAACTCGAAAGGAGCCGAGGTATTAGTCAAAGCTCCAAAAACTGGTAGTGCTGCCGGGGCACTGGAAGCTGCTGTTGTGGTAGGAGCAAATGAAAAGCTTCCGCCTACTCCGCCATTCAATTGTGGCGTTGCCTTAATCGCTGATGTTGCCGCTGGCGTTGGTGCTGGCGGTGGCGGTGTAAAATTTAGAGATTTGTTAGCGCCTCCCGTGCTGAAAGCAAATCCACCAAGCACTGGCACAGCAGCTACTGTTGTCCCAGATATATTGTTGTTAGTCGTTGCGCCAAAACTTAATTGTGGCACAGCTATGGCGCTGCTGTGGTTGTTGATTGCAGTTACTGTGGCTGTTGTTGTCGTTGTTGTTTGTGGCGTTAATTTGAGTCCTACTAAAGGCGAAGTTGTCTTTGTTGGCACTGAAGCAGTAGCGGAAACAACTGGTGCTGATGTAGCAGCCGATGGCGGCGTTAACTTAAAACCACCCAATACAGATGTGGTTGTTGTTGTGGGTGTTGTTTGTATCTTTGTTGTTGTTAATATTGATGCACTGCTGCTTGTCAATGCTGTTGCTGCTGGTGTTTCAGGCATAGTTTCTTTAGCTTTCAAGTTATTTATACCAATAATATTTGATTTAGTTGTCGACGAAGATGTTGTTGTCGGTGGTGGCGGTAAAGTTGTTGCCTTAACTGTAGTGGTTGCTGGAGCATTTGCTTGTGCAAGTGCAGCACTGCTTTGTAGATTTCGAACAGCATCAATTTCATCTTTCTTTCTTGCAGCAATCTGTCGCTGTCTCTGTTTCCCTTCCAGCTCTTCCTCCTCTCCCTGATACAGCTCACCACGCAAGCCACATAACATTAGTGCTAATTTCGATTTTTGTGTTCTTTCGATGAGAGCATTCTTTGTGCTCGAAATCGATGAACTTTTCTTCGGTTTCACAAATTGTATGCCTGCATATTCGCCGTCATCCTCAGTTGATCCTTTAATTTTCTCTGTATCTGATTCTGCTTTTTCGTCATAATTTTTATTGAAGAGCGTGAGTTTTGGCTTTGCTTTCAAGGCTGCATTTGTCGTTGTTGTTTTAGGAGATGACGACGGCGATGCAGGTGTCTCACATGAGTATATCGACTCCGAACTAGTAAGCTGTGCAGTTACCGAAGTCGTGGCGGTTGTAGCATTTGTTGTTAATGATGTTGATACACCATCCACATATTGAATACTTGGTGTACTTGGAATTGGAGTTATTGGCGTATTACAAGTTAATGCTTCTGAAAATTGCTGCAGATGCAAGTCTGGATGATAACGTAATATTTTTGCCCTTTGCGATTCATATTCATAGTCACTGGAACTAGTGGCGGCTATGGTTGAAGTTGCTGGTGAGACTTTTGAATATTGCAATGCATCATTATCATTCAAGGGTGATGCTATACCGCGACGCTGTTCATAATATTTTCGTTTGTTATTATGAATTATGCTAGAGCTGAGCGAACTGGTAATGTCATTATTGTAACTGCACAAACGCTTCTTCGCAACTTGCTCTGGTGAATGTTGTTGCACTTGAAGAAGACTAGCAGGAGCAGCAGCAGAATTCGCCGCTATCGGCGAAGATTGTGTTTGATTTGTGTAGTGCTGGTTGTTGCTGCTGTTGAATTGTTCACGTTGTCTTTTGTAGCTTTGTCCGATTTGCGCTTGCTGTTGTTGTTGTTGGTGGTGGTGGCTTGCTAAAATTGTTGTATCCACAACGTCATTATTATTATTACGATTACAATACTTTTTGGTAGTATCATTCTGATCCATATCCTGGAAGTTTATTTTATAAAAATGAAATCTATCTGAATTTCTATTTTTAATTGCTCTTACGTCACTGTTAATGCGTTTTCTTGAAATTTCTTTCAAAACATCGAGAACGCTACGCGTGGGCGCCAAATCAGTTTCCGTGGGCGGAGGATGCAGTATCGGACGATTCTCGCGCGATATTTCCTCGTCAGTTTTTTGTAGGCCAATTATTGAATTGGAGCGCAACAAACTTGACAGTGTATTGCCGTAGAACATCGATTTCTCTGTAAAGGAATAGAAATGTTTTATGTATATGTACATATGAATGCACAAGTAATTACCTGGCGGCGCAATTCGCGTCATTGAAAGTGGTTGCTTGGTTGCCTTATATGGCAATTCGGTTTTCTTCAAGTGTACCACAGGGAATTGTCCCGGTTTGTTGTAGAGGTTACTCGTTGACATGCTGCGATATAGGCGTGTTCCACTCTCATGATATTTGACAATTCGAGAAGCTAATCCTTTACTCTGTACATCAGCATATATTCTAAATAAAAATATATATACATACATATGGAAATGTATATCAAACATAAATATTAATTAACCATGTTCTGAAATCGCAACAGTACAATTCATGTTTATCAAATTTTAATTTCACTCTTTAGTGAAGTACTGAAATTGCATTTACCTTGGATCGATTTTACTGATGTTCGCTCTGCCGCTACGTTGCGGACTGTTTGCACTGTTCCTACTGCCGCTGTGACTCATGCCACTGCTACTGGCGCTGGATAAACAAATGCTGGAATTGCTTCGATTTCTGGGACTAATCGGCGTTCCACCCCAATGAAAGTGTGTAGCAGAACTGAAAATGTTTAATTTCGGTTTATTCACGAATAACTTTCCTCAAATTACTCATTTCCCGCTTACCTTGTGCCATTTAGACACGTCGACTCTGCAATTGGGTTTGGAATGTGCGTTGTGTTCAAGCTGAATCTTCTCTCAATTGATGATGTCGTATTTTTATCCATGACGAAACTGGTGCCTGAAAACTTCGCGCGTATATTTCGTATTGAAATTGTTATTAGCTTCTAAGGTAATACAATAATTTGATGTATATTTTAAGACACAGACACACTTTTGATTTACACTGTATTTGTGAATTAAATTCCTCTAGATAATTTACAAATAAACACAAAAATTCGAAATTTCCTCAACAGCAGAACAGCAGGCAATTCTCCGCTTGACAGATACACGCACGTTTATCAAGACGAATTTAATAAAGTAGTGTTACTATCAACACGCTCCTCTTCTAACTATTGGGCGAAATGACGTTTTTGACATTATAATGCCGCCATTATGACAGCAACATAAAATACGTGTGCTTATTGTTTTTTGTACTTATTTTACTACAGCTTCGTCAGCTGCTTTTGACATTCTAGCTATAACGCCATTATCACCCCACCAACGAAGCTCTGTTGTTGTTGCACTGGTAAATTTGTTGTATTGCAACTTTATTACATGAATGGCTCACAGTTGCATTTGTGGTACTCAATGCTTCTACAATTTTGAGGGTTGCCCAACTTTTTCTCACAGTTGCCCAACATTGCACGAAAATCCGATATGAGTGAACTCCTTGAAAAAGACAATTTTATTGAAAATTTCTGCAGCCGGCTTTTGATATTTTTAACAATAATTATAATGTGATATTAATAATTTACGTTTCTAACAATTTTATGGAATTTTGTCGTATTTCATATGTGACTGTTTGAGCGGGTAAAGAATGATCATCATTGCACTGATTTTTTACAACAATTGAATTGAATTGAATTGTGCGCTTATAACATGTTCCTTTCTTTAGTGAAAAATAACGCCAATTGTAGCTGCACAAACTCAAAATTCAAAAAATCTGTAAATGAGTGAAATTACGATTTTTATTTTTCTTGTTTAACAATGATGCGCTTATGTACATTTATTTATCAAATTAAATGAATACAAAAATTTTCAGCAGTCAAGAAAAAGAAAAGGAAACCACCATTGCCATGATGTTTTACATTGCATTGCAGTTACAACAGATAACCCATAAAAACAGCCTCTCTTGTTCCATACTCCATATTTAGCAACAACTACGAATTCGTTACTTAATTTATAAATAAAAAAGAAAATTATATGCTAAAGTCGAAAATAGCTTAATGTGTGAAGGCGTTGTGTCAATTAACGTCTTGTCGTTGTTAATTCGATCTAACTTTACTTACTTTTAATGGCACAACAGCCCATGGAGGGCTTAGGCCGAGCTTTTCGCATCCACTCATGTTGTGCGTGATATATTTGTACATGAATGGAAGGGACCTACAGTTTTTAATGCCGAATCCGAACGGCGAAGTGAAAAGCTTTTCATAGCATTAATTAATTCGATCATTTCCATAAAAAATTGTGATGAAGATAGTGCGAACTGCCGTGCAATTTTGCCTACCCCGTAAGATTCTTAAAAATATGTATTCATGTGACACATGCCCAAAAATGTTCTCTAATGCAATCAAAAAAAAAAGCTCGGCCTAGGCCCTCCATGGGCTGTTGCGCCATTAAAAATAAAATGCAATCAAATGATTGATTTTGAAGTGCCCAAGTCAGGTCCTCCACGGTGAAACTATAGTTGCATGCAACTCTCAAAAATGTAGGCAGGGAGAATGACGGGGTAAAGAAAATTGTTCGGGCAATATTTTGATGAAACTTTTTGACATTTTTCTTAATGGCGAAGTATTATGCGACTATATCAATGTGTTAAGCGACGTGTGCGCAGGCAAGAATACCCGTGAATGGCAAAATTCTATCAAATGCATATTCATGCATGTATTTCATTTCCACTACCATTAAACATTTCAGCCGATAAATTAACTGCGCTATTAACAATAAACCAATTCGCAGTAATATCGCCTCAGTACTTCTTCCATACAGGACTACAGCAATGGAATCTCAGGTCTAAAGGCTGTCTATCAACTCTTACAACTCCTCAACATTCTGAAGAGACATTTTATCTAAGAAGTAAGTCAACTCTCTCAGTTAGAGATTGCTATTATCTCAGGTCTATCATCGCAAAATTCTCGTAATCACATTTGTCGAACCTCTCTACCTTTTAAATCTATTCCATCTATTATTTTTTTTGAATTTGGTTCATTCATTGAATTTGGTGTAAATGATTCTAATGATAGCATTATTTTACATCGGATCATACATATCACCTGCCGCTTACATACATACATATTTCCAGCATCTGAACTTTGATAGCAATTACATGCCTGAATGTATCCACATTTAAAATTATTTCAAGTTTTTTGCAGAAATAAATAACTTTTATTTGCGTGAATAATGTATAAAAAAGAACAAAGAAAATAATACGCTTAAGGCACGTCTCACATCCTCACCTACTTTATAAATATTTAAAAAAAAATTGTAACAGCAATTAAATATGTACTTTTTTGTGTTTTTGTTGAACGCATTAGAACATTAAGCCAGTAAAAAGTATATTTGTGCACAAATAGCTTATAAACAATACCATATATGTATTTATATGTGCATAAGTATGTATGTATCGAAATGTTAAATTAAAGAATGTTCATATATCAAATCATATTGATTTACCACTTCAATCTGTTTTCTCCTTGGCACAATTTTTAATAATACGCTCAAAGTGCAAATGTAACACGCAGAAGACGAGACGCAGCGGGCCTAAGAGAATGGAATGTATAATATTTTGGAAGAATCCACCCCAACGGAAAAGACCACCACCAGCTAGTGTTAACATCCAGCTTTCAAATCCCATAATCGAAATAAAATTTCCTTTCTGTGTTGGTAGTGCGAAAAAAGGGAAAAGAAAGGGAAATAATTTACTTTCAAGTAAGATACACAAATATATCAATACCAATTAACATCATCGTCACTTACCAAAGCATCATTCAGAATTTGTTTAGCTACTTGTTCTGGCTCTACCAAGCCACCACTACTCGAAATAATTTTAGTCTCTTTCGGTTTAGTTTTCTCTTCCATTGCAAATCCGGGCGTGTCTGTGTCTGCGGGCAGTGCAAGCGTTACTGTGATACCCAAGTGTTTTGTCTCCATGGCAATTGTTTCCGCCATAGCGCGCAGTGCGTATTTCGATGCTGCATATGGACCATATCCATAGATACCGAAAAGTGCAGCTTGTGATGCAGTCACAACAATAATACCCTCACGTCTTTTCTTCATTTTAGGAAGCGCATAACGTATGCAATTGTAGCTGCCGAAGTAATTAACTTCCATTAATTTGCGTGCATCTTCGACAGATATCTCTTCGAAGACGCCACAAATTGCCAGGCCTGCACAATTTATAAGCATATAAATATCTCCGAGTGACTCCTCGACATCGGCAAGAGTGCGTGTGACATCATCATAATTGGAAGAAATGTCCAGACAACGAAATTGAAACTTTTGGTCTGGCACTTGTCTTATCACTTCCATAAGTGCAACAGCGCCCCCTGTATGAAAAATTCTTATCAGCAATTATATGAAAGAATGCCCCTTGACTATTGGGTGGGGTTGGGTGACAAGTAATGCAACGGTGTAAAAACCCTCTAAAATATCCTTGTGTACTTACTTAACATTTTCTCATCGCGTGCTATCACCGTCACATTAGCGCCTTTCATCGCACATTCCACTGCCAGGCATAAGCCAATGCCTTTGGAGCCCCCCGTAATAACAACATGACGTCCTATAATCATCTTTGCTCGCTTTCTCATCACGAAGACATAAATAAGAATATGCGCCAGCACAGCGACTCCAATGTACAACACAATTTCCCATGTCAATTCCATTACGATTCCGATGAAGAGTTTAAATTTGATTGCTTTTTATGAATTAATTTTAAATTGATAACATGAGACGGAACCGAAAATGTGTGTAGCGAAAAACTTGCTACTTTTCCTTGTAGTTTTTGAATTGGAAAGTTTTTGCAGAGTTGATGAAGATGAGTTGCAGTGCACTGTCGATTGCTTTTATTGCGGAGGATGCTGCTCTTACCACATTCTTTACTTGTTCAATTCAAAAAGAAAATCTTAACTGGAAAAGTAGCTTTGCTGTTAGAAAATTATTTGGAAAGTTTGTGTGTGAAGAAGAGGAAGCAGGAAATTGTTATTGGTGAAATTTTGAAGAAGTGAAAATAACAAAACAGGTGAATTCATAACTCATAGTTGCCACTTATTCACCTTTGGCTAATGTTTATGGAACGAGGGAATAATTTCTCTTCTATTCGTCAAAACAGAACAATATAAAATATTCAGTGGTTAAGAGAAATAACAGCTTAAGTGTACTTTCTTGTTGGGCGAGTTTGATAGCTTTTTATAGCAAAATTCCAGAAAACTCTATATTCAGGTTGAAGACCATTCTTGAAACGCCTATCAATGGTCGGCCATCAAAACGAGATATGCAAAAATTTCAAAATTGTACAGGCGAGAAAAAAAACTTCAGAATTTCCCCATTTTTATATATCTGTTATGTAGATATTTTTTTCAAAAATATTTTGAAATAATTTTTGTGATATATATGATGAATAAAATGTTCAGTTCGGCTTCATAAGAATGTATGGTATTTAGTTATTTATTTAGCGAAATAAAATTACAAGCGAGAAAATTACTTAAATTAAAAATAACTTAACTTACTTACTTTACTTTTAATGGCACAACAGCCCATGGAGGGCCTAGGCCGAGCTTTTCGCATCCACTCATGTTGTGCGTGATATATTTGTACATGAATGAAAGGGACCTACAGTTTAATGCCGAATCCGAACGGCGAAGTGAAAAGCTTTTCATAGCAATTGTTACTCTTGTAGGTTTGCCATTGCCTGCCAAGAGCCAAAAGGTGGTGCCGTGTAGAAAAATTATTTTTTTCTACTTTTTGATTTTGCCTGTGCCGAGATTCGAACCCCGGACGCTCTGCGTAGCAGTCTAACACACTACCACTACACCACAGCGACCACTTAAATCTATACTTAATTTAGGGGGAGGGATTTTTACATTTATACATGGCTTAGCAAGAGGAGGGAGGGAGTAGGATTTATGCAGAGCATTCTTTAAGCTAAATTTGCTATGGTGAAAGTCAAAAACATTTGGAATGTCGTTGGCTATTCGAAGCATTCTAGACATTGGTTCGTTGCCGCCATAATCTGTTCGGTGAGTATACAGACGAAAATCGGGCACAGATCTAAGGTTACGTGAACAAATACTGTATCGGCGGTTTTTCGGCGTATTTCAAGAGACTGTACGTTAATTAGTTTTAGACGATCCTTATATGGAGGCAAGCTAAAAGGATCAGACCATGGTAGGCCACGTAAGGCGAACCGAATAAATCTGCGTTGCACTGCTTCAATTCTAAGAGAATGGTTGTTATAATAAGGAGACCAGACTTGGCTAGCATATTCAAGAATTGGCCTGACAAATGTAAAATAGAGAGATTTTGTGACATCTGGGTTTGAGAATTCTTTGGACCAGCGTTTCACAAACTCAAGAGCAGAGTTGGCCCTATTTACAAGGCCATCAATATGGGAACGAAAATTTAGTTCCTTATATTGATAGATGGCGTAATGTCGTTGCGTGCCCATTGTGTTCGTACCCTTTACTTGAATTGGCACGTGTAGATACCCACGATACTTGTAGGTAGTTTTCGCAATGTTCGAAGATTTTCGAATATATTATGTAGTGTCAACTTGCACGTGCAGGCGCAGTGTATAGCATTTTGTTCCATCACGGTATACCAGAGTTGCTAGATACCACGATTTATCACCACGATTTTAGCAATTTGATTTACTAATTTGCCGATTAATTTTGAGTCATTGCGACTTGGTGATATATAAAATTTATTATAACTTTTTTGATATTTCCTTTTATAAGCATACAAGTTTTTATGTGAAAATATTTATGGCAACCCGAGACAGAAGAAACAGAAGTGTTCAAGACTTATAATTATATTTTTTACCAAACCAAAATAATGCTATTAATATGTCTACAATGTCTGTTTTTACCCCTTTTGAATTAAAAATACTACGCTATTAAAAATTATTCAATACATAGTTTACCAAAACCCGAAGTCGGAGTCCCATTTTCGATTTAATTGATAATGGCAAATTTTCTTTTTAATATATGTGATTTGAAAAATATTGAATCGTAAAACACAATACCAACGATATTAATATTTATATATTGTATTATTACTTTCTATTCACGGTTTCTTATAACTATTTATTAAAATTAATTTCTTATTAGTATGCATATAATTATATTGCAAAAATAAATCAAAATGTGTTTGCTTGATTTTGACGACTTTTGGCGATTTCGGAAAGACCAACTGGCAACGCGGTGCTGTAAAATTATTATCTGACAGCTCTGAGGTAGGCTTCAATAGCGAAGAGAATAGCATCGTGAAAAGAAGAAGCATTTCGATTTAGCGTTTATTAGCTATAAAAATATTTTAAGCAAAATAGAAAGGAAATTAGTGAAAACAAAGTGTGTTCAAATGAATTCAAGCATTACAATTGAACGTAAACGTGTCGATTGCAATTCCCTACCAAAAGGATGGCAACGTGAAGAAGTCCTGCGAAAGTCTGGAATTTCGGCTGGTAAAGTGGACGTCTACTATTATAGGTACGTAGTAAATATGTATTAGAATTGAAGATGAAATGATTAATTTTGTAATATAAATTAATACTATACTATTTCATTAAATACTACACACTACGTACGCCCATTGCTCCTAATTTCCTTCCACAAACATTTTATACACTCGTCCGTCTACCTGCACGCATTTGATACATCCATGCCATTGCCATGATTAATTTATTTATATTAAAAATTCGATGGAATTCAAATCACATACATGCACAATATACACACTCATAAACACACAGTCCAACAGGCAAAAAGATTGAGAGCAAGCCACAATTAGCACGCCATCTCGGTGATGCCATTGATATAAGCACTTTTGATTTTCAAACTGGCAAAATTATACAGCATTTACCGCTGCCATCGGTTTCATTGTATCGCTGCAGTAGTAGCAGCAGCAACACTATTATAGGCGCTCCAACGAATTCATTGTCATCTGGTGGATGCGGTGGCGGCGATAGTGGTAGTGGCGGTGGTGGTGGTGGGTGTGGTGGTGGCACTAGTAGTAGTGGCGCAAATGTTGCTAATTCCATAACCTTGTGTTCCTCTTCATCATCCCCCTCGTATTCAAGCAACGCTTCCACCATTACAACAAGTAATGTGCTGAAACGTAAATACAAATCACAAAGCAATACGAATATCACTGGCAGCAGCAGTTGTTCCATTGGCGGCGGCGCTGGTGCCGGCTCTGCCACTTCAGCAAACCAACGTCAACATCTAGATTTCAGGTAGAGAACGAAAGAAAGAAAGAGATAATACGATGAAAGAATGGATGATTGTTGCATGCACGCCAAAGTTTATGTTCGTTCTTTTATTATTACTCGAAGCAAAAATTTTATTGATTTTGAAGAGAAAAGAAAGAGTACAGAGTTTTGATACAATTATTCTGAAGTATAAAGCAAAAACAAAACAAAATTTAAATTTTTCAAAATTTTATCAAATATTTAACTAGAATTGGCAGCACAACGAAACACAAGAACTCTGTTGTCTTGGAAATTGAGGCATTACACTTTATGTGAACGTTCATCATAATCATCATTATTGTTAACTTTGTAATCTTTTTTAGTATATTTTTGCATGTTCGTGTTCATATTTACTAAGTATTTACAATATATGAATAGCTAGCTAATGGTCGTTCACTGTGGCAAAAGTACATACAAAGGCTGGCTATATTGGTCCTTAAGCTTTGCAGTGTCGTAGTTAATTAAGAAAGCATATTCTGTTTTTCCTTTATATTTATTGTTGTTATTTTTGTTTTGAGATTATTCAATTTAAATTTCTAACTATTGCAATTACTCACAAATTTTTCCACATTCTTTTAGTCGCGCTTTGCGTACAGATGTCTCGCTAGTGCCGCCTATACGTCAGACAGCTTCTATTTTCAAACAACCCGTCACTGTGGTGCGCAACCATGAGAATGGCAAAGTGAAACATGACACCAAAAATGCTGTCATCTGCGCACAGGAAAAACCCAAACAACTATTCTGGGAGAAACGCTTGGAATGTTTGCGCGCTTGCCATGATAGCGGAGAGGAATTCGATGATATTGTATTGCCGAAAAGTATACGCACAATTGGGCCGAATGTCAATGAACAAACCGTATTGCAATCGCTTGCCACAGCGCTGCATGTTTTGAATGTGCCCGTAACGGGACAAACATCTACAAAGACTGAAATGATTAAAAATGCTACAGCATTCATAAATCCCGAACAGCCTCTCATGCAGGCGGTGCTCGTTTCCGAAGATGACATACGCCGTCAGGAGGAACGTGTCAATGTGGCTAGAAGAAAACTGCAAGATGCACTTAAAGCTTAGATGGGTTGAGATGTGTGTGTGTGCGCGTTTGCCTGTTTGTTGTCTCTGCATTGGCAGTAGTGATTCTGAATTTGTTCTAGTTTTTCTCATCGCACAATTATTACATACATATATATGTATTTTTAAGTATTTAGAATATTATGTATCATCCGAAACCTTCAATCATTTATTTACATGTAATTTTTCTAATTGTAATGTGTTCTTAAGTTTTAATTTCATTGTAATTACACAGTTCTACAGCGTTTTGAAACACGGTTACTTATTGTAAAACTGAAAGAGGTTGTTGTATTGAAGATTTTCACAAAAGGAAGTCTTCGTCTTAAATTTTTTTCTGTCTTCATTTCAAGATCAAAGCCACTGGAAATATATAGAGCTAGAGGTTTGAAGTCTGCAAGCAAATTGGACCTTTAAACATGTTGTACCCTTTTGGTTTTTTAACCTGTGGTAACGTTTTCAGTTAATAGTATATGGGAAATTTGTCAATACTTTAAGAACCCCTATTTAAAAAGAAAGCTATGAATTATGAGACCTTTTATCATTTGAAAATATTAATTTCATAACTTTACAAAAGGAAAATCTTTTTTCACACATCAAAACTTTAGCTCTTCAAGTTTATATGCTTGCCCATTGAATGTGGTGATAGAAAAAAACTAAGACTAGCTAAAATAGAACTTTCTACTGTAAATTTTTTTAGTAACACATCCCCTTTTAGCATTTCTCTACGTTATTATGTTGCAAGTGAAAATTTTATTTGTTGGAATTTTAATTACATACATATATAATAATATAATAACTGATAATATATAGTATACGTTTTATTTGTTTGGAACAGAAGTGAATCAAGTAATACTTTCTGCAAAATAGCAATTTCTTGTTAAGGCCATTATGAAGCAACTTGTATTATGAAGCATGATAGTCCCCAGTAAGCTTGAATTTTTCTTACCTGTTTGCAGTAACTTCTATCAGGGAATATGACGTGATATAGTTGTCAATAGCACGAATATTAATGCATTTGTTTCCTTGAGCTTTTTAGTGTCAGTTGTAGTGACTCTTATTTGATGGAGAAGGGTAGCGGTGTTTAACAATAAGTATAAGCCGATACTAGCCGATCATAGCTAACTTATAAAATGTTGTCCACTTTGTGGTTCCATAAGGAAAAGTAAATAAAAGACAAAATAAAATATCTGATAAATCTTGTGTTTATTATATCGAAATTATGTGTGATATGTTATAACATTTAAATGACAGCCTCGAGAATTAATGCACATTTTGGGCGGCATCACAGCCATAATTTAACGAGTGTTGGCTTTAAAGTGTTCTAAAGTTTGACGTTGGATAACATAATCGCGGTCTTTCGCGTAGCCCCGCAAAAAAAAAGTCCAATGGTGTGAAATCGCAAGATCTCGGCGGCCAATTGACGTCGCCGAAACGAGAAGTTATGCGTTCTGGAAACTTCTTGTGCAATAAAGCCAAGAACGGTCGTGTTATGTGGCTTGTCTTCTTTCATGATGAGAACTTTATACAGATGGAGGTGGGAATCTAGGTGCAAAATATGCCATAATGAGCGGCAAGACAGAATTGACAAGTTCGGTTCTTCCGCTACACTTTCACTTACAGCAGCAATATTTTCCGCAGAGCATACCTTACGATGAGGCATAAGTTGACATATCACACATGCCAATACTACGGTTATGAAATAACTATAAATGGATAGCCCAGCCCGTTATAACTCTGCTGAGATAAACTAAAGAATGATTTTTTTACAAGGCCGTCAAAATGGTATGTTATCACTTATTCTCACAGTAAGCTTTAAAAGATTAGTAGTAAACCAGTTTTTGAAACTATGAATGTGGGACACGTGAAGCTTTTTTGCAGTAAATCAAAACAATTTGTTTGCCATTATTGTGGAGCATATTTGAGAAAGTCCTACTTTGATGATATTGAAGCAGGACAAATTATAACCAATATCGCAATTTCACTGGGCTTGCATTATCTGAAGAATGCTTCGAAATCTCTTTAAACTTTACTATAACATTTAAAATTTTGCATTGTGAAAATAAATAAAATTTTCATTTTGTAATTATTTTTATATAATCTTCTTTGAATTAACTAAAATTAAAACATTTTAAGAACTAGTAGTAAGTAGGTTAGACATTTACAGTATATATGAACAATTGCTTTCTTTCATTTTAATTACATACAAGAGAAATTTGTTTAGCTTTTTCTACATTTCTTCTTTTTGTTTGTACGATTTAGGAAAACATTTAGTTACAACATATGACCGATGAGTGTTAAAGCAATATGAAAAGAAACAAAATTACGAGACGGCAACATTGTTTCCTAATTCATTTGCGAGCTATTCCGAATAATCGTCATCGTCATCTCCACCATAGAAACGTTTGGTATTTAAAAACTAAAATATATAAAAGTCACATTTTTTTAATGACTCTATTCAAGCTAAGAATTAAAGTTGTAAAAATTTCAATAATCATTTGAAAATCCATTTGATTTTAATTTTCTTATGTTATACCTGCTTATATAATCCACGCCATACTGCAAATGTGCCCATTGCTACTATAGCGCCAATACCTGCCAATATTTTGGTTTGTTTTTCCGATTCCATGAAGCGGCGTTCGGTCGGCGTGAGCATTGGATCATTTGATGATTGACTTTTAGTTGTTTTTATGGAATTGAATGCTTCATTTTTAAAAATATCTTTTGATATTCGATTAATGAAATTCACAAGATTTTGACAGCCTTTTATATGATTTTGTAATGGATTATTAGGCAGTGTAATTTTGAATAGAATCGCTAAATATGAATAAACAATGGCATCGAATTCACTGAAGACATCACCGAAAAACCACACCCGCTTTCCCAATTTCTTTGACAGCGTATTGACGCACAGCTTGGCATTTGTGGTGAGCTGCAGAAACAAAATGTAAATGATTTAATGCAAAACAAAAAAATAATGCACAAACTTTTTCTTTTATTAATTATTAACACTTACATAATCACTGTCGTGTCTTTCGATCTTATCGTGCAAATCAAAATTGCCCATTGCTAATACAACATCGTATGCATCTTTTCGATATGCTACAGGATAATAGAAATTGAATGGAAACGGTGTACGTTTGGCATATAATGCTCTCGTTGTCTCATAATTATTTGGCTCTCCATACATAAAGTAATAATAGTAGGCATGCAGATTGGTAAACACCCAATTGGCATATGCTGGCGATAATTGTATCTGTTCATTTCGTAGATTCACATCGACTGGATAACCCTAAGGGCGAGGAGAGTAATGAAAATATTAAATTGAAATCAACAACATTAAATTTAAATTTAAATTTAGTTAACAACAGGTAAAATATGTATTTCAATAATACACAAGTAATGTAAAATATTTTTTGTGGAAGAAAGACCGACAATAAATATAAGGAAGATTAAGAATATGCTACAACGCAGAAATATCAAAAAAAATAATATAAAATATAAAATCTATAATTAGACTTAAATGACAAGACAATTTGTAAACGCTTTTTTAAGATCATTGTCCGGCAGTTGTTGCAATTAGGAATAACATACAGTATCTGTTTCTAATAGATGTATGTATAGGGTGTGTTTTTGAGAAGTGTGGTTTTCAATCTGGCAATACTTCTTTTGGAGTTGGTCTTTTTGACAGCTGTCACTTGATTTATGCTCAGTTTGGTTTGCCATTTCATAATGAATATGAATTATTGAAATTTATTATGTAAATTCATGCGCTGTGTAAAAAGTGTTTCGCAAGCTACGTCCATTTAGCGACGAGACTCATTTTTGGCTCAATGGATACGTGACTAAGCAGAATTGCCGTATTTGGAGTGAAAACCAGCCAGAAACAATTCCGCAGCTACCAATGCATCCCGAAAAATACACTTTTTGTTGCGGTTTATGGGCAGGCGGCATCATTGGGCCATACTTCGTCAAAGACGATGAAGGCCGCAACGTTATGGTCAATTATAACACTTTTTTTTGGCCGAAAATGCTAGAATTGGACTCGGCCGACATGTGGTTCCAACAGGACGATGCCACATGCCACACTGCATGCGAAACCATGCATCAATTGAGAGGCGAATTTGGTAAGTAGTTAATCTCAGGTTTTGGTGTAATCAATTGGCCTCCAAGATCGTGTGATTTGACCCAGTTAGACTATTTTTTGTGGAGCTATGTCTAGTATCTTGTCTATAGATACCAGCCAAACACGATTACTGCTTTGGAAACCAACATTGAACGCGTCATTGTTGAGATTCCGGCCGAAATGTGTGAAAAATGTGCCAAAATTGGACCTTCAGAATTGTCCACTTGAAGCGTAGCCGCGGGTAACATTTAAGTGACATTATATTTAAAAAGTAAATGGCCGAAATTAATTTATTGATCCAAATAATAATTTAATTTACTTTTGTAAAATTTCTGTTTTTTTTTTATTTTCAAAATCCAACTCTTAAAAAAATCACCCTTATGTATCACCAAAAATTTGGTATTAAACGATTATTATCATACTAAAATGAAGAGCTTTGCGATCGCTTCTCTTTCAATATACAATTTGCATAAAGGATGCTCCACAATATTATGCGCACTCTGGTTTTTATCGACAGTGGTTGCCCATAATTAGGCGTCATAAGAATGGGCCGATACTATGAAGTTCATTGCGGATTTCCTCGATTCCGCTTCCTTAAACGTATGGACGTACTATATTTAGGATATTTAAAGTTCGGCCTCGACCAAATATTTCCACCTTGTTTTTTTGTTGTTTTATGTTCTATTCTTTGTTTTAAAAAAGGTGATATTATGGTAGAGAGAGAATATCTATAATTATGTATTCTCAATTGTTGTTGGTTCCATTATGTTTTCGGCATAATCAATATACGTAATTTGACAATACAGTCAGTCTTTCAGACGTTTATAAAGCGAAAATCTTTTTCAATACATGTGGAGAAACAACTGCTCTCCACAGTACTACAAATACCGGCCGGTACAATGCACTCACTGTAGTATTTGAACGCGCATTTTAGTCTTTCACTCTTCATTCCCTCCCCTAACCAAATATCGTGTTCATTTGTACATTTTTTTTTTTGGTTTTTTCCCTTGGTTCTAAAGAAAAACAAAATGTACACTCACCTCTTTGTCCAATAACTTTTTAATATTTCTATAGCCAACGAACTTTTCATTTCCAATTTGCAAATACGGAAGTTTACCCACTCCAGAATTTAAAGGATTTGCGTTACTTTCAATTTGTAGTGGACAACGTGTAAATTTTACCAAGCACTAAATTGGGTAAAAGAAACCAAGAAAAATGTAAAGATACCATCGAAAAAACACATAATAACACACACAGAATTTCAAATGAATGCAATTAGATTTTAGTATATTTTTTGTAATTTTTTGCTTTTTGATAAAACAAAAACACAATAGTATGATGCAACTTTTGAAAATTTGATAATTCCGCTGCTGCGGCTGTTTTTCTTACCAGGGCACGAAGACACTCGAAATCGATGGAAGGCAAGCCCCATTCACCTTTATATATGTATAGAACGGCACCGAGACGCATTTTATTTGTTTATATTGTATTGGTAGAAAAGCATTTACAACGGAATCACGATATGAAGTATTTTTACACTTTTCGCGGTATCTGATACTAAGTTGAATTCCTGCATGAAAATATTAAATAAAATACTGAAAATTCTCGTTCCATTATTTTGAGGTTAGATACGTTTACTTGTCATAATCAGCTGAGCGCTTTGTAGATATACCACAATCACAATTGGAACGTGTGCGTTGCCAACTACTTTTACTTTTTGTTTACTATTCAAGTTACGAACACAATGGTCCAGCCTCCATTTGTCAGCACGTAACGCCATGTATTCTTATGAAGGCGAACATTATGGCCGCGATATTGCGTCAGTGTGCCAATTGCTGCTAACTCTGTTTCTATTTTTACATGCGACAGAATACTATTATCCGAATGCTATTAATGCTATAACCGTGAAATTCTACAATTTCATTTTAATTTATGTTATTTTGTTTGAAAAGAAATAAACTAATAAAGTGTTCTATTAAAAATTATTTAAATTATACCGATAAAAAAAAAAGATAATGTGTTGGAAATGTGAAAAATAGAAAATAGAAAAATAAATGATATCGTTGGTGCCGTTTTACAGTGTATTCCAGTTGCAGACAACATGAAAACATTTGCTATGGACGCCACCTTGTTGTCATGATGCAATGACGCTGTCGTAGCCATAGTGTTCGTACTTCACATCGGAATATCTGTGGGTTTTTAAACAAAAAAATAAATAAATAGATTAAAAAAAGGGATTTGAGAATAAATCATGTCTTTAGTAAATTATAGCAGCTGCTCATCCTCTGATGGTGATAATGAAGAACCAGCAGTTAAGTTAACAAAAATGTCAAAAATTTACCCACAAAAACAAACTAAAAATTTGTAAGTTCCGAACATTTCTTTTTGCTTTTTTCTTTTGTGCAATTTATTCAAGTATGTCAAAATTTACAGCTTACCAAAAGCCTCTACTTTGCTGGGAGTCAAACAAGCAAATGCTGATGATGATGATGACGAGACACGTGAAAATGATCCGGCAAATCATGCAGGACGCATACGCAGTTTTAAACATGTGCGCGGCAATTGGGCAACTTATGTTTATATACCAGGTGAGGATTTTTGCTTTAGTTTTTCTTCTTTAGGTTCTAATTTAATTAAAAGTGCAGTATAGTCTACTGGAAGATATACAGGAAATGTGCCAAGAAGCGATGGCAGGCATAGCTGATCTACAATTGCCCGCAGATTTGCATATAAGTCTGAGTCGCACGGTTGTGCTGCAATATCATTTAATAGACTCTTTTGTTAAATCACTCGAAAATGCATTGGAAACTTGTACGAGGTAAGTACACACTAATAAACATCAGGCAAAAATTGCTTGCCACTACATAAATTGATTAATCAGTTTCAGCGTCTCGCTGTGTAATATGAAAACCTATACGAACGAAGAGAAGACCAGAACATTTATTGCATTTAAAATTAATGAATTCTATTGTGATAAACTGCATAAATTTGTAACTAACGTTAATGCTGTAATGAAAGACTATAAACTGGCAGAATTCTATGAGGTATGTCTTTGAAGTTAATACAAATTTCAATATGCCAATGCTACATACGAGTATTTCATTTTTAGGATGCTTCCTTTCACGTTAGTTTCCTGTGGTGTCTTGGCGATAGAGTAGACGATATAAATGCGCATTTGGTTAAACTCAGCGCGGCAATGAAGGCTTTCAATGAAAGCGAGAGTTGTAGTGTTTTTATTAATGAAATACGTTGTAAAAGCGGTAATAAGGAGTATACATTTAAGCTTAAGTAATTGAAAAATGTTGAAAAATGTTGAAAAATGCATTTAAGTAAGAGTTATTTATGATTTCTTCTTGCCATTGCCTTGTTTAGCTGCTTGCTCCTCTTCTTCAACGCGGGCCTCTTCCTCTAATTCGAGAGCTTGTTGACGGCGACGCCCTAAGGGAGTTTTGGACCACCAATTCTCGAATGCTTCTTCTTCCTCGCGATAGACCGGATCTCGTGAGCTACAAATAGAAAAAAGGGCAGGAGAGGTAGAAAAGTAATCCGTTAGATGGGAATTGGTATTTTTACGGACTGTTTTTAATTATCTATCAGAAAAGTGCATACTTTACCTCAATGCATTTATGAGTTCCGCATGTAACAAAGGCTGTGATCGAAGTTGCAATTTACGCTTACATGTTAGAACTTCTTTTAGGCAAGAATCTACGGCTCCAATTGTATAGCCATCAGATATTTTTGCAATGACACTGCAATCTAAAGTCGAGAGACCACCAGTGTATTCACTGTTTTAACGAAATAAATATCAAAATTTTGTACTGAATAAATTAATATGAAACACAATCATTTCAACGCTCCCAGTAGGTTAAAAGAGTCCTTTTCAAATTACATACATATATCCAACTCTGCTGCTTCTAATTTACCTAACTAAAGCCTTCCAAGCGAAGGACAGCGTCCCATAATCTGGCCGCGGTATATAAATGAAACGATTATAAGTTTGCTGCAATAGTTTCTGATCTGCCTCCCAGGGTAAATTCGATGTGCCCACAAATAACACACGATCTTCCGGTGCAATATTCTTAATCATTTTGGGTAAATCTTTTTTCAAACGTTTCGGATCGGTACGATCAGTTTTTGATATTTTCTTCATGAACGGTCGCTCGGCATCGCCCATATAAATAACTGAGGGTTGCAGCAGCCGTGACACCTTCAGCACTAAATGTATCAGCATTATTAAGCCAGATTTGCCCGGATATTTACCAACAATATTGGCAGGTGTCAAATCGAAAAGCACTGCTCCCACCTCTGTGCAAATGGTATGCAATAGAGCCTTTTTACCTGAACCCTTCGGTCCGGCAAGCAAAAGCGACCGTATGAGGGGACAAGAGTTGCGAATTTGTTCGGAACCCAAAGGCAGTATGCAGTATTCGGTTAAAATTTGTCGTACGTCGCCTGACGATGGATTTATGCCATTACGTTCGGTTAGCGCTTTATCACCCAGATATTGTGCTAGGCGTACTTCGGGGTATTTCCGTATAATGCCATTAGTGACGAGTTCCTCGTACAGTGACTCTGTTGTACGATCGGGGGTAAGATCTTTCTCCTTCTTCTTTTTGCTTTTCTTGCCCGAGCGTCGTGTCTTTTTGTTGCTCTTCTTGATTTTCTTACCAATGGCAGTCTAGAGTAGGGTGTTTATAGCTACTCAAACGTATAAAGTTGTATTTATGTGAGACACCTACCTGCAACAGTTCAAGTTCTTGCCGCATGACTTCATCCACTGTGCGTCGGAATTCGTGTTCAACTTCATTATATTTTTCTGCATAAATCATGTCGTCATAGGGTGCTTGCTTTAAATTGCCAGTTTCATCTTTAATGCGCCAGATTTCATTGAATCTAAAGAGTAAATAAATGTAGGAACTTGTAAAACTCAAAACAATTCATTCTCTTCTTATTCAATTAACTCCTCAATTTCCGCTTTAATATCGGCTAAAAACACCGATTGTCCTGGTTGAAAATTCTCGCCTTCAGCCTGATTTTCGTTAGCATTCAAATCACCGCTGCGCGCTGGTGATTTCGATTTATCTTTGGTTTTCCGTGACTCTTTCGACGATCGTGCCGACGAACGGCTCAATTCGCTTTCAGTGCCTTAAAATAAGTAGCTGAATATTAAAAATTTGTAGAGGCTTAAGGAATCAGTCAAACCTGGTCTGCTAAACAAATGTAATGAACCACCCTGATCTTCCGAAGGAAAGTCCGGCAATTTGCCTGTTTTGTCATAGCATTCCTTGATCCAAGCACGTATCTCGTCAGCAATATCTTCCAACATGGCAGGGCCATGCTTGATTTTGATTTCCTCGCGCACAGCCTGCAAAGTTGCTTCGAATTGCAGGCGGAAAGCTTCTTGAGTAGCGTAACGACGTTCAAAAATCTAAATTTGTGTCAGTATGTTTGTGAATAACACTCGTTACTAGCATAACATTCATTCATATTGCTGTATCAACCCTCCTACCTCATTCCATTCCTCGGCACATTCAGCGCGTCGCTTTTGCGTTTGCACTGATGGTGGCACCATGCCAATCAATATCATTTCATCCATTTTACGTCGTCGTGTTATTTGCCGTGCCGTATAACCACGCCACACTTTTTGTATTTTCATTGCCGCAATCAGCCCGGAATCGCTGCGCTCCTTACCCTTACCCTTCTCCTCCAATTTACCCTTTTCCTTCAGCATTCGTATCTCCTTCATGAAGTGTGCACGCAATCGGCCCTGCCGTGCACGCTCGTGGATTTGTATCAAGCGTATCGCTTCGATTTCATTCAGTTTTTCTTCGATCGGATTCTCATCCAACCAGCCAAGTTTAATGAGAATCTCATTCATAGTTTTGTTACGATGAGCAATTTCTTGCTTTCGGTCGCGTAAAAAATACCGTGGTATGTTAAGTTCCGTGTCCATCGGTGTCAATTGCAGACGTTCGATGACATTGTCATTATAACTGAACTCCATTAAATCGATGTTGACTAAATCATGTTTCAGCTCGATTACTCGGCCCAAGCAGGCATCCAGTAATTTGCGTACGAGTAAACGCTTTTGTGGTTGTATCATTTTATCGTAAACCTCTTCGAGTTTATTGGCAATGCAAATGTAACGCAAATAAAATTCATAGACGCTACTTTGCATTAAGCGTTTGGCGTCCGCCTGATTGGCCGGCGTCGGTGTAGTTGATGCACTTGTAGTGGCGGTTGCTGGTGCAGCGACTGAGGCTAAAGCATTTTCTATATCATGCTGTTGACGTTCATCGGATGTGGCTAAAATATCACATTGATGTTGTGTTAAATGCCATATATCGTTGTAGTAATTGTTGGACATTGTGGTAAGCAGTTTTGTAGAGATTCAAATTATTCGCGTATTGCATCTGAGTGCACTGATATACATATAAGCTGCATACAATTAGGTAGCAAATACATACTTTCGTCGGCTGTTAAATTGTTTATTTTGAAGATTACCATGACTACCTACTTACTACTCGCTAAGTCTTCAGACTGTTGCGCTACAAAATCAATCCTACCTACTTTGAATTTTCTTGTTTCTCATGTCATGCATTTGGTGTTTTCACTTATTGGCTCTGTTCTTCTCTATTCAGTGTGTTTAGATTAAAAACTTTCAACGTCTATCTAATATAATACTTATGTTTATGGTGTATATCATTTTCCCTTTTTTGTCCCAAGTCCCGGTGGGTCTCAACAAAACTCCTCCACCAATATCCGTCATGAGCCATCGTCTCCAACATTTCTCCGATTCTACTATTTCTATGTCATTCGTGGTAGTTCAATTGAGCTTTGGAGCTGCCCCTCCTTTGACCAAAGAGCATTATCATATGCGCAGAATACTATTCTATTTTTTTATAGAATAAAAATTATAAATTTATGTAAGTGTGAAGACAAATTTTCTTAGAAATTTATTTGAGTCTGATGCTAGAATTTAAAGCCCTTACCAAATTCAGGAATGTTATACTATCATATGTAATCACTTTCTATAGCTCAAAGAGAGCATTCAGTGTACATCAATAAAATGGCGCATCTATCGTTTACTTCCAGTCTAAAGCTTTTTTTAAGTATTTTATTTTTCTTTTGTAGGAAGTGATTTTCAGTTATATGTTTCTGACATCTTACTAAAGGCAGTTAAATTGCGGCAGACACAAGAATAAATATTAAAATCAAACAAATTTATGTAGTAAGTATATTTTTAATGATTGTATATTTGTGTTTCAGTGTGTGTGTGTGATTTACAAAAAGAAAACTGTACCATTTTTTATATAAGTAGTACGTATACATTAATAAGTGTAAATGTGTGTGCAATCTTTGAACTTAAAGTAATTTTTAACCTGTTTTGTAAATAATAAAAAAGTAATCTTAATAAATTTTAGATGTGTCGGAAAAGTGTACATTTTTATGCTGAAGTTTATATATGTATATTAAAAACAAAAACAAACTGGAAATAACATAAGCAAGTTGTTCTAAGTATTATTTGATATACAAGTACAAACTCGTATGTATAACTAAATTGCTAACTAATAATTATATTTATTAAAATTAGAATTTATTTCGTTATTTATGTATGTATGTTTTATCAGTAAAGGAGGGAGTTGTTTTCAAAGTAATAGTAAATAATAAATTAGTTAATAAAATAGGTTGTTTAGTTTTGTCAAAAAAAAAAAAATATATAAAAAAATTAATTATTATCAAGAGATTCTATTAGAAACTAATTTCCTAAAACGAAAGTTTGTTTTTCAGATGCAATGAATGATGGCGTTCCTGTTGTTTTTCTCCCAGCCTCCTCTTTCTCTCATTCTCCTTTTTTTGTAGCAAATGTTTAAACCGGAACGATTTTTGTTTTGTTTCTTGGCTTGAAAATGAAATTATTTTGAGCTTTCAAACAGTTATTATACCACAGACCGAAAATAATTTCTTTGAAGTCGTGAGTAAGTCTAAACTACTATTTACTAAACGAATCACTTCTATTACGATTCCCTTAAGCATTGTTTTGTTTATGCGATGGAAGTGTTGAAAATATATGTATAACATTCATTTAATAAATATTTTAATGGAGAAGAAATACGGACACAGAGACATTCAATAAATAATTACTGAAGATTCATAAGGAATTAACGTGATATATCTGCTGTGAACGCTGCTGCGTTTTGTGTATCCCATATAGAATACATTGAAAGAGAGTTCTCCACGCTCTTGCCCATCTCTAATTTAAGAGACTTCAATTAATCGAACTGGCATCCGGTCTCTCCAGTTTCTTTTCTGCTGTGTTAATACACTTACACTTACTTTACTTTTACTTTTAATGGCACAACAGCCCATGGAGGGCCTAGGCCAAACTTTTCGCGTCCACTCATGTTGTGCGTGTTATATTTGTACATGAATGGAAGGGACCTACAGTTTAATGTCGAATCCGAACGGCTAAGTGAAAAGCTTTTCGAAGACAATTTTTACTCTTGTAGGTTTGCCAGTGCCTGCCAAGAGGTGGTGCCGTGTAGAAAAATTATTTTTTCTACTTTTTGATTTTGCCTGTGCCGAGATTCGAACCTCGGACACTTTGCGTAGCAGTCCAACGCACTACCACAGCGATCACACTTACACTAGGTCCCTATTTACTCCCCACTCAAATTCGTGGGCAAAAGAAGAAAGACTAAATCTTTCCGAGTGTTCACGGGAGCTTAACCTGGCACATAGAATCCGTTGTTTACTTGAGAGTGAAGTACACAACTGAAATTGTTTATGTTGTGGCACACATACATAACGTAGACGTTGAAATATCGTAAGAACTTGGCCAACTCTCAACTTTTGGTGTACAGTGATAGTGTGAGGAAGAGAGTGGTTAGCTGGATTAATTTACTTTCGCCATATGACTGGCCCATATAATACGCCAGATATCTAATCGGCGTCAAACAATAGAGAGACACTTCAACTTAACGAAACGACACCTCTATTGTTCTCTCTTCAGTTTCTCTTCTTCATTAAATGTACTTTTTAGCAAATGTCTCCGCTTCGATTTCAATCAAGAGAGAGACTTTCTTCAATTATATAAAATGATGCCTCTATTATTTGTTCTCTCTCTCCATTCAGTTAATCTCTCCTTCATGTTCATCTATGTACCTTTGGCAACTGTCTGTAACCTTAATTTCATAAAATTTTTATCACTTTTTTTTTTAATTTCAATTATTTATTTTTTTCTTCAAATTTTATTTTTGAATATTATTTATATATATATATATATATATATTTATGCTATATATACGTATGTGTGTATATTTATGTATATAATGCATATTTTCACAAGTGTTTGGGATTGTTGTTGTTATTTTTCTTTATTCATTTATCGATTTTTTGTTTGCTTTTCACTATATTTTTTGTTTTTAATGTAACTATTTTTTAATTTAAAATAATGGATTCAGTAGTTGCCAGATAGAGATTAGAATATAAATAGTAGTGGTTATGTATTTTATGATTTGTTTTATGTATGTATGTATGTGTGTGTTACATGTATGTACGTGTATGCGTAAACACAATTTGAAAAGAAAATGTATACATATGCATACGTATGCATAAGTAAATAGTTTGAATTTTTATTTATAATTCTTTCGTTTTATAAATTTTCTTGCTTTTATCGCTATTAAGCAACACGTTTGTATTTTGTTTAAGAATGAAACTAATTTAAAGTCAATTTTTGCTAAATAATTTTTTGTTTTTCGGTCATTATTTCTCACATTATTGTTTTATGTTTACTAAATATAAAAAATAAGTAGTAGGTATGCTATAGAGCTTGCTATAATTTTATAAATTTAAATACAAACTAAAATTAAATTAGTAATTATAAAAAAAAAAAATAGAAAAGTAAGTAGTACATGATATGATCCTTTGTTGTTTTTGGAAGAATACAGCGAAATATATGTATGTGGTGGAGAAGGAGGAAGGGAAAAGTATAGGTACCGTAACTTTCAGCTCAATTGTTACTTTCAATCAAACTGAAGCGTTAGCGTGCCCGTGTTATGCAGGGAACGGAGCGGAAGTCATTTTCTAAATGACGAATATACTGAAATTCTCAGCTCTCTTAACCTTACTCTGAATGTCCGCTGCTTGCCACAGTCAGTTCTGTATAATTATTTACATGAGCGCTTTTGACAAAACTTAATCGTTCTCTGGTGTAAGTTGAGCTATTAAAATTTAACTTGTTTTACAATATAGATTACAGTATAGGTTTTTAAATTTTGTTTTTAGCTGCTACACATTAAGTCAAAGTGAAACAATTTATTTAGCTTAAATAAAACTTAGAAAACAAAACACAAATTATGTACATACATATGTATGTGATATGAAAATGTGTGCAACATATTTGTGTGTATGTGTGTGTAAATGTGCTTGGGTTGAAATTGTTTTCTGGGTTTTTTTTAATTTCGTTTTTCTTTTTCTTTTATTTTTTTAAACAAACTTTTAGTAGGTAATAGTTTAATGTAAATATATAGAAGACATTCAAGTTAAAAATATACAAAATTACAAAAAACAATATATAATATATTTTTTAGGTATGCTTGTTTGTTTTTTTTTTCGTTTTACTTTATTCTTTTCTTTCCTGTTAAATATATATTTATATAAATAAAGTACAACATAAGCAAAAAACTTAACTAACATACAAATACATATAGTCTAAAAGTTACAAATATTTCATAAATATAATTACTAATTAAGTTTTTTGTTTGTTTGTAATATTATTATTGTAATTTATTGTAATTGTAATTATATGATTCTCTTTCTTAAATTTAAATATTTTAGCTTCGCCGAATTTTTTAAAATGCCTTTTACTTTTCTGTTTTCACTAACATTGAACGCGGTCTAGCGCTCTTCTCGCGACTCTCGTCTGATATATTTGTATGTGTGTGTTTCAACCTAATGCATAAATTATTGAGCAATAAATGAATGAATGAAATAAATAAACATGGTATAATTTATTATATTAATATTTTTTTTTTCTTTTCGTCCATTAATTGAAAGTAAAAAATTTATTTGCGTTTAATTTTTTTGTTTAGTTTCTTTCCTCACATTTTACATTAATAATTTATGCATATAGTACATATATATTTTATCTCACTTAGATTGGATTGTTTTAAATGTTAATAAAGGTTGTTGTTGTGTATGTTGGTATTGTATCTGAAACATTCAGGTATAAAGACCTAAATTGTTGCTGCGTTGCTTGTAATTGGTGTAGTTGTTGTGGTTGCTGCTGATGTTGTATTGGCTATTGCTGGAGATTATCTTCTCACGCTGTTGCATTTTTTAAATGCAATAACTTCACTTTCAATTCAGCAAATGTTGGCCTTTTGGCAGGATTTAAATCCCACGCTTGACGCATCATTTCATAGATTTCTGGTGGACAACCTTCGGGTGCTTCCATTTTATAGCCAACTTCAACATGCTTAACAACATCAGCAAGAGGCTAAGTAGAGTAAAAAAAAAGACAAATAGAATATTAGAAGTGTAGGCATAGGCATAGGCATATAAATACAAAGGTATATAGGCATATAAAAAAATATAAAATAAAATAAAAGAGCACGACACTTGGAGAGTGATATAAAAATCTTTTTCTTTTTTTTTCACTCCGTAATTCATAATTTTTTCAAATCAATCAACACACGTGATATCTCTCTTTAACTGTCTCTGCTCTCTTCTTTGGTTTTATTTTTCTTATAATGAAGTTTTTTTTTGTCTATTTATGTGCATATGGGCAATGAGAGTTTTGGCAGATAAATCGATCTGATGCTCTAATTTAGGTATTACTGTCAGGAAATACATTACTCTCTTGAATTATTGCTTGCAGTGAGATATAAAAAGAATATGATGATACGTGCACCAGAAGTTTGTATATGCTGTTTGCATTATCTACTGTTTTTTTTTAACCCAATATCATTCTCTATTGATAAATTGTATTTGGCATTGCCTTAATGCAATCTGCAATCAAGGGGCTATAAAGGGTTCAAAGTTGAAGTGATAAGGTGAAAAATTTAGTTATTGAGCTTTGCGGCTCTCATTCTACATTGTGATCTTTCACTAGGATATGCAATAGTGTTGCCAATTTAGAGCATTTACCATTACATTTTGTGCATTTTTGTGAACTGTTTTTTCCGAATACTTACGATTCTTGGATAAGGAACTCGACCAAATGAATAAATTTCCCACAGTAAAATGCCAAAACTCCACATGTCCGATTTATTTGAAAAACGCTGCAAGTATAAGAAAATTATTATTTTAGTTTTAATTAAAAACTGTTTAAAATCCAAAATAAGTGAATAAAAGATACATACCCCATTTTTGAGCGCTTCGGGTGCAGTCCATTTTATTGGTAATTTACCAACATCTAAATTATAGCATTCTTCGCGTGCCAAACCAAAATCGGAAACTTTCGCAACACAATCTTCAGAAATTAAAACATTTCTTGCAGCCAAATCGCGATGTACAACTTTTTTAGCTTCTAAATATTCCATACCTGAGGCGGTATCACTATGGAATAAAAATAAATATTTATATGTACAGTAAAAATGTGAAAATAGATTGCGAATTGCAAGTATAATTGCTTACTATGCAAAATTAATTTGATCCTTTTTCGTAATATGCTGACGTCCTCGCGATCTTAAATAATCAACTAACGATCCTTTACTCATGTACTCCGTGACCAAATAAATATGTTTACTTGTAAATACTAGCCCAATAAATTTTACAAGATTCTCATGCTCCAGTGTACTACAAAGAAATACAATAATTAAAAATTGAATCTCAGATGGTGGATGAGGCCATTGGGCTATAGCCGTCCCAATTAAAATTTTCTCATTCAATGATTTGGTATCTACTAATAATTTATAATTTAAAATTGTTTTCAAGCACTTACGTCATTACAGAAGCTTCTGCTAAGAATTTTTGCACAGCACCCTCATCTTTCAGCATTTTCACAGCAACTTTCTCATTGCGCAATATACCCAACATAACATCACCAAATTCACCTTTACCTATGCTTTCGCGTAGCTGCAAATCACTTTCGGGTATAACCCAGCCCTTATCAACGAAATCTTTTGAATTAATACAAAATTCCTGTTTGCCTTTTTTCGGGAGACATTTGATTAGCTGTGTGCATAAGCCGTCGGCATCAGCTTCATAGTGCTGCAGGTAAAATAAAATATATAAAAAAAATAATTTTATGATTAAAAATTTATTCTATTTCTTCCAAACTTACCGCTACTAACTGCCCCAAATTCTCAAAGTATTCCTCATCATCTATGGTTAATTTATTTTCCAAATATTTAACACGATAATGTTCAACTTTACCTTGAAAACACACACACAGCGTATAATCGCCGGGAAAGTTTGTTGATTCGCGCACCAAAAATAGTCCATCCTCGCGTGGTTGCAACAAGTGTTCAGCTTCATCGCGTGTAATGCTGCCATGGAACCAACTGAGAGTAAAGAAAAATTTTAAAAATACATTAAAATAATAAAATAAACTGTTAAAATTGCAGCAACTGCACACACATACATAAATACAAAAGCCGGATATTCAATTTTAGGTTTCATGGTAGCCAGCACCAGAAGGAGCAGTATTTATTGTGGCAAAAATTGGCCACTCTTCCACTTTATTTATACTATTAACAGAAAAAGTTACTTACTCACAAAAAGTGGAAAAATTGGCAAATGATCTAAAAACAAATGTTTGGCACAAAGTGAAAATTGTAGGTACCTATTCTCTGTCAAAGTGATAACGTCGATAAGATAAAAAAGAATAATACTGAATTCCAGCGAAGATACTCGGTACCTATGAATATTAAAAAACAGTACTGTTCATTATTGTTATTGCTTTGTTGTTTTTGCATGGCCTGGCTTTAGGATTTGTATAAATAATTTACCTACAAACAAGCTATATATGAAAATGATAAGACTTATTGCCAAATAAATTTATATTAATTTTGAATTTAATTAAATACATGGAGTTCGTTTCATCATTAAACTCCGTGGCTGAAGTTTTCTTATGTCTCATTTTCAGCGAGAGACCGGACTAGTTAGCTTCTTCTGCCGGGCACTCTCTGTATTTCGAACGAAGCTTTAAGGGCTGGGCGAAGAAATGTCTAGCTAAGATTTAGATAAGCTTACCTTATCCTTAAATAGCTAAACAATTATGTATATGTCTGGGTATTCTGTGCTCAGATATCACTTAAATAGGTTCGGTCTGTATAATGAGACAAGAATTCACATTCTGTGTGAGATTGTCCAGTTTTTGTATATTGTTCGAGCTTTAGTTGACTTTCGACAAGGATTAGCAAAGTTTAAGTACAAATTCACAAATTCAACTTACGGCATTGCATTCAATTTCACTTCACATTTTCGTTGATGTGGCAGATGATGTTGCTGCTGCATTCCATGTAACGATGACGATGGCAATGCACTAGTAGGCGATAGCGATACATTTGCCGTACTCGTCCACGCAATATTACCTCCGTTTATATCGAAACTATGCAATGATGTGGACATGCCCGTTGAAGCGGATAGTGATGATTGCTGTTGTTGCTGCAGCTGCTGCTGCAGTGGATTGGACAGCGATGATGGTTGCGATTGATGTTGTTGTTGTGGCCCAGATGTATGCAACAGCATATTGCTACTGTGTAAGCCAGAGCTACCACCAACGCCACCGCCAAGAACACCAGTTTTTGGGGGTAAGCCACGTTCATGTAATGACAGAGCTATGTGTGCATTACTCTGTCCGATGCCACCACCACTGGCCAGCTGTGCTGCATTCAGTGAAGATGACATTAAATTACTATTGGAAGTGTTCGAGAGTAATTGTAAATGTTGTTGCTGTTGTTGTTGAGTAACAGCAGCAACAGCAGCTGCGGTCGCATTTGTTGATGATAGCGATGCAGCAGCAGCAGCAGCGGTAGCGGCAGCTGAAGTCGTTGTGCCTGATGATGATAATGACGACTGCAGTGGTACTGGTGCAAATGTGGAAAGTATGTGGGTGCTATGTGGATGTTGTTGTGAAGATAATGATGATTGTGTTGTTATTTGTTGTTGTTGTTGATTGGGTGATTTGGGCGAATGATTGGAAGCAGCTGTTATTAAATTATGACTATTAAGTGCATGCGAGGACAAATGGATAGCGGCGTTGTGATGTTGTGAATTCTATAAAAATAAAAAAAATAAAAAATATATATTTTTAATTTCCATTCACATTTAATTTTTGCTGTTGTTTTTACCACGTTATTATGATGATGCGGTGGAATATTTGGCGGTACAATATGAGGTTGCGATTGGCTTAATTGTTGTTGATGCAACAATCCACCAACCCCACCAACGCTAGTGGAAGCGGCACCAGTGCTCAATCCACTATTGCCGCCGATCCCAACACCTACACCCGAACCTGCTGCCACACCGATACCGACGCCAATGCCAATGTTAGGCTGCGGTGCTGGCCGTTTATTGTGACGCAAAGGAGCTGTTGGTGGCATTTGATGCCCAGTGGATTGTAAAAACCATGGATCACCTGCTGAATTGGTCGCCACTGTTACCGAAGGTTGCGAGAAGCCGCGATGATGTCCGACTATTGAGGTTTGTCCGCTTTGTGTTGCAGTAGCGTGACTGTTCATAACTGACGTCAAGTTAATTGGTGTTGTTTTTAATGCTGTTGTTGCGTGTACTGATGCAACAGCGATGCCAGTAGGAAATATAGCACCACCACTACTATTCTTAGTGTTAGTGTTGCTGCCGGTAGTGCCACCAAATGTTTGTGGTAGTGGTGTTGTTGATCGCGCTGTTGAGGTAACTTTGGTTAATTCTGTTGCTACTACTGGTGTTGTTATTATATTACGGCGGGATTTCGGTTGATTCTTTTGGTCCTGTATTTGTTGGTATTGTTTTTGTTTATCCGACGTGCTGGTTCTTGCTTTTCTATTCTTCAAAGCCTCCTCCTCTTCGGGAGGTATTAGCTGTTGGTTCTCTTTCGATATCAACGGTTCTTCTTCGTCTGTAAAGTGTAAAGAAATAACAAATAAATATTAATACAACAAATTGAACATAATAAATTTTTATTATAATTCACTACATTTTAAATTTAACGCTTTGCATTATTTTTCACCCCCTTTATCCTAATCTAAGTTTTATTCTATGATATTATCGTTTCTATCTCTAAAAACATAGACGGAAAACGTTTTCACTCCACAAAGCGTTAAAAGCATTTAAGTAAATTGTTCAATCGCAAGCAAATATGATTTGAGCAAAGCACAAAATTCCAAATCAACAACAAAAGCATAATAAAAATTCAAGTTCATCTAATGCGAATTTGTTGTTGTGTGTGCCAGTTTTTTTATCAATCCAAATTAAAGCGGTAAGTAGTTGAAATTCTATTTACGAATTTGATTAGCGGTCATTATTTAAATGGCTGCGCGATGATAGTGTAGGTACAGTGGAATGAAATGTTTTGATTAACGAAGTAGTTCGTAAAAAAAAAATTAGTTTAGAGCGTTTGTATGAGCTAATCGAAATCAATATGGAAATGAATGTTTTTGATACATTCACTCACTTTCTCTCTATCTTAGTCTATAGTCTTGCGTCTACACCTGCCAATTTAGGCATAACAATAATTAATACGTATTATCTGTAAAATAAAAAAATAAATGAAACACTGTCGGTTGACGTACACCGTCCTGCCAATTATCATGCCAGTTCATTTCTAACAAAAAGTCGGTCTTGTAAAGCCAAACACTTTCTTATACAAGTTTGAAACTTTCGCATATTTCTCCTCTCTTTCTCTTTGTTTCTTTCTTACATTTGGCAGAAACGTCAAACATTGTGCTCGTATGTCAAATCGTTGGTAGCTCCATTCTGATAAAATATGGCATACCAGCGGCGACTCTGCCAATGAAAAAAAAAACTTGAGTGTTGAGGGAATAAGTTCAAGTGCATTAGTGTTGGCAAGCCAGCTTTGGTGGATGTTAACGCCGGGTAAAACAGAGAAGAGAGCTACACTCTTTACACATCTCTTATTTATGTCCCCATTTACACTTTCAGCACTTGAACGTAAATTCTTGTTGGAGATTCGGGGGGGAAAAATTGTTTGAGGGAGACAAATTAAAAGGTGAATAACAACACTCGATATTCAAGTCTCGAAAGGTGTAAGGTGTGGAAACTAAAAGAACAAGTTCATGGCGGAACAAAAATGTGAATCAATCGTATGGCGACTTTCTTTTGGGGCTTTTGCATTATGTGAAACTCAAATGCAAAGTTGAAATTCTTAGCTACTGCCAATTACTTTCTTCTCATTTGATACATGAACATATTCAATTATGGGACCCGACCCGTAGTATTTTATTTTCAATATTCAAATCTTAGTTCTAATACTCCTGCCAAACTACTGGCAAATTGTCATACGTGTAATTGTCATATACTTAATTTAATAAGGAGTGAAATCGAAAAAATCTTAACATATATAAAAATCAATAATTTTTAAACGGTTGATCTTAGAGTTTTGATTTTTTTTACTATTTATGAACTCGTGGACCTTTTTTCGTAAGCCTTCCATTAGAGATTTGATAGTTGTTTCAGACACCGTTTTGGAGCAGTTTACCCATCTCCTTTTAAAATCTTCGATATTTTGGGACACCTTTTTTGTGCTCTTTAAGATCCTTTTCACAAGAGCCCAATATCTCTCCACTGGTCTTAGCTCCGGACAATTTGGAGGATTGGCCTCTCTTGGTACAAAAACTATGTTATTACTTTGCTACCACTCCAGAGGTTTCTTGCCGTAGTGACATGATGCCAAATCGGGCCAAAAATATGTGGACACATTGTGCTCTCTTATGAAAGGAAGAAGCCTTTTTTTCAAACATTCTTTGATGTATATTTCGGTATTTATAGAGCCCACTGTAACAAATGACTATATAGCGTGCCATACCAGGAATTTTTTAGAAAATTTTGTCTGCTTTTGGATTCTAAATTGTTCTTCGACATTTCCTCGAGCATCAGCAATATAAAGCTGCGTAAAATATGCCAGTACATACGTTTCGTCGTCCATAATGCAACATGAATATTTTTGCATGAAATTCGCTTTTAATTTCCGAACCCTACTTTTGGCGTCTAAATTTCTTGCAGCATTCCTGTCTGGAACTTTTTGGACTTTGTATGATTTCAAACTTGCATTGGCTTTCACTTTTCCCACCAAATAGTCAGAGCACTGGGCTAACCGGGCAGCTTTTCTAGCAGATGTGTTTGGAGATCTTTTCAATATGCTTTCTATTTTCTTGGCTTTCCCATATCATGTGGTCCTTGTTTTCTTCCCAAACCAGGTTTCCTATCTATGGTCAAATTCTCCTGAAACTGTTTAATATCATTGGAAACAGTTTGACGGCAGATCTTCAATTCTTTGGCCAATTTTTTGTAGGACCAATTTGGATTTTTTTTGAAAATTTTTAATAATTTTAAGACGTACTTCTTTTTTTTTCATTAATTTTGATCAAACTCACAATAAATCAACATGTTTGTCAATAAAAATAATAACTGACATATTTTTCACCCAAAAAAAATTATAAGGTATTTTATTAAATAAAAGGAAAATACTTAAGAACTAATTACAAGCACAATACTTCAATAAAAATATAAACATAATTTTAAATTCTTGAATATTCCTTCTCATACAATGAAAACGATACCAATTTTTTTTATTTCCATATGCTCGTAGCTACTGCTTGCTTTGTACACTCATCCCTCTCAAATCTGACCTCATAGGTAGTCATCACCAGTCAAGGTTAAGCTGAAGCTAAATTGTCTGATTAAGCGCTGCTGTGGTGGCGGCACCACAAACGTTTTAATTACTCATAAAGCCGGTGGCACTGACGATAAGTAGTAAGTAGTGGTGAATGCACGCACGTTCCTACAAAGATGTGTATGCAATGGCACTGCTATAGCTACTAGTGTTTCTGAGAGCTAATTGACTGTGCATAGGTACTGTGCATACAAAATCTATTGAAATATAGTACGGGAAACAATGACATCAAATAGATTGCTAGTATATGCATACCTTTTTTTTGCAGTGCAGCTATATGCATAGCTATACATACGAGCACATATACATACACACAGCAATATTCAAGTTTCATTAGTTTATATTTATTGATTTGCTTATCCAATATGATGTCAATCAAATTACTGCGTAATTGCAGAAATTTTTTTTTTTTTTTTTGTATATAGTAAATTTATTTGCAATATGACAACAATAAATGATGAAGATTAAGTTTTGTTTAAGCTTTTAATCTTGAGAATAGTTTGTTTATACCATGATGCGCAGAATATCAAAATCATTGAAATGACGCTATCTTGAACTGCAAACAGGTAAGTATATGAGCCGTTGAGTGCCAAAGTGGTCCAAGGCACAAAATTCTCTAAATCGAGTTAACTAGTTAAATAGCTAATAATTTAAATTATATCAGGCAATGTCAGTCCACGTTTAATTCGGGCGAGACAAAAAGGAAATGTGTCAAAATGACTTGTACAGTAGAACAGTAGTGAGTTAGTGAGTTTCACTACTAGAACAGTAGTGAGTTAAAAATTAAATTAAAAATCGTATGTGGCGCACAAGGACGAGTTCATTTTTTAAAAGAAATGCCTATACTCACGTTTTGGAAGCTTATCTCCACCAGCTGAACAGTTTCATTTCGAATGGCAATACAACGAAGAAGAGATTTAACGACTTGATCGTTTTATTCGAACATGTTAATGAGTTGGTGAATAAAACACAACTAATGTTTGTTTGTGGTCGGTGTGGTCGTAGTGTTAGTGCGCTGGACTGTTACGCAGTCCGAAGTTCGAATCCAGACACAGGCAAAACTAAAATGTAGAAAAAAACATTTTTCTACACAGCACCACCTCTTGGCAGGCAATGGCAAACCTACAAGAGTAAAAATTGCCTATGGAAAGCTCTACACTTAGCCGTTTGGATGCGGCTATAAAACTCCCTTCTATTCATGTACAACAATATAACACTCAAAACATGAATGGATGTGAAAAGCTTGACGTAGGCACTCCATGGGCTGTTGTGTCATTAAAAAAAGAAGAAAGAAAGAAATAATGTTTGTTTCGTACGTTGTACAGATGGGGAAGTTCTTAATTGGGGTCATATTTCCTTTCTTTACGGTATAGAGGACCATGAACTTCCGCCAATAACTTTTGTTAAAGCTATAGAGATGAGGTTCAAGTAGAATTTCTCACTCACATTTCCGATAGTCCAGTCAATCTAATAAATTCTGAGATCTTTAAACTACTGCAAAGTTTCATCACAAACTTTTTATCATTAAAAGGGAAAGGTCATTGCCTAAAAAAATCGTTACTATGATGGGTCAACACAAAGAAGCTTAAGTAACCGTCGTAATCCAAGAATACTTTTTAAAATCCTATAATAATCTAATGAGATGCATTCCCCATAGCGTGTATTTCTTTTTGAAGTGGCAAACATATCAATCTAATCCAACTACTCCATTTAAAGTATGCAATCGCCTTAAAATCGAACTGGGGTTGGAACGGAAGCAGAACGCCAGATTTCTCTAAGCTCATTTCATTGGTATCCAAAACCAACTAACTATCAGTATTAGTAAAAGTTACTAGGTCAGGTCAACCTGTGCTTCAACTCAAAACTAGATTGGTATGGTAAATATTATCAATTTACGTTAGGTCCAAGCCTTGAGCAACATTTTCAGCTGACTGTAGACCTTTTATATACTACGATTTATTATTTACCTACCCATAGATGGCAGTGTATAGTATTAAAAAGAGCAATCTTTTAATAAATACAGTAGATTAAGAGATTAGACAATCCTCATTCTTTTAAAGCAAAGCACGCAATTAATTTGGGAATGGCTTTTATTATTCTATTTAAATGTAGTTTGTTTGTGAAAAAGTCTCTTTCGATTGATGATAATGTTGCTTTCATTTGTTGATTTATTTTATTTCTGAATTCTTTATTCAATGAATGAATCAATGAATCATAGGGCAGAGTCGAGTCAGAAGATTTTATTGTTTATCATATTTATTTTAACATTTGCAAATGACAAAATGACAACAATGGTGTTGTAAACTTCTTTTTGCGTTTGAAAGCTGCTCGCGTATTTCATGTACGCGAGAGTATATTCTAAAACAAAGAAACAAAAAACATGGGCGGGTAATTTGATGACTTTTTTTCTTTGTTTGTTTTTGTATTTTATTTATTTTACGTAAGTAACAACAACACGACGTAATTTAGTTTACCTTACAAAACACACACAAGTTACACTCAGGAAAACTCATTTATATTCAAATTCCCAAACAAAGTAAAGTCACTGAAACGGAAATTCACAAAGCAACAGTCAAAGCGCAAGCGTTTTAATATAACTCACTCACACACTCATTCACCATCACCAATACTGTATGTAGTCTGACTCTAGCCTGGTATTAAGTATGTAGTAGTTTTTATAAAAATATAAAAACGTAATAAAGAAATACTACACAATATAGAGTGACGAGAGTGAGACCGGAATTTGAATTTGGAACTAAATTTGTTTGTCTTTCTTTATTTTTCCTTCCATTTAACATTAAAAAACTAAATGAATCTTTTGACAAAAACAAAAGCACAACAATAACAAAGTACCTATGTACTAAAACAAAAACTATAGAATCAGAAGACAAGAGTTGACTTGACGTCGACACTTTGAAGCTTAAGTAGAAACGCAGCATGATTTTAAGCTTTACTTTTGTTGGTATATTTTAATTGTTTTTACGCCTTATATTAATTGAGCCAGTATTTGTTAATTAGTTAATTCTTAATTATTTAATTAAAAGAATAACATAAGATCTGGTCAAAAGCAACAATATGCATTGCGTGCATGCTTGTTGAGAATAGTTTTGAAGGTATTTAAAAAGAATTGGTACAAATACTTATAAATTTCGGAAGTTCTTTTAATTATACATACTTCCATAGTTCCTACATAAGTTACAAGCTCTCAAATATTTTCCCATAATATCTATCAAAATGTTACCATTTGTAAGAGTTTGCCTCATTAGTCCCGCGAATAAATTTGTATCTTTTGATAGAGTTGTTTGAAGGACAAAAATCTCACCACAATTTAGACCAAAAGCCAGTCAAAATTATGAACAACATTCATACTGAAAAATCAGGTCAAAAGTGTGTCCAAAAAGCAGAGGAAATTCTGGAATAAATTCAGAAAAAAATAACAAGAAAAATCGGAGCAGAACTTTAATTAAAAAGAAAAAACTAAAATTCATACAAAAATCGCACCAAAAATCGGAGAATATTTTTCCCGAAATTCAGAGTAGACTATCATTTAGAGACGAAACTCAAACCCAAAATTCGGGGCAAAACTGAGACGAAGTTCTGACTAAAATTAGACTCAAAACTGAGAATAAGCAAAGACCAAAGTTTGGACAAAATCCAGGTCAAATTCTGACCAAAGACTCTAATAAAATTTGGATTTAAAAATCTCGATACTCAGGCCAAATTAAAAATCAGACACAAACTACGCGCCGAATTCCAGGCAAAAACCTAACGTAAATATCGGACACAAGACTCAGAAGCCCTCAGTCCTAACAAACAGACTAAAAATACAATAAAACAATCATTTTCAAGGTCTCCATCTGAATTCAATGTGTACATGTTGTCTATGTGTATATGGGAAACAGCTACTGCTTGTAATACTTTTTCGGTAGATTTATGCCCTCTTTCGGTATATTTAGAAACTAGCTATCCAACCGTCAACTTTGCAATACTACTGGCCATATAACTATATATTGGCCTTATCAACTGGCGCCAGCGCGCGCATAGCAGAAGTGACTGGCGGAGCTTTGTGGAGGCGGCCAAGACCGATCATCGGTTGTAGCGCCAGCTAAGTAAGTAAGTATATAACTATATATATTGACGGTAGATTTTAAGAAATATTCACTGGACCGAAGATTTTTTGTCTACAGACAGATCGAATTTGCTCCTTATCCCAGGAAGAATATATGAAAATAAAAGAAAATGCGGACGACTAGTATTTCCAGGTATCTGTCTCTTGCTGTTAGCTCAGACGGATCTAGAGATTACGAGTGGTGTGGGATAAATGTCTTCGTTATATAATATATATAATATATATAACTACATATATCTACATATATCTATAAATATCTTCAAAGGCATCATTTTTATCTTTTAATTGTCGGGAAGGAGGTGCATTTGTCCTCGAAATCCTGTCTTTGGATCCAGATATCTGGTACCTCAGTGTAAAAACTTTATTAATCCAGCAAAAATTAATCCCTAAGTATAATGCTATGAAATGAAACTCTTCGAATACTTTTGGATTCATGTTCTCATATTCTTATCCTGAAACTGCTGTAGGGTTCGTTTATTAAAATTCATAACATGTTAAAGAACAAAGGAATTACAAATTTCATTATGACTACTTAAATAAATATCTTAGAATACTTTTCTTTTTAATTCTCAAGTAGTAACTAATTTATATTCAGGTAATGTTTTAATGTTGATCATGATGATGATGATAGATTTTATTTAAAAAGATTAGCTACTGGTGTTTACAAATGAGCATTTGAAATTGTGCGCATATTTAATGAATTTACGGAAATTTTTTATCCAAGTACGCGAAATATTCAATGTAATTTTTCTTATTAATATAGATAGTAAATATGTAATATATTATTATTACATAATAGTTGATATAACTTGGAATAGTTTTCTGTATTTTAAAAACGTATAAACAAAAATAAGAAACAAATAAAAAATTAGCTTAGTATGTAAACAAAACGCATAAATGTTGAGTAATCATTAAAAGTTAAGTCATTCATTTCAAGTGGATGGATTATGTGTAAGCATGTAAGTATGTATTCATAATTACAAATACAAAGTAAGTAAATTTCAATATTTATTTTAAACAATGGCTGCCCTTTGTATTACATAAAGTTAATGAGTTAATAAGAAGCAAAAAAAAAGGAAGAAAAATAAAAGAAAACCGTGCTAAAATTAAAATTAATGTACATCATGCATACATTTTCTTTTGAGAACGAATAATACCGCATAAACAATAATAAAACAATTTAATAAAACGGTTAATGAAAACCAAATAAAAACACTAACAATTGAGCATACCTGAGAGCACTAATCGACAAAATTAAACTAGCAGGGTTTATGGGTCTCCTGCATGATACTTGGACTTTTTGACTTATTTTTTTGCTCCATGTATGAGATTAGACTGAAAAAATTTATCTCACTTACATTACACAATATAAGTCTGACACCCAAAGAAGAAAACCCGAAATATCGCCCATCCCCAAAAGCCTCCTGCCTGAAACACGAACCTTGACTTTATTTGAAGACGCATATCTAAAATTTTCTATAATAAACTTATTTTTAGGGCCTTGGACATATCAGATTTTATACCCTCTCAAGAAGATGAAAAAAGTTTTTCTTCAAAACTAAATAATAAACAATAATTTAAGCGCTAAATTCGAATCGGAAAACTCTGCTACCAGATAGTACAAGAATTCTAATGAAGATAAATCCATAAATGACTCTTTGGAACCCTAAGTCAAGAACACGAGTCAGATGCACAAAAGTTTTCGTATGAAAACTTATTAAAAAGTCAATAAGACAAATAAAATAATAAAAATAAAGATGAGATAAAGATTCACGCAGATTTAGCGAAGAATTGGGAGAAAAACTAATATGAAATCAAAAAATTCATGTTATGTTAAATGCTAAATTTTTTTTAAGGGTCAAGCCCTATAAAGTGAAGATGCCAGTGGAAGGTCAAAGCCGAATGAAATTAGAATTGATTTTAAATTAAATTGAAATGAAAGGAAGTTAAAATATCAAATACCGTAGAAAAACTACAAAAAAATACGGCTGATAGTGTGATATCATGCCCAAACTTAGTTATGCAGTGATAATAAAGACAGAAACTTACATGAAATCAAGAAGTTCAACCAAATCAGATGTCAAGCCACCGAATTTGAATCGGGCAGATTCTGTTGCCAAATTCCGACTCAGTGCAAACGTGTGCATAGGAAATAAATAAATAGGAAATCAATCCGTGCTTACATTGCTACTTCTTTCAAAAATCTTAATTTCGTCGGCGTGCACGAAATTGAGCACCCCGGTATTCCGTTAACGAGGAGATAGTGAATATGACGATCGCATCATCGGGATGCACAACTCATTCTAACTTAAGTACCTAGTTAAATTATATTGAAACACGTTACATACATCTAACAAAATATTTCCTTAATAAGTATAATCATCGTTTGTCGTACTGGAAATGGGTGTGGTTTAAAAACCAAATACTTCTATATTCTCAACAAATGATGTAACAAAACGAAAAAGAAGAAGACAAACGGAATTGTTAAGTAAATATAAATATTTATATATATATATATATATATAATTTTGCCTATATATATATTTTTCTTTATTTACATTATTTATTAGGTATTATTTTTTTGATTGTTGTAATAAATAGTGGAGTTGCGGCGTGTGCGCACACGTTTATTTAATTATAAACAATTTTGCAAGTGCGCATGATACAAAATGCGATTAGTAAATAACTAAAATACTAACTAAGTTATTTTGCAAGTAATTACAACATTTAAATTATAAACAAAACAACAGCGCAACAAAATTCATACAAAGTGATGAAGGAAAAAAAACAAAAAATGGTGGAAAAGAAAAATAATTAAAAAGTTTAAAATAAAAACAAAAAACCTAATCACAGTTTTGCCACAAAATATTTTAGCTTTTACTTTTTTCATTAGCCAAATTTTTTTAATATATTGTTACTCCCAAAATGGGCAGCGCCTAAAACCAGTGAGTTAGCAAGTGTTTAGTGCGATTACAAGACCACATTTTAATGTATAAAAATATAAAATAAAAAAACACACACAAAATAAAGAAATAAGCAAATATATTTTTGTACCTATGAACATTTTACACAATTTGTACAGACTGTAAACAGCGAAACAAAAAACCCATAAACTGCACGAGTTATTGCTCGTGTAAATATGCAAAAAAAAATATAATAAATACAAAATATTAAAAATAGAAACAAACAATAAAATTAACAGATGCTTTTTATATTTCAGCAAATAAATAAAAACATTTTTACAATAAGGAACAAAGAATATTTTTTATAAATACTTTTTCCGGTTTATATGAATGAACATTTCTGACTCCAAATAAGTAAACTTGTCTCATTTACAAAATGAAATTTAATTGATTTTGACCATATTGCACTTACAGCGCAAAAAAGAAGCAAAAACATATATATGTGCATAATTTGCATACTAAGCGAGAACGTTAAAATACTCGTATATAAAGAAGTTTCATTGTTTTTCAATGGAAAACAGCTTGAAAAATAAATTTAAATCAAATTTTACTATTTTGCAAAAAACAAAGAAGACGCTTCAGTTATATTTTGCTATGGAAGTACACAGTTTCATTTAATGGTAACTTAAACTTTGAATATTGGGATAGAGGAGGTCAACAATGATAGTAATCAAGACTGAGTCTGTATGCTGTTGCTCGTTCTGAGGATATACATACATATGCACAATCATGGCCTCTCTGCACCATTTAATACCAAAAGAGGTTTCAGACAAGGTGACTCTCTATCGTGCGACTTCTTTAACCTTATGCTGGAGAAAATAATTCGAGCTGCGAACATCGACACTTTCTTCCACAAGAGTGTCATGCTGCTAGCATACGCTGATGATATTGACATCATTGGCAAAAACGCTCGAGCAGTCAGTGCAGCATTCTCCAACCTGGAAAGGGAGTCTCGTCGTGTGGGTCTAGTGGTGAACGAGGACAAAACGAAATACCTTGTGTCAACAAACAAAGAGTCACGGCGTCTTGGACAAAATGTCACTGTTGACAATTATACTTTTGAAGTCGTCAAGGATTTCGTATATCTAGGATCCAGCATAAACACCAACAATAATGTCAGCCTTGAGATCAAGCGGAGACTAACTCTTGCCAACAGGTGTTACTACGGGCTCAGTAGGCAATTGAGAAGTAGAGCCCTCTCTCAACCGACGGAAATAATGCTCTATAAGTTCCTCATCCTTCCCGTCCTAATGTATGGCGCAGAGACGTGGACATTGACCATCAATGATGAGAGGATGTTAGGAGCGTTCGAGAGGAAGATACTCCGTAAGATCAACGGTCCAGTATGCGTGGACGACGTGTATCGAATAAGATGGAACGATGAGCTGTATGAGCTGTACGCCGACACTGACATAGTCAAGCGTATAAAAATCCAGCGGCTTCGCTGGCTGGGTCATGTTGAGCGAATGGAAGAAAGCGCTCCGGCTAGAAGGGTGTTTCATTCGAACCACGGTGGAAGAACACGCAGAAGGGGATGCCCTAATCTCCGTTGGAAAGACCAGCTGCAGGGCAACCTGACTGCACTTGGCCTTATCAACTGGCGCCAGCGCGCGCATAGCAGACGCGACTGGCGAAGTTTTGTAGAGGCGGCCAAGACCGATCATCGGTTGAAGTGCCAGTTAAGTATGTAAGTACAATCATGGATGGCAACCTTTTAATAATGTCGTATACAACAGTCAAATTCCTATACATTTTCCACAGTATAAATAAAAAATTTTTATGAGAAGTCTATGGAATTGTTGATTAAATTCAAACAATTGTAAATTTACTTAAAAATTTATAAATATTTTTACACAAAGCGGAAAATTTCAGAAAATTTATCTGGCAACACAGGACTGAGCTTTCTCTCTATCTCTCTCTCTCTCTCTTTGGTTCTAATTAAATTTATTAAAAGTGTACAATTGGGAGAATTTCTACGTTAGCAATTCGCAAAATTGCACTCTGCTCTCGGTTACTAGTAAAAGTAATGAACCACTCTTGAGCTCTAAAGATTACATTTGTGGTAGTATCTGTTTTTTTATTTTAGGTTAATTAAAAAGTGTTCATTTAGTTCAGTTTTAGGGTAAACAATAAAAATCTTTAAATATTATAAACAAATCTACGAATATACCACATCATTTGAAGTAGGTTTTCATATTCCTTTTCTATATATGTACATATGTATGTATGTAGGTAATACCGTTGAGCACTCATGCACTTTAACCGGAAAAGAATAAGTTATTTTGCTTGTTTTATTGTTGGTGCTGTTGTTAATAGTGTGTCTGATAGAAATACGAACGTGAGAATCTTTGTAGCTTCCTTATTGTTTTGAAGTTTTGAATGAAACTAAAGAACACACATTTTTGTTGTTGCTTTTTTCCCTCCACTTCTTTTATACATACTTTTTGTCTTTTTGCAAATATTAAAATAAAAAAATGCTAACAATACATAAATTTTGTATTTTGTTGCTTTTGTTTCTTTGCACTAATAAGTTTTCATATTAGCTTGACTTGACTTCTTAGCCTAAGTAGCGGTTGAAAATGTTAAAGCACTGGAAAGAGAGAAAGAGAGAATTAAGAGAGCGGTAAAGACGGGCACAGAATAAAACCAACAACCATGTAGAAAAGAAGAATTACATTTACATATACATACATATGTATGTATGTATGTATGTAGTGCCTACATAAATAAACCTTACCTACAATTTATGAATGAGCGAATGTAAAAAGGAAGAAATGAATGAATGAATGAATGAATAGTATTGTATATGGTAAGTGTTTATAATACGGGTGTACGAGTACTCAGGTACAAAACCACAAGTAGCAACAACTCAATGCCTGCGCATAGGGAACCCACAAAAAAGGAAATTGCACTAATTATACCTACACACAAAGAGGAAAAATGGAAAGGAAGTGCGAAGAAAACACAGTGACGTTAAGAAAATGTGACGAGCATAAAACGAATAGAGACAGAGAGTTTAAGTAGCGATAGTTACATGTAAAAATGATCGAGAGCAAAGGAAAATGATTATTTCATACTAATTAATATACAATGGATGCAAAACTTTTAGTTTAACGCCATCTCTAAGCATTTAGAATTCTTTATATTTTTTTTTATCTAAAATATTACACAGTCCTCAGATCTCATAATCTTACAATCTTTGGGCATCAATAACAATGCGTCAAAAACGCACCATTTACTGCCCAAGAAGCATGCAGCAGCAACATACGGAAGCGGAGTCCAATTGCAAATTGGAATCTACTGCATTTTCAACGCAATGAAACATCAAAATCGCAATAATAATAATTTTTCTACACGGCACCACCACCACCTCTTGGCAGGCAATGACAAACCTACAAGAGTAAAAATTGCCTATAAAAAGAAAAGCTTTTCACTTTGCCGTTCGGATTCGGCATTAAACTGTAGGTCGCTTCCATTCATGTACAAATATAACACGCACAACATAAGTGGATGCGAAAAGCTCGGCCTAGGCCCTTTATGGGCTGTTGTGCCATTAAAAGTAAAAATATTACACAGTATTTGTAAAATAAATTATTTTAAAGTACAGTAGAGTCTCTGAACACGTTTTTTTTTTTGTATTGAACACTCTAAAAAGTGAACAATGCAAACTTGGATAGACTGAACAAATGCAAAATGTTAAGAAAATAACAACAACAAAATGCCAGAATGTTATGTTTAACTATAAAAAGAGAATTGTTTTATGAAAAGTTTTTAAATTAACACTACAATATCTGGCAACACTGATGTGAAGCAGCTATTAGAGAAATAAGAAGAAGAAACAAAAAAGAAAGAAGAAAAATGCAAAGCAAAATAGCTAAATTCAAAACAGCGCAAAAAACTAACGGTAAACAATGTTTTCTGTGCAATTGAAAACGTGTCACGTTTAAAAAAATTAAAGGATTCTATAAAATATTCGAGTTGTTTTAAAACGCGTGTTCGTAAACATGAGCAAAATCGTTCGAAAAGTGCTATCGCTAAAACAAAAGGCTGAAATTGTAGAGAAATCAGCAAAAAGGAGCATTAGTTACGTTTTTGGCCGGCAAATATGGTATTGCGAAACCTACAATTTGTGGAACAAAAAACAAAAAAAAACTTCTATCGTCAAGATAGTGTCGCAACCAAAACGCGGTGAATTAAAAAGAAAAACTTTACGAAAAGGTGATTACCCTCTCACAGGGAAAATGCATGGTACAATTGGTTTGTACGGTAGCGCATCAAAAACGTGCCGATCAGTGGGGACATGCTCAAAGAAAAGGCAAAATAATTATATGAAGATATTAAAGAAAATGACGGCGTTTTTAACGCAAGCACTGGCTGGTTGAATGGTTTTAAGGCACGATTTGGTAGTCGACTTCTAAAAGTATGCGGAGCGAAACTTTCATCCGACCACGGTGCAGTTGACCCGTTCAAAAAGAAATTAAACGCCATCATCACCGAGTTGCAGTTATCCGAAGATCAAATTTACAATGCTGACGAGTCGGGACTGTTTTGGAAGTTGCTTCCTGAGAAAACTTTTGCCTCTGATCCCGAAAATACTGCACCTGGCAGGAAGAAAATCAATTACATCGTTAGAGGCAATCAATGCTTTCGACAAGGCGATTGAGTGGACTGAAAAAAACAAGACCAACTTCACAAAAATTCTTGCACTACAAGCAAGCCCTTGAACAAAAAAGACAAACAAAAACAGAATATTTTTCAAAAATGTAGTACTTAACATTTTTAACGTAAAAAACTCAAAATGCTTACTATGTTCCTTTTAAATGTTTTTATGCTACAAATGCTCAATAAAAACAATTTTTTTCTACCCGAAATAGTGAACAACTAGAATATAGTGAAGAGCCCTTGCATGAATTAGTTCACTCTTTCGAGACTCTACTGTAACATCATCTTCTTTAGTGATGCAAATCGATGCTCTTGTCGCCGATATTCAATACTTTCAGTACAAGTTGATCACAATCACAACACACAAACAAAACCGCATAAATCTATAAAATAAATGAAGCAATACGAGTAATAATGAAAAGATGAAAGAGGAAAATAAAACAGCAAAACCAAAAGCACCATAAAAAATGGGTGTCGAGGTGTCAACACACACACACACAAAGAGCCAATGAACTGAAAAAGGCAAGATTATTTTCAACTATACTACCACTTAGGGTACAGGTATACGAAATAGAAGCAACTAACAACTCAGTAACTCAGACTTGGTTGGTTTTGGTTGCGTAAAAAGTAGGTGCCCGTACTAGTAAGTATTTATTATCATAATAACGAATGAAATGTATGAGTTGAAACTGCTACGCTACGCTACTGCTGTCACCAAACACTCATGTAACATATACACATAATACTCGTATGTAAGTGGTATTAGATACGAGTACTAGAGACTAAAGCCAACATACAAAAAAAAAAAAAAAAACACTACAAACAATAATTGAGTCTTAAAATAGAGTAGCGTATGACTTAACTGAAATCTTATATGCATAACATGTTTATTTGTTTCACTATAAATTAGTTCAGAGTAACTACTGTGTTTTTAAGTTGCAATAAAGTTGTTGCTTTTTGTTTTATTCAGTTAATTGAAATTGGAATGCATTTGTGTCATGTACTTGGAAGATGTTTAAGTATTTTGAACTTTTCGACACTGCAACATAATCAATTGAGTAATCAAACATACTATCTCACTTGTAGCTTGCAGTTACTTGATAGGCACTAGTTCAAATTAGTTCTTTGAAGTAAGAATACTGGAAATGTGTATACAAAGTTCAGGAATTTGACTGTGAAATGCGGTTAAAAAAGACCGTGAATCACTGATACATGATGGGAACATGATGGTTTCGGTTGACAAAATTTATAAATATAAATCGCTATGCTTTATTTAGCACATCTCTAACTCTATACCTTGCAAGATATTTGATGTGAAACCTGATATTCCAGGGGAACACTCTTCACCCTCTTAAATTAAAACAATTTTTTGAAAGATCAAACACATTAAAAGAAGTTGTCATAGCCCCTGAATCTATTAGAGATGCTTTTCATCTTTATTAAATTGTGCTTTGTGCTCAGCGAAGTCACAGGTTCTGTTATCGAATCCAGCGAGATCTGGTCAGTGTTCTGCGGAACCGAAGGTTCTACTAAAATACTCAAGTCCCTCTCAAGCATTGACAACGGTAAGCCAATCACAAGGTTATACTAAGCAAAAAAAAAAAAAGAACTTTCAACTATACTTCTTTAGCCACATGTATTGCACTCAAATTAAACCTAAAGAAAAATATTATGAAAAGATACAAGATACATGGTTCCGTGATGTGGACCAAATAACTGATATACTACTTCAATAAGTACCTACAAAGGTTAAGTTTAAACTTCTGAACCAATATTCTGAAAATCATAATATCAATACTAACCAAACCAATCGTCACTTATACGAGTAGTTGTTGTTATATTTCCGCTAGTAGTTTTCGTTATAGCTTTTATTGCTACCGTTATCGTTGAAGGTATTTCCTTATTTTTGGTATAACGCTCACCGATCAATGCGGGAGCAATCGGTAGACGTTGTTTGTTTGCGTCAGTAACAGCTGCTGAACAACTCGTACTATCGATTTGATCGACGCAATTAGGAACATTTAAAGGTTTATCACTATCACCAATGACACTATTATTATCACTACTATGACTATGGCGATATAATTTACGAGCTGTGCGTAAAAATCCAAAAAGTCGAGCGGTATCACTGTTGTTATCACAATTGCTCTTCGGATTCAAATTGGAATTATTATTTGTAAGTGGTGCAGCGGCAGGAGCAGCACTTGTTGCTGCTGCAGATTTATTTGCAACAGCTGATTTAAAATTGAGTTTTAAATGTTGCGAGAGCGATGATGATGACGAAGATGCTGGCGGCGCATATTTGTTCAAATAATTCAATTCTTTTTGTGGTTTTAAATGTTTAGTGCCAGCACCAGTGCCAGTACCAGTACCAACACCAACGCCAACGCTACTAGTGCCAACGGTAGCACCGGTATTGCCAATTAAACGACCACATGCAGCACTTAAACTTGTTGAATTTACAAGTTTATGACGTTTCGATGCTTTTGAGGAGTTATTATTGCAATTGTTGCTGTTGTTGTTGCTAGTCGAAATGCTTGTGCTATTCTTGCTGGCGCTTTTCAATTCTTTGTGAGTAACGCTGCTGGCGCTGCGTGTAATGCCGTAACTACGACCGCTGTTGTTGTTGATTTTTGTTGAGTTTATGTTATTTCTAGTTGTTATTGATGGAGGAGTCACTTTTAAATTATTGTTATTATTATCACCGCTTTTGTATGTTGACGATGACGACGATGAAGAATTCAATATGCCGGCACTTTGTTTACACCAGTAAATATTATTACTGCCATAATAGTAACGACTCGGTTTTGTTGTTGCAATTGGTTGTGTAGATTTTAATTGTTTCTTCAATGATTCATTACTATTATTTCTTTGTGATCCTGCTGATGAAGTTGGTGACGGCGTTCCTATGTTTGATGACGCTGACGATAATGATGCTGATGTTGGTGTTGTCGAGGGTGTTGCCGTTGTTGTTGATTTTAAACTTTTCTGTTTAATCTTCCTTAAAGATCTCTCAAAGTCTAAGGAGTTTTCTTCCGATTTATCTTGTTCATTTGATGGTGTCGTTGTTGTTGTCGTCGAAGGTGATAAATATGAGTTTGTTTGGATGAAAACTCCATCACTTGTTATTTTTATTTTTGTCACCATTATATTTTACACACACAAATAACGTACATAGTTCGTTATTAAAATGTTAAAAACTAATTAACTTGGTTCGTTTTTGTTTTTGTTTTTATTATTATTTTCTATTCAATTTGTTTGTTGCAGAATCAAATCCAAAGAAAGGCTATTAAAAATATAAAGCTGTCAATCTAAATTGCGCTCTCACTGACGCAATCATACGAACGAAGAACAATAATAACAGTAGAGAAGTTTTTTTATTCTAACATTCATACAGTACAGAATCGTTGGCAACCGAACACGCGAAAAGATGTGCGACTATACGAAATCAGGTGTTTTCTTTTCGTTTCACCCATTTCGTTAATCGTTCATCTCGAACGTTCTCGAATGATTCTGTACTGTGTATAGTGTCACAACATAATCAACATTCCAATATTGTCTGCGTTAGAGAATATAAATTTTTAATTTTTTCTTCCTTCGGTTTTCGATCACTGGGCTTTTCGAAATAACCATAATTATGTAGTTATAACCTCATAGTTTTATTTCATGTTTTATTTTATTATAAAAAATAACAAAATCAAAGTCAATAACCGATTATTGTATATTATTTTAAACAATATAACCACCGTTAGGACAACGATAAAAAGCGTAAAACAATTTGAAGAAAATAATACAATTAGCACCAAAATAAACTCAGAAAAAACTTAGTATTTTTCTTTTAAATTACGGAAGTACTAGAAAAATCGGACAAATAAATAATAAATTTGATAAAAAAAAAAATACATAGTAGGTACAAAAGTAACAAAAAAAAAAAAACACACAATAAACAACAATGACATGTGGAAAAATAGACTATTTGCAATGATTCTCTATAATTGAAGCAATTGTTATGAGCTTATTTATTATTATTATTATATGTTCTACAAAAATACAAAGATATCATCAATACGCTTTAAATTGGCTATAGAATTTTTGACAATAAAAATAAAAAATTCACGAAATATTTTTCAAATAACTGTTGTCACTATAGCAATATTGAAATAAATACGTGAAACCATAGTAAATTTGCAGTAGGTGGAAAGAAACATTTAATTTCAATACACTAGAGAACTCAACTTTTAGCATGAGGAAATCGTAAAGAGTGATTTCGTTAACGCATAACTACCTAACAATTCACTTGTTCTGAAATCAAATTTTTGATACGATTTCAAATACGCGTGGCCATTCACTTTCAGACATCAAAAGGAAGAGACTGTTAGATATTTTCTCTTTTCTTCGTTAGGATGAAAACAAATTTCTCCATAACCAATAAAAACAAAATCAGTAGAAAATATTTTAAGTTTAAATAGTTAGCAGTACTTAATACAAACACTAAAGATATTCATCTGAGCTCGAAAACGAAATTTTGTATGGAAAACAGTTGAGCCGCGCTTCGAAAGTTTCCGAGGCAAATTCGGCTCGAAAGCAGCCTCAAAAACTGCTAAAGTTCATTGATTTGGCTAGCCCATGATATATGTACATACGAGGTGTGATCAAAAAATAACCGTTATTTTCAAATTTCGTGAGTTACGTATGTTCGATTTTCGCATTTTTTTTTGTTGTTGGTACACATGTCTGTTATATATGTTGGCAATGCCAACCATTTTGGATTGTCAGTTTGTTTTTGACAGAGAAAAAGGTTAGTCGTGTTTTGGTGTGCTCTTCGATTTTTTACTATTCGAAAAAATGGATCAAAGAAACTGTATTCAGTTTTGTGTAAAAAATTAAATTAAATGCGCAAGGACATTTGAAATGTTGACTGTGGCCTTTGGCGAGTCTACTATGAGCAGAACACAAGTTTAATTGTGGTATAACCGGTTGAAGGAAGGCCGAGAAGATGTCAAAGACGATGCTCACCGATGAAAACATTGACGCAGTGAAGAAAATGATTTTGGATAATCGTCGAATCACTGTCGATGCTCACCGATGAAAACATTGACGCAGTGAAGAAAATGATTTTGGATAATCGTCGAATCACTGTCAGAGAGGTTGCTGATGATGTTGGCATATCGTTCGGCTCATGCCAAGCAATTTTTACGGATGATTTAGGCATGAAACGTGCGGCAGCGAAGATTGTTCCACAATTGTTAAATTTTGAGCAAAAACAACGTCGCTTGTGCGTAAGTTTTTGGCCAAAAACAAAACCGTTACCATGCCTCAACCACCGTATTCACCGGACTTGGCCCCCGCTGACTTTTTCCTCTTCCCAAAACTGAAGACACCGATGAAAGGAAAGCGTTTTGCTACGATTGAGGAGATAAAAGAAAAATCGAAACAGGAGCTGTTGGCGATACCAAAATGCGCGTTTCAGAAGTGTTTCGAGGATTGGAAAAAAAACGCTGGCATAAGTGTATTATATCTGAGGGGGATTACTTTGAAGGGGACAAGATAGTTGTTGATGAATAAATAAATACTTTTTGAAAAAATATGAAAATAACGGTTATTTTTTGATCATACCTCGTACATACATAAATTGTAAACTCAATTTTGTTAGTTGAAGGACAACCTATTTTCTTCAAAACAATTATTTTATTGTATCATTCTATTTTTTTTTTTTTTGGTTTGTTCTTAACTTAAATTCCATAATGGGAAGTAAACTAACCTTCGTTAATTTCGTAATGTCACTAATTTTCGTTTTGATCTAGAGTTATCACTATTGAATTATTTATGATTGTTTATATTTTAAAAAGGTTGTTACCTACATTAAAGCTTTCTAGTTTTCATTAACCAACTAATCAAAATAGACATTTACCTACGTTAGCTCGTGTACGAGCCGATATAGTAGTATCCATAGTAAGCTTGCTTCCACAATTCGCTTAAGCAATTTTTCATTTAAAGTTTTTGAGTTTTAGTGAATACCCTCCCCTTTACTTCTCTTATGAGTAGTAATGAGAAAACCAACAAAAAATTAACAATTCACCTATGTACAATTATTTGTTGTTATGGTACGTTTCAAAATTGTAATGAAGATGACATCGCTGGTTCATTGAATTGCATGATGGTGCTTCAATGTAAAATATTTGCTCACATGCGCATACGAGCACATAATTATAGACCTGTTGCCGTCATCACACAGCCACGTAACGTACAACATTTGGTCGGGTTTTTGTATTTTTTTTTTTTTTGTGGGTTGGGAAAACACGATTTTTTTATTGCAGAAAATGTGAAAATATTTTAATTTGAAACTAAGGTATTTTATTTGCATTTGTAATTGTATTTGATTTTAAGTACAATGTATACAAATACTTATTATAAAAAACTTGAGAACTTTCTATTTGTGATAATTACGATCAGTGTCGTTTCGTGGAAATAACTGAACTTTGTTCATATATTTATGTTCTGGAATTAAGGTGAATCTCTTAAGAGAAACTTTACATTTCATGCTCATATATTTTTAATATTGAGTAGTGATATGCGCTGAGCTAATGGGAAGGTGAAGTCAATTAATACTTTCGAATGGAAGCTGGTTGGTGCTCCCTGTTCTTTTTAACTAGCAAGATTGTTTCGTTCAAAGGAAGCAGTGTTGCCTGTCACTGACCGGTACAGCTCCCATTTGTATTTTATGGGCAGAGCTCGGTCTAACCTTACTTGTTTACTAGTGACTATTACATACGTTTACATGCAAATAGTTTCACAACCGAAACTTCAGTATCCTACTACTATTAAAGAAAGTCACTCGAATTTGTAAAACAGTAAACACTTGAAATAATTGACACTTTAGTAAGGCAAATATTTAATAATTAATATTATATTTAATGTCTTTATTATGGAAAAAAAATGCCAGTTATTAAATATAGTATAAAGTCTACTTTCTTTTCTTTATTGGTAAGGGTGTTCGATTCATTCATATATCATCTACTCAGTAATGTTATAGTAGGAAATTTTAGTAAGTGGATGACCTTACACAAAGTAAAAGTACAATTTTCTGCACCTTTCTAAAGATATGTTGGGGAATCAGGCATACATCACCAAAGTGAGCAAAAGTGCTTAAGAATTTATTATAGGTAGCACTTTGATTAGTCATTTTTTTTTGTGTAAAGCAAATATGAGCAACTCGAAAAGAAATTATAGAAAAAAGACTCTGCCATGTACGTGCTGAAGATCTGCTGGTACTTCAGCACGAGCACCAATTTTCTTTATATATTCGGTTTTACAAGTTATGAAGTCATGTTACTTAGGAAATTGATTGATTAAAGTGTAATTATAAAGTCTGAAGATACGTTACTAAAGGAACTTGACGAACATCAATATTTTACTCAACAAACTGTGTATAAATGATTACGAATTTAGACCCTTGGTAACCATAGAATTAAAAAACTATATTCTTAATGAAAAGAAGAAGTATAAGTTCAACTAATGGCAACAGATTTTGAGTCAATCCCTCCCGAAAACAACTGAATTAGGATTGTAGAAAAAAAAAACAATTAAGATAATAAAGCATATGAGTTTTGATTTGGAATGCCGACGTCAGGATCACCCTTTTCATGTATAGCAATCTCCGGTTAATTGTATCGACAAAATTGTATAATTTTTTTAACACTGTTTGTACTTAAAAAACAATACGAGGTTCAGTTAGGATGTGATATACGTGTGACATATGAACTGTCAAAAATCTCCCATTTTTCAATTAGTGTTGCTTTAAAACGAATACCTTTTTCGAATATGTTTTATTAACTCGATATCAAGTAACCATATTTCAGATATCATTTTGGTTAACAGTTTTCTTAATATCTAATTTCTTTTAATTTTTTTTCTTCTAAAAACATTATTCTGGAATGAGTCTATATAATCAAAACCGCCTACGTCCAGTCCACCATAAGACAATTTTATCAAATTCAAATTTTTGCTTTTCTTTCAACTCGCCAGTGTGAATTTCGTTGTTTGATACAATATGTATCGACTCAAATTAAAGTAACCATAATGTTGTGAATTAATGATTCGTAAAATTATGCTAGTTATATGAAATCGGGGAACAGTTAAAATCGAATCAAAACGCCCGATACTGTAATCCACAAGGAATAGAAAATTGAGAGTGCATTAGTAAGAGAGAAGTGTGTAAGTTGTCTTTCATATGCTCTCTGCTCTCAGCTCATTATTTCTTTTCCACCTTCATTCCATTTCTCCTGCCACATACATTTGGCCAAAAATACCAAAATTTTAAATAGTTTCTTTGCCAAAAAATCCATAAATGGAAAATTAAATAAACAGCGTATTTACGCTTCACTACCGTTATCAAGCTACCAAATTAATGAATTTAACACACATGCGCAAAGCAAAACAAACAACAAAAAATGAATGATAATAACGACCTCAGGTAATAAACAAAATATTAAAATTAATTAAATCTTTAAAATAAATAATGATATGAATTAACACAAATATGACAAAAACTATGAATTGATTTGTTTACATAGTTTTTCCACTTTTTTTTTTTTTTTTGTTCTTCTGTTTTTGCAATTACTTCATAAAAATGACTGGAAAAAATTTTTTATAACTTGCGCTGAGTTTTCAATTTGCTGGATATATGACAATCATTATATTTTTTTTGTTTTCCTTTCATTTGTTTCTGCTATTGATTTTGTGTTTTGTTTTAATAATATGCCTAAACAACGAAAAAAAAGAAACCAAGCAAAAAAAAAAATTGAAAACAATAAAAAGATAATAACAATAAAAAAAAAATTTTAATGTCGAAACATAAAAAACATATAAAATAGCAATTGGTTGAAGTAGCAGTAGCTCTAAAGTTGTTGCAGATATAAAAAATTACATTAGTAGAAATTAAAAGTTTAATAAAAAATACTATCAATAAATAAAAGTGATTATGATGGAGTTACGAAAAAACTATAAAAAAAAAATAAAGAAAGAAACAGCGCTGACTATAGATACACAAATACAATGGACGGGATATCCTCGCTAGTAGACGATGCGAAGCGGCGTAGTTTGGTTTTCGTTTGGTGGCGCGGCTGATAGTTTCGTTTTTCTTTGAATGGATTAATCAGTGAAAGTTTTTTTTGCATGTGTTAAAAAATAATAATAATAATAAAAACATAGTGTGCTTTTTTTACACGCGCATAGTAGCGAATTTTAAATTGCAACAGAGAGGAGGCATATGTTGAAGAAATGCAAAGAAATAAATGAAGAAAAACTAAATAAAAGTAGATATAAACTTTAGTCAAGCACGACGAACTTTATATGCGCTAAATCTGCTATTAGGATCTAGTGTATAGTACTTTTCGCTTAAAGCGAACTTCAAGGGACTGGGCAAAATGATTCGTTTTAACCGAAGTTCGCTTTAAATAAGCGAAACAAATTTCATGGTTTATTAGAAATAAAGCGGATACTTTTGAAATTAGTTCGTTTTAGGCGGAAGTTCATTTTAAACGGGTTCGTATTAAGCGAAAAGTACTGTATTTCTATTTGATAGAAGTGGTCGTCTTCATTAAATCTCGCAATTTCCCTCCGTTTCAGTGTAAATCAGCAGTTGTACAATTGTGGTGGTATACGAGGCGTTTGGGAGCTTTCATGAAGTCCATTTGCGCGCGGGACAATGTTGATAATTGCCAATTTAAATTATACGGCGGGAGAGAATATCAGTTCCTTAAATCGTTTAGAAGATATTTTAGACGATCACGCCTTTTACTTTATTTCAAAAGAGATAAAGAAATAATACACAACCTACTCTTACAACCTCAAAAAATAAATAAACAAACTTCAACTCTTTATCAAACAGATAAGAAGAACATAGAAGAAGATAGCACCAGCTTCTGAAAACTGACAGGCCTATCATTAATTTCGACAGGTATGCAACGGGATCATGACAATTTTGGGGAATTGGTAGGTATTATTAATTTCAATGTGACCAGGAAACTTTCACATAAAATCTGAAATTCGTGAGAATTGTACCACTGATTCCGAATGAATAGAATTTGACAGTTTTTCGTGATAATTTAGTACGAATACTAGATCGTGTCGGATCGTGTCGGCAACTATAAAATATATTAGTTTGTAAATGCCACTAGTTTGGTTACCACCTATTTGTATTTATTTGAAAATATTTCACATACTATTATATACTTCGGTCAGTCACAAATCGCATATGAAATATTGGTGGAAATACTGAGTAAGTGTCCACACAACGCTCAAGGCTTCCCACAAGCAACATGGGAAGATGTACAAAATGTATACTTTAGAGATGGTTGCTGTGCATCCTGACGAAAGTCGGGACTAAATGCAAAGAAATCGAGTGCAACTGTAGGAGAAAGAAATAGAAAAGAACAAGTAAGTAAAGACAAATGGTTAAGACAATATGTGTAGGGTATTCTAAAAAAAATTTAATATTTATTTCTTTTAGATGATGGTACGATTGTGTACGCAAACAGCCACAACAAAAACGCAATAAACGCTTACACGCATACGCAAATTCTGTGATGGGAGGTAGCTGCATGCGCAACACTCATTTACGTGCAGCGGAGAATACCAAAAAACGAAATGCGTGTGAGTTTCAGCCGCCTACATGGGGAACGAACGGTGTGGCAAACGTGATGTGGTAAGTTTTCTTTTTTCGTTTTTTTCTCAAACCATCTACGATTTGTTTATTTCTGTATGGTTGGTGTTGCAAAAGAAAAAGAAGAATAATAAGACAAAAAATGAAAAGCTATAAAATTATCTATGTAAATTGCAAAATGTAAAGTCCACTTTCACTCTGAAGAGGAGGAGGAGGAGGAGGAGGAGGGAGAGGAGTGAGGCGGCGAATTGTACACCAGATTCGTTGCGGTTTTCTAGTTAGTGACGTAGTCATCGTGATTGCCGTCGTAATCGTCGAGCAGCAAGGCATGAAAGCCAAAGGTATATGACTGAGTGAGTGACTGACGCCTATGTGGAAAAACGCGACGCGAGAGAGCGAGCGTTTTATTATTTGGAAAACTTGTTTAGCATTTATTTACTTATTTTTGTTTTTCTTTTTTTAGATGAACCACTACCACGCCAACGACAATGGCGACCAGTAGATGACTAATCAACTAAAATGGCATGGAGTCAGAAAAATAAAACAAAAAGGTAAAAACAAAAAACAAAACAAAAAGTAGCAAAACATAAAAAAATGATTTTAAGAAATAAAGTTTGACTTCTCATAGTTAATTGCAATTGATTAAAATGTTTTTATTTTACTGTGAATTTTAGTTTAGTTTTAAGAGTGTTAGTTTTGGTATATGGCGCCACTTCTTGATAGACTATAAAAAACATTGTCAATTTTCGAGGGAATAAATTAACATGGAAAAACTTCATCTTTCTTAATTCAATTAATTAATTAGAGAAAGACAGAAAATATCCTAGAGAATACTCTCAATTACATTTTGCTGTTATTTACATATATTAACTATATTTCAAGAACATGAGTGTAATGCTGGCTAAAGCTTTGCACAAAGATTTTGGTCAATCCATATGTATCCGCTGTCATAAAGGGTAAAAATCTCTTAAAATGAGCTTAAGAAAGACTATATGCCTTTATTTGCAAAAGCTCTAGCATCAAAATTTTCTAAATCGAGATTTTGATGGACTGTAATTAATCACAACATCCTTTAAAAGTACTCAAAAGTTTATAGTGGAGTTGGCGAGCTCTAGATTTTGCTCACGGCGTACTTTCAATTTGTTACGATCAAGTTGCTCGATAGGAATGAATGTAAGTCATTTCTTGCTTTAATTCTGTTAGTTCAATTGATTTACACTTGAAGATGTTTTTCTTTTCTCATTTTCATTGTAGTTATTTGCTGCTAATTTAAAAGATTATTTTAATTATACGTTTCTTTTCGAAACTTTAATGGTTTCTTCGGTTGTAATTCATTTTTTTATTTTCAATAAACATTTAATTATGTATATTTCATTTATGTATATTCAACTTCAACTAACTTTAACTTTAACACTTGCTACTGGATATTTCCAATTTGGCCGTGGTATTTCTCAATATGTTTTTATTTTGTTTTTTTCCAACATCAGTTTTTTTTAAGTAATATTTTTAATTCGAAATTGTACGCATCAATATTTCGCAAAAATTTATATCATCGCGAAATAAAAAAAAAATTAACGCAATTTTTGTTTTCGCAACCGTATCCGTTACACGACGAAATCGACAGCGAGTTTCAAAATCGACTGAATTAAACCCCCCAAAAATTAGTATAAAGCATGATAAATATGTGCGAGTTGTAAGCGCTGCGCTTTGCCGCCTCTTGTGCCTCTTTTCGTGTAGTAAGTATTATATTTGCTTCGTAAGTAGTTAAGCTTAGTGTGCTACACTCCAGCACTACACTGCACTCGTAGCCGTCGTCGTCGTTCGTTACTGTCTGTCTCTTCTTTTCACATCAATTTACACAAACAATCAGCGTTGCCAGATGTATACCGCAGCGTCATTTGGACGATTTAAAAGCTATATGACGATTGGACGATTTAATAACATAAAATCTGTGGCCACAAGGAATATCAGCTAAAGTCCAATAAAGAAATACTAATCCTATTGCATATTTTCTATTATAAATCCCAAAATATTGAAACATTTTTTTCGTATTTATAATGAAAAATATGCAATAATTCTTAATATTTTCTAGGTCGACTTTAGCTGTTATTCCTTGTGTCCACAGAAATGACGACTTGTGAACAGATTTTGAAAAGAAATACTTAAATATAATAACAATTAGATCTAAAAAAAGGTAAATATTAATCCGCAACTGGTGTAGAAAAATGAAACAACTTCTTTGGAGATTATTTTTCTTTAATTTCTAAAATTCGTTGACCAAAAATGTCAAAATATCAATAATGAGCTTACAAAATTCCATTGCAAACTTTCAAAGTTTTTTTATTGCAACAATAAACTTATAAGTAGTTACAAAAATAAGAAATTGACTAGAAACTTTATGGAATTTGGTTGACCCGAGTTATTTAAAAATTATCTTTGTTTTAATAGTTAACCACAAAATAATTTAACATAAATTTGCCCATTTGGGCAAAAAAAAATATATAGTTCAAGTATAATCAGTAAATTTTCAGGATTTCGCAATTTTTTTTTCTTTCTTACACAAAACCGTCGTCTTTGATCGACGATGTGGCTAAGCTTAAACAAGTAAGAGTTACAACAGATGTAAATGCCATTGATCAAAATTTGCCTGTAATACACATTTAGGTTGAATTACCAGCAAATTTCTTTAATACAAATTGTAAAAATTTAACTTTTGAACAGCGCCATAAAGTAATATTATGTAAAAAATTACCATTTAAACATTTTTATTTCATAAATTTATGATTTATAAATCACAGAGCGACTTTTTCTAGTTCGTCAAGGAATTTTTGAATTTTGTCACTCTTAGGTTTATGACGATTTTTTGAATGTCACAATTCTTCAGGGAATCGTATTTTATCGATGTGTATATGCACTCGGTGCTATTAAATTTAAATAAACAATTAATAAATATACCTTTCAGCATATATGTATCTATTCCGTAAATTTTAACGGTTTTTAAACGGTTAAAAGACGATTTCCAAGTTGTTTTTGACCATTTCCATAACAATTTTCTGGCAACACAGCAAACAATAACAATGGCTCTCCCATTTTCTGGTTGTTGTTTTTATTTTTGCTCCACTCTCGACTATGTACTTACTTAGTCGTCTACCTTCTGTTGTTATTTGATTCATGGGAGCTTGTTACACAAACAAGTGAATGTATCTCGTGTGAATTGTTGATTGCTCTTCTGCGTATGACGAGTTAGTTTTGTGTGATTTTTGCGTTTTTAATTGTGCGCTTTATATAAGTATACAACAGCAATATTCGTTAGTATTTCATTAGTTTATTGCACATAGAATGAGTTTATTCATATATGTACAGTGTCGGACAATCAAATAAGAATACCGTGTTCTGAAACCAAAAACCTTAAAACAATATTTCTCTAGGCTTATGATAAATTTAAAAGGTATTTACTTTAATTCATTTATTTCATAAGTTTAATTTTTTCTTAAAATAAAAACAAAATCAATTCAGTGTAAAAGAAGAAATTTAAGTTATACATCAAATCACATTTCAAAAGGACAAACAAATAGGAAAACTTAAATTAAAAAAATTTATAAAATATTGACTCAAATTGTTCACTAATGCTAATATTTTGTGGAATACACTTTGCTAATTAAAACCGCCTTACACCTTCTAGGCATTGATTCCACCAGAGACGCGCAAGTAGCCTGGGGTATGGAATACCACGCTCTTTGAATGCTTTGCCACAATTCGTCTTTGTGTTTAGCTCTGGTACTGCCAATCTTCTCTTTGACAATTTTCCACAAGTTCTCGATTGGATTAAGGTCAGGAGATTGTGAAGGCCAGGTCATAACGGGAAATCCATTATGGGAAAACCAATCTCGCTCAAGGATTGAGGTGTGCCTCCTGTTGCATTTGCCATTTCAGGGGAATTTCCCATTCAGCATAACGAAGCATCACCTCCTGAATGATGTTTACATAAAGAAATCCGTGCATCGTTTCTTTTATCCAATATAGAGGGCCCACACCATACCAAGAGAAGCATCCCCATACCATGATGCTTCCACCTCCGTGCTTAAACGTCTTCCTAGTATATTTTGGGCTCAATTCTGCATTTTTCGGGCGTCAAACCCAACGTTTGCCATCACTTCAAACAAGAACCTTCAACCTTGCTTTTGTCTGTCCATAATACGTGACCATTTTTTTGCATTAATTGAACCATACCACTCAATGTGCGCTTCAGCGAACTCTATGGGACACTTTCGATGTCTTTGTCTCAACATTGGTACTTTTCGTGCTTTTCTCCCATACATTTTTTTTTCCACCAAACTTCTCCTTACTGATCGAGCACAGATTTGAATCCCTGTCTCCTGTCTAATTGCGGCAGCTGCCTTAAATGGATCACGTGCCGCTAAAATTTTTATGCGATTGTCATCTGCATTTGTAGTTTTGCAATGAAATTTTTAAGGTAATAAAGATTGGTAGACAAATGTCGAGGATCTGCTAATAGTTTTAACTATTTGAGTTATCATTTCGCAGTTTTTTCACCAAATCACTCTCCTCCTTGCTACAGTGCTTCGTTCGACCCATTTTACTGTGACATTACGGAATAGCTTACATTTAATTTGTTGAATTACCCTCAATCCTACCATTTAAATGCTTACCAGTACAAATTATAAACAAATTTAAGTTTTCTTTTTCAGATATAAATTTTTTCGTCTGCTGTTCTTATTTATTGTCCGCGTTCGAATGCTTCGCTTCAACTTTTTCGTTTGGGAATACCCAAAAAATATTTAAATATAGTGTTGCCACCTAGAAATTTATAAAGTACTATATATACCATACCATTTTCTTCTCTATAAAAATTGTTTGCCATAGCCGTCCGTTAAAAAAAAATCAATGGAAGTTTTATAGTGCAAGGTGTTCTTATTTTATTGTCCGACACTGTATGTATATTAGCACTGAAATTTGTTAGCGATAGTGAGGAATAAATCAGCTTTGGCTACTGGAAAAATTTTGTAGATAAATAAAATCGTTCCCTTTTTATTTGTTCCCACAACAACCAGATGGTAGCTTTCTTTTGGAACAGTTACAGAGAAGCATGGTTGCATTTTCCTTTACTTCGAATATATTTCCCCTCGCCGCAATATAAGATGTGCAACTCGTGGTGGAAGAACTCGAATTATTTTTTTTTTTGTTTTTCCTATTCACCAAATTCGATTCTTCTATCTCGGTCTTTGACTTGATGTACAGAATCGTTCCGTTTAGATGACTTTGAAAGAAGATACTCTTTCCGGCTCATGTATTTCTTTTCTTCCTAAATTCAAGTTGTTTTTACTGCAGGCAAGTATTGTTAGCCTCAGGTTAGGTTAGAGTGGCTGTCCTATAATTAGTAGGACACACTTTGACCAGAACGGCCCATTGTGAAACATGTTTAGACTTACAGTTTAACGATGGTCCCGACGCCGGGGTGGTCATTTGATATCATTTGGTGGATTTGTCATAGCCTGACTAGTGGTGTACTTGTACACTTTCTTATAATTCTCATTTTCTTCATATGGCTAGGAATGTAAGAAGGTGAATCAAGCATTGGTTATACATACTTAACGTATCGATCTGTGATATGAACAAAGGGTGCAAACGATTATCGAAATGGTAACACAGCGTAGAGTTTTATCTTTAATAGATAATTAACGATACGTTACTTTGAGCTATGAATGCATAGTCAACCCTTTAACCACTAGACCAAGACGGGAATCGAACTGGAGTTTCGGGTGAGAGTCTAGTGCGCTACCCACTTTACTATCGATTGTTAGCCTCATTGTATATAGTTTTTTCTTTCACCAAATTTTTATTATAGATTTTACTGTATTTGCAAAGCTTATTTTTCCTTTCATTAATTTTTCATTATGGATTTAATTTTTGATTTCAATCATCTAACAAGTATGAGGTAGACTTTTTCTACACATTTGCAGAATTGCAGAAAATCAATATTGCAAAAATTTAAATTGAAAGTGCATAACTTTGTATGTAGAAAAATTTAATGTACGATTATGCATAAATTTTGGAATTATTGCTCATACATTATTGGAAAATTTTAATTAACTAATAATTGCCGAGTAACTTGACTACACAGACATTCATATTTTCTATGTTTCATCTCTTCTGTTTGGCATAGAAAGATATTTTTTTTCCAGTTTCATTTTCAATTTGATCCGATTTGTTTCAGTAGAGTTTTTTCCCCTAGTTCGCTTTAGCAAAGTTACTAGATGGTTGTTGTTTTGCCTCAGTTGGAGTCACAATCATCATCGATGGATGGCAACAATGTTGCCTTCCTGTTATTGCTGGTGATTGTTGCTGTTGCTTCTGTTTCTGTTGGTTTCTATTGCATGCTCACACATATTTAGTTTTATGAAGTTAATACTTTAGTGTTTGGCACGTTCGTGATGTTTTCGCTATTGTGGCTTAAAGTTTGATTCCAGTTTTTGTTATTTCTTAGAAAATTAGTATTGTGTTATTAATTAATTTTGCTGTAAAGTACACACATACATATATGTACATATGTGCATATATATATATATATATGCTTCTACAGTGTATTTTTATTTGCCAACATACTCACTCGCTGTTGTTAGTTGCAGCATATATGCTTCATTTTACATATAAAATTGTAAAACAAGAGAAGCAACGCAAAAAGTCACAATGTAATGTGAGAAATGAAATCTGTTAAATGTTAAACTGCAACACAACTGAAAAACCACTTCAGATCTCAATCGAACTTCTTATGAACTTTTTTGAATGCTGATGACAATTTTGCATATTAACAGGGCATGAAGTGCATATTCAGTTTCTTTTCGCCGAAGTAAATTTATGAAAAAATATAATATTTATACAAATATACTGCAGCTTCTTCTAGGATATATGCTTTTAATATTTTAATATTAATACTTACAGTAATCTTCGGTTAATTGCGTCGATTAAAATGCACACTTTTTGGCTCAAAAACCGGAGAACTCAAGCAAATAAGCGAATAACGCTTAAAAAAAACAATCGGGAGAATAATATGGAGAGAGTAATTTGAATTAAGCTGAGAGTACAAAGCTTAGGCCGATTTCACTCACTGACAACAGTTGTCACCGCGAGCACAAAATCATTGATGTTTACCATGTAAAATGAAAAAACGAAAGAGGGAGCTGAGAAAGAATTTTTAGTCACTCGCGAAAGATTTGCACACCTTCATGAGAAAATCATGAGAAATTTGCCCCCATGGGAACTGTTCTCGGAGTGTTTCGGCCTTAACTGTTAAGTTACACAAACATAAAGGAATGCGATACTCTCTTCTATCGATCTCCTTCGTTCACTCTGTATAGTATTCATATAAATATAATTATATGGAGGAAACAGTTGAAACAATCAATCAGAGGACACCTTTTTTTCTTTTGGGTATCTAATTAAATATATAGGAAACTCAGAAGCACGGTCGAATATTCGTTACTGCGCAAAGTTGACCCACTTCCACTGCTGATGATATGCTGCAATTGATTTGTACTTTTTGTTTTTGTTTTTGTAATCGTCGGGATGTTAAAAACTAAATTTAAGTAACTTAAAAATATAATTTCAAATCAAAATAAAAACAAAGCTTTCTCATAGCAAATACAACAGGCAACAGGATAGAACATAAAATTAAAAACATAAATTCCAAAATGAATCACAGAAAGGTTTCAAGATGCAAAAATTAAATAATAAAATTCAAATTTTTGTCATTGTAAGCAGAAATTCAGGAATGCAATGTGACGTAGATAAGTAAGTATGCACATACATAAATATGTATTTACATTGACAAGGAAACAAACAAAAATTCAACGACAAAGAAGGAAAAACAGCAGAAATTTGCAGAACAGAACAAAAAGAAAAGAAAAAACGTTAAGGAATTCGTAATGGGATTTAAAATACTTGAAGAAAAATGCAAAATATGCAACCACAATATAGAAAAGAGAAGTAATAAAATGAAAAATGAAAGATTCGTGTTGGAAACAAAAACGTAAAAAAAATAAATTAAAATGCACACGGTAAAATTAAACGCATCGTGGTTGACGTTAAAAACTCGCAGAAGCGTAGAAGATCGCTCGCGACACTAACAACAACAAACACACACTCGCAATCTGCCACTGGGACAACGACGACGACAGCGCGTTGCGTCGCTTGTTTTTTCGACATTGTTGTTGACGCTGATACTAAAAATAGCCAGCAACACATTTAAATAAAGTGAAAAATTAAGGAATAAAAACGCGGTACAAAAAAAAAAACACACACACAAACTAAAGAAAAATAAAAGTAAAAGAAAAAGTAGTCATCCGATTGTATACGCACAAACAATTTGACGATGATGCCATGGGGATATGTATTTAGAAAGGAAGACAAAAAAAAAAAAAAACACACCAAAAATACAGAAATTATTGTAAATAAAAAACAGTATCAATTCAATTCACGGCACACATACCCCGTTCTTTTCATTGCTTTGTTTGTAGTGGTTTCTCCACCACCATCTTCATACGCCTCCTACATACATACATATGCACATACACACAGATATCGCTGCCTTAATTTGCAAAAGGTCTAACAGCAAAATTTTCAATATCGAGTTCTTAATGGTTTCAACTCGCCCTAAAATTTTGGAGCCATACACCTAAAACGTACGCCTTTTCCTTTTAATTTTAAACTATAATACATACATACATACGATACTGAAAATATTAAAGTTTTAAAATTATTTTAGCTTCTTCTGAAAAATGCGTGTTAGGGTCATTGCAAATTAAGTCAGTGATATGTTGTAGGTCGCTGATGGACATAATGTGCGTTTGAGAATATGTTATTCTTGATTGAAGTGTTCTCTTGGTATTGTTGTTGTTGTTGTTATTGTTTTCTTTCGATTCATTTCTATTGTTGTTTGTAAAGATCCTCGTATATGAGTTTAATTTTAGCTTGTCTCGCGCTGACGAGTGGAATGTGATTTTATTTCGTTATTTTTGTTTTTCTGTTTGCGTTTTTAGAAAAAGAGTTAGAAAAAATAAACCACAGATAGAGAGAGAACGAGCGTAAACCATTTTGGGTGCGTCCAAACAGAGGCAAACTCTTAACATTTTAGAATTGAAATTATCAGATTTGTTAATTTGTTGGCGCCCTTTTATTAAAATAACTTTCATTTCAGCCGAGCATTAGAGAAAAGCGAAAATTATGAAGATACACCGGAACTATTGGCCAATATTCAAATACAGTAAGCCTCACTTAATTGCATCCATGGACAATGTAAACTTTATGATTTTAATTCTCCGAGAACGTAAAACCTTCAATTTCTAGCACAATGAACGGGAAACACAACTAAACGGTGTAATCATTTATGAACCTAAAGAATTTCGATGGTTGATTGGAAGAAAAAAGTGTTGTTTAGATGTAATAGACTAAGAATTGGAAATACCAAACATTTGCTGGGTGCTTGCTTTAGCTTTTTTGACCCAAAACAACTTCTATTTAAAATATTCTCAGCCACAGTCAAGGCAAAAAGATTCAAGTGGTATTCATTTCATTCATTTTCGCCTATGCAGATAATATGCAAAATTTACACTTCTGGGGGCATCGATCCAACTATCAAATAATGCACGAAGAGCCATTACATGCTGTGAAAGTAACAGTTTGGTGCGGCATTTATGGGGAAAGTGTGATAGCTGCTGTGGCACCAGCAGGACCGTGCAATAACTCTGGATATTACAATAGGGTAAGATTAATTTTGTGCCAAAAAAACAAAAATTTAAAGGTCAAGCATGTCTCCAATTACGATTAGCTGCTTATATATAATTATAATTTTTACTAAGTCCTCCAGTATAAAAATTAATTAAGTACAAAGTCTCTACTACTCTTTATTTGCTAGCTAATAGTTTTGCTGTTAAGGTTAACTACATTATAAATATTTAATTTAATTCATTGAAGCCATTTTACAATTTTGACTAATTAATTTATAGTGTACAAAAAAAAACAAAAAAAAAAAGCTATGAATTCGTAAATTTATTTAATTACAAATATGGCAATACGAAATGGAAACTACAAATAGTAAGTAACAATTACATAGAAATACTATATACATACTATCACTACTACTATATACTAATACTCGTACTACTACTGCTATTATGTACTACTTACTATTTACTAGTGTATATGTATATTGCTTACTACTACTATCTATTTATTTCACCAACGACCTCCACAAATGAGGAAACATTTACTATTGATATTTTCCCATACTAAATTGCTTGTTACTTTTAAATATAGTAAAATTAAACAAAAATTTTACGTTGTCTCTCTCTCTCTCTGAGTTTCTACAAAGAACCGTGCCAAAAATACCATTCAGATTCTCTCATTTAACTTACTACTAATATAATACGTTTGCAAACTGCATCAGCGATAATATTGTTGGTACAATTGTATTTTTTGTACCTACAATTCGAAACCGAAAAGTATGGTACATTGGCAATACAATGAAATTTATGTTACAGTGTTGTCAAATTTTTGTTGGTGAAGATGTGGGTTGTCTACTTTACCTCACAAAATCATACACTGAATTATGAATAGGCTATAATGAAATATGCATGCTTCAGTTTATATACACAGGGTGTTCAGTTGGCTCATTTCCGAGTGTATGTATGTAAGTTCAATAAAACGTGGAGACGCTAATTCTTCCTTTTGGCCTTCCTGACTCGATAGAATTTTATTAAAAATCAATTTTTGTGATTAAAAAAAGCGTCACTACTAAAAACATAAATTTGTTTTTGGTGACTCCATAGTCGAATGGAACCCAAGGTTGCCGTGGCGTAGTTGGTAGTACGTTGGTGAAGAGGGTCCGGCGTTCAGATCTAGGCACAGGAAAAATCAAAAGTAGAAAAACCTCTTTGCAGGGATAAGAAAACTAAGCCTAGGCCCCCCCATGTGCTGTTGTGTCATTGTTTTATAAAAAGTTTTCATGTATTGGGGCTGCCCAAAAGGCGTCGGTGTAATATGAACATGGACCACTCGCACGCCCTTACACGTTGTTGCCATTAGTTTTAATAAACAAAAAAATGGGTCTTCTAAAATTTTAATACTTTTTCGAGCGATTTGGGTACACATGTATTGCCTAATGGCACAAAATGGAAAAATTCTTTTGTCATCCCTTAACTGCATCAGTACAGTGCAGGTATATTTACGAATGCATGAGTGTGAGAACTTATAAAATATTTTGATACGCACGTATTTGATTTGCATACAATTTGATTTTTGTTGCAGAAATATTTTCAATTATGTAAGTTCGTATGCGCAACTTAATTAATTAGCATTTAAAAAAGAAAGAAAAAAGAAACACACCTGTCAAAAGAAATGTGCACATAAATATGTGTAGGTACATTTTTAATGAGAAAATGCCAAGCAGATGGAAAAAGGTTGATGATAAGACATACTCACACATAAATACTTAAGAAAATGAATGAAAATACTATTACGATAAAAGCATGGGCGTGTGAAAAATAAAAAATATTTACTGTTTCTTGTTTTAGAGTTGCATTAATTCGTTTCTTTAATTTTATTTATAAAGCAAATATTTGAAATGCGACAATGTTGCTTGTTTGAATGACATTTTTATGTGTCGAGCGTGTAGGTATCTCTTTTTTTTTTAGTACTATTTATGCTTCATGCTTTAGATTACTTAGAGATATTCATTCGATCTTATAAAATTATAAATTAAAAACAGCTGCGATATTTGAAACAATAAGAGGCTGCATTTATCTAAACGCTGCTTTCATTAATCACATATTTTATAATTTTGAAGTAGAAGAAAATTTTGTACTCAACCAAGTGTGTTCTTTGTTTTTTTTTTTTGGTAATAAATGATGTCACTCATTGGTGACAAGAAATTTCAACAAAATCATGTCACAAATTGTTACATAAGTAAAATTTTACACACATTTCTTTGAAGTTTAGTTAGGCAGTCATTGCGAAACTTAATAAAAAGCTATTTTCACTTTCGCTATTTCGATTTTGCTATAACCCAGCTGCTCTTAGGATCATTCATGGAGTGGTGAACAAACATTCCAAAAAGAACAAATTTTACTTTTACTTTTAATGGCACAACAGCCCATGGAGGGCCTGGGCCGAGCTTTTCGCATCCACTCATGTTGTGCGTGTTATATTTGTACATGAATAGAAGGGACCTACAGTTTAATGCCGAATCCGAACGGCGAAGTGAAAAGCTTTTCATAGCAATTTTTACTCTTGTAGGTTTGCCATTGCCTGCCAAGAGGTGGTGCCGTGAAGAAAAATTATTTTTTTCTACTTTTTATTTTTATTTTGCCTGTGCCGAGATTCGAACCCCGGACACTCCGCGTAGCAGTCCAACGCATTACCACTACGCCACAGCGACAAACCCAAAAAGAACAACAGATTACTTAAAATTATTAACATTGCATTTTGTATTTTTTTTTTAAATTTCACTTTCATATTTTATTCTGAAGAGAGAAGATACATACCCATAAATGTTTTAGAAGAGAGAGAGAGAGAGAGAGTAATAGCAGTCGTTTTGATCTCCTTCAGTTGATACAAAATGCAAAAATTTCTGAATTTGTTGAGCTATTGAGTTCCAGAGGAATTTACGGATGTTATTATCTAGTAATTGTTGTTAATAATAAATAAAGTGAGGCAATTATAGCCATACAAAAAAATACAAGTCAAGCAGACTGACATCTTTATATATGTATGTACAGCCATGTATATCCGTACATACTTATGCATGTAACCATGCTACTTAATATATAAAATACATTTCCTGAAGAGAGCGGTTATATGGTTGACTAAATTTTTTGGGTCATCAAGGCTGCCATTGTTGATATTTTCTTCCAAGTCCTACTTCGAAAGTAGGCTCATTTTCTTAAGTTTTCTTTATTTTGGTGTTTTTATAGTAGATACCAACGTAATTTAAGTAATCCAATAGTAATCTACTATAATTTGTGCCCCATCTACATAAGCTTGCTTCTGAACGCACATTATTTTCTCAAGTGTAAGATGTGTAAAATGTTAAATTGTATTAAGGGCTGTTAAAAAATACTCAACCTTGACCTTGATCGGATTTACTTAGCGAACATAAAGAAGACATAAAACTTTAGAAATCATATAAAAATAATAAAGTATTGAGCGTGTGTTAAATAAAAGTGGAAGAGAGCATGAACAAAGTTTGAACAAACATCTGACAAACAACGACATAAAAACAAAAACCTCATATCTTTTTTAGGGCAATGATTTTCACTGCGTGATTTTGAATGAGTGAGCGAGTGAGTGAACGAGCTTTCTATTTGAGGATGCATTATAAGATGAAGATGCACTGCCGTACATACACACGCACCAACGCACACACATTCACTCTCTCACACAAGACTCGAGTGCGAGACAACAACTGCAAAGCCAACAAACTGCGGCAACGTCTACGATTTTTTACCATGACCCAAAAAGAGTTTAAACAGCGAAAAACATAATGACAATAAAGATAAACAATATCAAAATTAAAAGAGATTTTCGTAAAAAATTTACAAAAAATATGTTCGTACTACTAGTTACATAGTCCATGTACATGCATGTAAATAAAATGGATATATAATAAACTCATATAAATATGTACAAATGAACCTATTATAATTTTTTTTTTTTTTGCTTTAATTTTGTTATAATTTTAGTTTTGAGCCAAATTATGCAAGCGACGCAAATTTGAAAGCAAAAAAAAAAAAACTAAGAAAACCAAAAAAAAAAGCAAACGTCAAGTAGAATATGAAGAAAAAGGCGGCGCGCCCAGAAAAAGCGCAAGAATGCGTATGTATATGTACACATGTATGTATGTATTTAAGAATACAAAGTCAAAATATATTATATGCTGCTGCTTCGTTTCTCTTCCGCACTCTGTTTTGGCCACTACTGCTTTTTTTCTTTCTCCTTTTCTTCTCCTGCTACTGCTCCCAACACAACTTTCATTCCCATTGCCACTATTGCAATTCCGCCGCAATCTCGATGTCCTGTTTGACACTTAGCTTGCAGAAGTATTTAGTGTTAAACAGCGAGAGCAAGTGAGAAAGCGATAAATTATTGACAAATGAATTTTCAAGTCTGACATTGTTGTTGTGGTTGTTTTTGCCTGATGCTGTTATCATCAGAAATTGAATAATCTGTGTGCTTCTATGTAATATCCTGTTTCCTATTTCTTCATCTTCTTTTGCTTTACTTTCATACAAATCTCCTAACCTTTCCTATTTGCACTGAAAAATACCTTCTCTCTCCCCACGCCCATTCCTGACTATTTTTCTACAATCCAGATAACATAAATGAGATTCTAGATGGTGGATGTACGGGACTTTTCTCGATCATTTTGCGGAATTAAAAAAAAAGAAGAGTAAACGCGGAAGCGTTGGAAAAATATTTAGCATTTAATTTTCTCTTCTTACACTTACCTCACACTTTTAGCACGTACCTCCTTGTTGTCGTTTAGAGCTTCGAGCTGCTTTCAAAGAACAATTTTCTTATTGGAATTTCTCGTTTGTATACTTTTTGCTTTGAAACAATTTTCTTTTACCATCTACTTCTTCACTTCGCAACACAATATCTTTTTCGCATTACAAGTACAAAAATTTGTGCTTTTTTATTCATACTCTTTTCTTTCGTTTATCTTCTCGTTAGTTACTTTTGAGGAATTTTTCACATAATTTACACCACCACGTCGGTCGCCTCTCCTGTTTTTCTCGTTTTTTTACACCTTTTGCTTTTGCGTTTCTACCGTTTTTACTTCTTCTACTCGTTTTCATACACACACACACACACACACTACCACTAGTTTCAAAGCGCACAAACAAAAAAATTATTTTTACTCTTCTTTAGAGACTTTCAACTTTTCAAGTGATATTTCACACTTTATTTTTGCACTCGTTTAACGTATTTCTATCACAAACGATTCTCTCTTCACTTTCTTTATATTATTTATTATGTATTTTATTATCGCCTTACTTTATATTCTTCTTCTTTCCTATTACTTTCAAGACGAAGGAATGAAGAAAACACCTTACGACCATTGCTGCCAACTACAAAACTTTACTGATCCCATTAGCAGTGCTACCAACTTGGAAATAAAAGGAATAACAATTATTAAACTAAGTGTGCCACGCGCCATCTACATGTGAAATTACTTAATTGCTTTTCTTGCATTTTTATGCAGTTCTTGATAATACATTTAATTTAAGCTGTTAAATATTGCAAAACAATTATGATTTATATTCTGCATGTCGTTTATATTTTTTGGTATTACTGTTCAGGTCGAGTTCTTCGTATCTATTAATGTTGTGTGAAGCTGTTCTCAAAAAAATGTTACTTATGCAGGTTTGAAATTGTGAAAATTCAGGAGTTCAAATATGTTTGGAGAATGGTCTAACTTTTAACAACATCTTTGATTGTGTGAATGGCTTCACAAACAACTGACAAATGCCTTGACGATTTTCAAAACTGCATATTTTGAACAACTTCAATGCGGCAGCATTGGTTAAAATTTGAAACTAGCCAATACATACGAGGTGGTTTCCGCTTACGCAATTATGAAAAATGTGTGAATGAGAGAAGTAATGTGAGCAGAGAAAAAAACTCTATTTCGTACAAAATGGAATGAAGGTAGCGATATGTAAGCCTGTTGAGAGATTTGTCTCGCAAAACCATAATAAGTTGCTCTCTGTCGTAATGAGACCAAGGTAATATTCTACGAGATTTGGATATTTTAACATATGTCGCAATATTAGAAATCCTTCATTAGAACGCACTCTTTGCAAATTTTGCCAAAAACTACTGAAAACTGATTTCACCTACCAAACTATTAAAAGAAATTGAAAAAATAACCAAATTTGGTAGAAAAGAAGCCGCAAACAGAAATTACATTCGTGTATGCCATAAAATCGCGCCATCTGAGCTTCGTGGCTACAGCGCCATCTATCTGTGAGAATTTTGTTCACATCTGTTGTTTCACCACTTCGCGACACACGTTTTCATACTTTGCTTACAATTTTACGATCTAATCAGTTTATTTGCGTGCAATCCTTGAATAAATAAATTTAAATAAATACTACCTGAAAAATGCGTAATTTAAAGCTGCAATACTGCAGGGAACTGGCGGCTAATATAGCCGATATTAAATATGTGCTTTTGAATCCAAATGCGGGCAAGGAAAATGATTTAATTTATTTTACGACTTCGTCAAAACTTTACGCCTTCCACACAAGCACATGCACACTTGAGGAGATTGTTGAAGTGCCCGGCATTGTAAGCGCCGAGTATCTATCGCTGGATAATCTCATTTCCCTGGCGACATCAGAAGGTGAAGTGCTCACGATCGAACCGCAGACCAAAGAAATTAGTGAAGGCACCTACTGTGATGTGGGCATTGAATGCATGCAGTGGAGTCCCGATCAGGAAGTGGTGGCATTCATTACAAAAACCCATAATCTAGTGGTGATGACATGCACCTACGATTCAATTTCGGAGCATTCGCTGAAGGAGGAGTGTGGCGGTGAAGAGCAATTCATGAATGTCGGTTGGGGTAAGAAGGAAACACAGTTTCACGGCTCCGAGGGGAAGTCAGCAGCCAAGCAGCAGCACGAATTTCAAGCTCCGGCAAATGTTAACGACTTGGCACAGGTTGGTTGTGTTGATTGTGTTTAATTATTGTGAAGTTTTATTTTAACCTTATTCACTTTTCACCTTTTAAGAACATTGAAATTGCATGGCGCGCCGATGCTGCTTACTTTGCCGTTTCGTTTGTAAGTGATGCAATGGGACGCATGTTCAAAGTTTTCGATAAGGAGGGAAAACTTCAATATACCTCAGAGAAAATGAACGATTTGCAGGCGGCTATTGCTTGGCGTCCATCGGGCTCCTGGATTGCAGTGCCTCAACGTTTGCCTAATAAAAGTATAGTGGCGCTCTTCGAAAAGAATGGGCTGCGACATCGGGAGATTGTACTGCCGTTTGTGTTGGACGATGAGCCAATTGTGAGCTTGAAATGGAATGCAGATTCTGATATTTTAATGATCGCGACAGGGGCGAATAATTTGTATTTCTATACCATTGGCAATTATCACTGGTACTTAAAGCAAGTGCTCAGTTTTGGTGACCCCAACAATGCGATAATCGTATGCAATTGGGATAATCGCATCGATGAAGAGCGCACGCTGCATATTATCCTGCAAAATGGAAAATATTTGATCTATAAATGGCGCTTTGCGATAGATAAATTTGAACGCAGCGGTTTGGTCGCAGTTATCGATGGCAAAAAGCTGTTGCTCACCAATTTCTCCAAGTGTGTGGTGCCACCGCCGATGTGCAGCAAGGAGCTTACAGTTGATAACTATATAAATGCTGTCACTTTCGTTGGGAGCCGAATGCATGAGCTGCAGTTGTGTGTGTACGATAGCGCAGCATGTTTGCACATCTACAAATCGCCAACAGCGACGCCTTTAAATTTCGAGAAACTTTATACACTGCAAGCAGATACCGCACTGTCACAATTGCCACAACAGCTTGGAAATATGTTTTATTTGAATGAAGACTATTTAGTAGCAACCACATTGGCGGAGAATAACACAAATCTTCTGCTCTTATCGCACAACTCCGATGCAGCAGTTTATAAACTCACAAGCACGCTGCAAATAAACGGCTTGGTTACTGCACTTTGCAGCGGCAGCATTGAGGAATCCCAATTTTTCGTGCAGACGGACGTTGGCTTAGTGCTACAAATCTCCACTAAAGTTGCTGACAACACGCTGAAGGTGTCAAACAAATGCTATGTACAATTGCCACATCCCGCCGATCAGCTGCAATGGTTCTCGTCGTGCTTGATATCGTTACGTGCCAATCAATGCCTTTATGTTGATGCGCAACGCGTAGATGAGAATGTTACCTCATTTTGTGCAGCCGACAACGGCCAATACTTGGCTTATACTAAGATGACGGCGCTTTACTTTCTGCGACTCCACGATAAGAGCATATTGCGCGAGCGTAAGATGGAACGTGGCAGCAAATTGATTACGATCATTGACAGCGATTCCCGTACGGTGTTACAAATGCCTCGCGGCAATTTAGAGGCGATTTGCCCACGAATACTTTTGGTGCGTATTATATTCTCTTTGCTGGACAAACGACTCTACAAGGATGCTATGGAGTTGATGCGCAAGCAACGCATAAATTTGAATTTGATTTGCGATCAAAATATGCCGAAGTTCGTGGAGGATATTGATATGTTCTTAGAGCAAATAGAAAATCAAAATTGGCTGAATCTATTCATAAGCGATTTGCGTAATGAGGTAATTTTTAAACGTACTTAAATGAGGTAAAAATTTGATAGGGGTCAAATGACTGGCATTCATTGGAATTACAATCCAAAAATTGTTAATGAAAATAGAATTTAGCATGAAGAGAAATGCTACTTCAGATATATTCGACGACGGCTTATGCTTTGGCTAACAAAGCCATTTTACATAGTTGTCAATTCATTGTGTATTTTTTGTGTAGTTCTGAGGTACTAAGTCAAAGTAGTTACATAATGCGAAAAGGCTTCTTATTTACTTTAACTTAATGAATTCCCTAGAACCAATTGCAAATTATATACTTTCATTTCTGTTTTCTTCTCGTTTTTCATTTAATTAGAACGTTGTAAAAACGATGTATGCAAACAATTACGTCGAGCAACCACTAATGCCTACAGCCGCAGAATTAACATTCGCCAATAAAATCTCATATCTTTGTACGCTGATGTGCGAGCGAATGATTGCAAAAAATTGCGAGCACTTTCGCTTGGCCATCATAACCGCCTATGTTAAAACGGGAGAACTGGAGAAAGCTTTACTCTTGATATGGGAAGAGAAAAAGCTGGAGAAAAGCAAGCCATCTGCAACGAAGCAGGCCGAATATGCCCTCAAGTATCTGCTTTATTTGGTGGATGTGCAGGAGCTTTATAAAGTAGCACTCGGCACTTATGATTTTGGTTTAGTGCTGTACGTGGCACAGAAATCACAAAAAGATCCCAAGGAATTTCTGCGTTTCCTTAACGATCTCAAAATGTTGGAGCCGAATTATCGGGAATTCAAAGTGGATGAATATTTGAAGCGTTTCAAAAAGGCATTAAAGCATATTGCCAAATGTGGTTTGAAGCATTTCGATGAGTCGCTGAAGTTTATAAAACGTTATGAGCTGTACTTGAGTGCGTTGCAATGTTATGACCGACGGGCGGAGAATGAGGAAACGAATGCTTTGAGCACCGAACAGCAGGCGGAGCAGCAACAATGCTATCAACAGGTTTGCCTGGCATATGCTGATTTTTTGCGTGAAAATGGCAAACTGGAGAATGCCAGCATTATGTATGAGCGTGGTGGCAACATACCGCAGGCTCTAGCGAGTGCCAAGCATGTTTTAGATTGGCGGCGTGCGCTGACGCTAGCGATTAAAGACAAAGCAACACAAGATATAGCAAGTTTTGCTGTGTAAGTTTTGATAGTTAATGTAGATGAATTCAGCATTAAATAATTATTATTGTGTTTTTGTTTGTTTTACAGTTCAATGGTTCCTTCCCTGCAAGAGAATGGCAGATATGACGAGGCGTTCCAGTTACTCAGCGCGTATGGCAGCAATGCTGATGAAGCCTTACGCTCACTACTTAAAGGCAAACTATTTTTGAAAGCCATATACGAAGCGCATTTGATAACACAAAAGAGTGAGGACACAGATTTGATTGGTATGCTGGGGAATATAGGATTTTCAAATTAGATATTTATATAATTACTTGCTTTTTCTATGTTATTCAGCATCAGTAATTACACCAGACTTAAATGCCTATCGTCAACTACTCGAATCGAATTTGATCGCTGATCAGCAGCTATTCATCACATATAAAAAGCGTTTGCTGGCAATACGCGAAAAGAAAGCTAGACAAAAAGAGCAACAACAGCAATTCGGTGGCGTTGATGCTTACGATATCAACGATATTGATGAGTGCGATTTATTATCAGATACCACAAGCATGCATTCGTCACGCTACACTGGCAGTTCACGTGGCACGGGGTAAAACGTTCATTTTGTTTGCTATTGCTATTTATTTTAATTTTTTGAACAATTTATTTTGATTTATAGTATGCTTGAATGCATCTTGCATTTAACACTTTATTAATTTTTCTTTTTGCAATTTTACTTATTGCTGTTGTTTCTTATGATTATCTCTAGTAAAACATTCCGTTCAAGTAAAAATCGCCGAAAACATGAACGCAAATTGTTAAGCCTGAAAGAAGGCAATCCATTCGAAGATATCGCATTAATTGATGCACTTCACAATCATATCATGAAAATTGTGAATGAACAAAATCATATTCGTGATACATGCAAAGCTTTAATCGAGTTGCAACAAGATGAGGCAGCAGCAGTAATACAAAAACGCTTCAAGCAATTGCTGACGCTGGTGCAAGAATCATTGGATGAGATTTGGATTCCTGAAATGATGACAGCACAACAGTATCTGACGGGCCCAAATATCGATTACACACAGTTGCAGAATGAGCAACGTTATGCGATGATAAGTGAGTGTTATATGCTAAGTGAATATTTATTGAGATTATTGCTTAATTTCTGTTACACATATTTCATTTTAGATCCACAAAAGCGTTTCAAACCACAATTAAATATCATCGATTGGGAACATGAAATACTAAAATATTAATACCTACACAATTTGATACCTTTTTACTTGGCGTGTAGCCAAATAAATACATAATACAAATATCTAATTATACAAAATATAAACTGAAACTGCTTAACGATAAATGAAAATAAAAATGAGAACAATTGAAAAATCACGGTGAACGTTTTCAGTGAGCATCGATTATCACATTTACAAAAAATAAAATAAATAAGTAAGGTGGTACTCGGATTCGAATCGCGGTACAGTTTAAAATATGAAATAGTCAACCCACTCGGTGGATCTTTGTGGTTCCTTGACTGGACCAACTCTTAGGAGGCAAAACAAATCTCCAAAAATAAAAAACGACTTTTCAATTCGCTTCACTTCCATATTGTGCGGTACAGTTTAAAATATAAAATAGTCAACCCACTTGGTGGATCTTTGTAGTTCCTTGACTGGACCAACCCTTGGTAGGCAAAACAAATCTCCAAGAATAAAAATATGTATATAAGTCGCCCAATATGATGATGCAAAACCCTCGGTCTAGGCCTTTCTTCATCTGCTGTGCCTTTAAAGAAGAAGAATAGGGATGTTGCAGGCGATTTGGTTCAAGACAATACTACAGAGAATAAGATCATCTTCAGTGAAGAATCTTCTTTCAACCGCGTAACATCCAATAACACTTTACTCCTACATAGCACCATTCGAAAAGTATTCAATTAGTAAGACCACTGATTGAATTTGTTACAAAATTGTCGTGATTTGATTAAGGTTAAGTAGATTTGACTAATTTTGCTCCCACTAATATTTTTGTTCCCATTTGCTCCCATTAATTTTCCAAGATATTCAACTTTTTTTTGTGTAGGAGACCTAATACAAGAATTTTATTTATTTTTTAATTGTGCGGGCTCAAATCACGTGGACATACTCCGATATTTGCATTTCAAATATTTTGTTACATAATTTTTAAACACTTCACAAATGTACATAACATTGTATAATTCCTAAATTTACAAAAACATTTTTCAAAAATGTACAAATGCTATTTTAAATAGATACATGAAAAGAATGTTCTATAGCCTACGAGAAATCGTAATGTAGTAAAAAAAAATGTTGTCTTTTTTAAATCCTTTTTCTAAAATATACCTGAAACTTGGTACTTCCTTTGCCTGGAGAGGCAACAAGCTTACTGGAATCCTTCAGGCTTTTGTGCCATTATCTAAACTGCACTCTTCGAATGGTCTGACGTGCCACTAAAAGTAGTAAATTTTTTGTTAAAGCAAGACCTACAAAATCGGGTCTTTTAACAAAAATATGTACAGAAATGGAGGGTATTCCTCATATTATACTTTTACATACTGCATACTGAATCCAGTTGAATGTCATGTGGATCTTACCAGATCCACATGCGTACGGTACGAATTCCATAGTTAAATAAGTAACTTTTTGGATAATTTGTTTAACAAAAAATTGACTGTTAGCTAGCTACTGTCTTGGATTCAGGCTGTCTATGCTGTATTGAGATATATACTCGTATATCGCAGAGGTTATTACGGCGTAAACTTCATGAAATATTCGGTTTGGTTTTTTTTTTTTTTAGATAGTATAATACTTTTTAATTTCATGTTAAAAAGATATTGATAATTTTTGTAAAAACTTATGAAGTACAAATGTGTGCGTGTAATTTCACTTTTTTCAAACAAATATGCAAATAATATTTCTTTATCTTTAAATTATGTTGCCGGGCATGCAAACAACAACATTTCCAAGCAATAAATATTTCACTTTCACTAATTAATTTATTAATATTATTATTATTATTATTAGTTAAATTTGCTGTATTGAATTAAAATCAACAAGATAAAAACAAGAGAGCAATATATAAAAATTCAAAAAAAACAAAAATAAAATGCAATCGCCATCGATGCATCAAAATTTATTCAAGAAAAAAATGAAACATGCACAGTTTAAAATAATTTAATTAAAAATAAAAAAATAAAAACAACAGCAAAAGTGGGTGTTTATTCTGTATGAAATTATGTAGATAAAATTCTTTTAATTTGTATGTAAATATGTATTGGTTATCAAAAAAAAAAAAAAAATTACAACAAATTAAATAAATGCAAATTATTTGTGGGGCGTCGAATGCGTCAAATCTTTATTTTACATGATTCCTATGGTTTTTTTTATTTTTATAAAAAGTACGCCCCTCATTTCAAATCGTACAAATTAAACTCCCTTAATTCTTCATATTTAACACGATTTTTAATGGGAAATTGCTATTTTCTTGAATTATCACTGTAGGAGTATGAATAACATAACTTCTTGCAACAATTGCAAGTGCATACCGACCGATTAGCTTTGTTATAAGTGGACTTCACTTAGGACCAATCACCACTCATGAGCGCTTTTTTATGCTCTTCTCATCCCCATACATGATCGTAATTACATGAGTTGCAAAATGTTGATGTATGTGTGCTCAAATAAATTTCTCTATCACTCATTCACGCTAAGTCACAAGAGCCCAACTCCTGTTTGCTGCTGTTGTTGTTGTCTGTTGCAAGTAATGATTTTACCCTGTCTTTTGTTTGGTGTTTGTTGTTGCTGAAGTTTGATCGCCGAAGTGTATTGGCGTAATGTAAATACACACATGGACGGACGTAGAAGCTGTTACCATGCATGCATGCATGTTGCATGCACTGCACTCGAGTGATTTTGTATGCAAACAGGTTCTTAATGGAATTTCGAATTTCCCTTATTGACCGGATATGGATGAGTGTACAGTGGAGCTTAATAGAAATGGTAATAATTTAAATAATAAATAAAAAAAAAATGAAATGGAATGTGTGTAACATCTCTCCGAAAAGGAGTTACCTATTAGCTGCTGGTTATACTGGTGTTCGCTGTTCGACGAACACATCAAATTTTACTCTCGTGCTGGGTGAAGTGATTACATTGGTGTTCGTTACGGAGATTTTATTAACATGGAGCGTGAGATTAATAATATAATTGAAAAATTATGAAAATAATATGATTTTTCTTCAAAAGTTTTATGAATAATATATTTAATATTCACTTATAAAAACCAAAAAAAAGTCGCTTTTCTGCATATGAAAATAATGATGTACAGGTTTGCATGTTTTCCTTCAATTTTACATACATTTTGGTTCCTTTTTTGTAGAATAACTCATTGCTAACCCAGAATACTCGGCGTGCTCGGTGTACATTTCACCCAGCATATCGTGTTCGGTGTGAGAGTGAGTAAAAGCTCTTTTCCGTGTTCGGGCAACAACAATTGCATGGTGTTCGCCGAGTAAACTTTGAATATAACCACAGCCTTAGGAATTCCATTTATTTTTTTTTTTCGGAAAATGCATTCTTCTGTCAAATAATCAATTGTTGTTTAACTTTTATCGCAGAGGAAGAGTAAAAATCTCTCAATATGTGAAGAAAGAAAACTAAAGAGTAAATACTGTTAATCTCAAAAATCATCATTCTTCTCTTCTTGCCTCTCATTATTGCCACTGAGCAATAGAGTTCAGACGAACAAATGTCAAAGGCATTAAACCCCGAAGTGTGCGACTGTTGTGGTCGCTGTGGTGTAGTTTTGGTAGTGCGTCGGCCTGCTACGCAAAGTGTCTGGGGTTCAAATCTCGGCACAGGTAAGATCCAAAAAATGTTGAAAAAAAAGTTTCTCTACACGGCACCACCTCTTGGCAGGTAATGGCAAAACTATAAGAGTAAAAATTGCCTATGAAATGCTTTTCACTTCGCCGTTTGGATTCGGCAGAAAACTGTAGGTCCCTTCCATTTATGTGCAAATATAACATGAGTAGATGCGGAAAGCTCCGTGTGCCCTTCCATTGGACTGATGTGCCATTAAAAGAAGAAGATAGAAGTGGGAATGTACAACTCCGAACCGTCTTGTTATTCTTCTAATGCAGTGGTGGCCACTCTAGAGTAAGCATGAACAAGTCTTCATATGTACTATGTACCAATCTCATTTCCTTAGTAAAAGAGTTCAGCTGATCAGTTGCGCCGGTATGGAAGGCCACTACTGTTCTAATGATACAACAGTGCTTGGAGGTGAATGGCAAAACTTTTCACATCCATTCCATGCATGTTGCGAGAGTTACCTACACATATTTGAACACGGATGAAGTGAATTTCAGCCGAAGTTTTTTCTTGGACCAGTTTTACTTTTGGTTGTTAGCCATTGCCTGACAAGGGGTGATTCGGCTTAGAACATTTTTTTAAAGTCGAAATATAAAGGCAAAAGAAAGAGAAAAATATTAAGTAACACGCCACAAGATTCAATTCGATCTCAAATACACTATTCGACCTCAAATACACTACCCAAGAAAGAGAGCGAGAGCGAGCGAGTTTATCTATCAACTGATAAATCCGAAACCTCCAAGAGCGAAAACTACTTTACAGAAAATATGACAAGTTTTTAACTTTCGGTTAAACGCTTCCATTCCACAGTGCAAATAAAACAAACACAAAAGGCGCAAAGGCCAATACATTTGCTGCTGGCTTTTGTTTTATTTGATATCTTTTTATTTTACCTACCAGCAATATTTACTTTTGCACTCTGTTGCTGTTGCTATTGGTGTTGTTGTTGTTGTTGCATTTTTATTATAATACGGTGTTTTTTCAGCTAAGCCACCGTCAATAGTCAATAGTAAGTTGTTATGCCACAGCCACAGCCACAGCCATAGCTCTCGCTCCATTACTCATTAACGCCATTTGCTAAACAACAAAATCTTTATCATCATTATTATTTGCCACTACCATCATCGGCATTAAAATCGTCCATCAGCCAAAGCTAAACCAAAGCAATAGCAACAGCAACAGCAACAGCAACAGCCACCACAACAACACAACGTGAACCTCAACATCGCCATCACAACAGCATTGCCGCTCACAACTTTGAGTCTCTCATCAATTTTGCTATGAAAATCAAAATTCATTTGAGTGAGAACTTTTGAAGTGAACGGACGTGTTCTTGCGTTTTGATTCGATCGACGGACATACACTGTACGTTATTTGTTAAAATTATACGCACCTATAAATAAATAAAGTAAATATCATAATCTTAAAAATCGAATTTATAATAAAAAAAATAAAAATCACGATAATTCAAGTTTAAAATACGAGTAATATAAAGAAATTTTGAAAGTTTACACTATTTCATAAACAACAACATCATTACTACTATATAGTTGCTTTTATTTGTTTGTTTCATTTAGTAAAAACTATTTGTGTTAATAGATAATTATTAATATTTAATTAGAAAATTAGATTTGTTGGTGTTAAATCATTTAAATTATGTTGTATGTATTTATTCTGCCATTATTATATTTGATATTTATTATTTGATAAAGTGAAGTGAACGTGCTAATTGAAACAAATATTTTATTTCTCTTATATGCAAAAAATTTAAAAAATTCCGAGAAATTGCAAAATATATCAAAAATATAAAGCAATAATTTTCTCCCGCAGTATTTTTGTTTTGCGTTCTTTGTTGTTCATAGAAAATATAGTTATACAAATAAAATGTATAAGCGAAATTAAAAAAAAAATAATAATAATCAAAATACGCTAATTATAACAAATATACTAAATAAAATAAGAGCTAAAAGGAAAGTGTTAACAAAATAGCTCTTTAGCAATTATAACGAAAAGTGGCAAACAAAAAAATATTGTAAAAAATAAATAAAAGCCAGTAATAAATTATTATTATTAGTTTTTTTTTCATGAGAAAGTATTTTCTCAAAGAATGAATTTGCACAAATAACAAAACAACAAAATATATTGTACAAAAATATTGGTATTTATAATAAAAAATATACACATACTCGTATATCTAGTATAATACAAACAAACAAAAAATTTATAATCCAAATTTTTATTTTAAAATAACAACAACGGAAAACGCTGCAAATTATGTATAGTAATACATAGAGGAAAGGCTTTTAGCAAAATCAACTCCAATAAAAGCAGCGTAATTTTCACCGCCTACAGAAATAAAGTAAGTTCATTAATATAATTTAATTCATAATGTAGTTTAGTTTTACATAATTTTATAAGTTTAGTTTAGTTTTACATTAGTTTATAATAATTACAAGTATTTTATAATTCCTGCCTACTGTTCTTCCCTAAGAGATTTGTTCTGCTCCTACTCTCTGAGAGCAGCAAAAGTTCTTCCACTAAATCAAAAAATCCAATATTGGCAACAACAACCAAACTACAACAACAGCAATGAGCGATAAACAAATACAATAATGCGCAGTGTTGAAATCCGTTTAATTCGCACTTTAAGAATGTATGTAGTCAGTCAGTCATTCAGTTAGTTTAGTAGTAAAACTGGCAAAACGACTTTCAACATCACTTTAGTCTTTTGACGGGTTTTTTGTATGTTTTCTTATAAAATATTATTGTACTTCTTGCACATACATGAATACATACATACATAAATACATACATACATACTTACAAACAATATAGAGTAAACTGTGCAATGATTGTCTCCTAATAGTTCAATGATTTACTTTACTTACTTTTAATGGCACAACAGCCCATTGAGGGCCTAGGCCGAGCTTTTCGCATCCACTCATGTTGTGCGTGTTATATTTGTACATGAATGGAAGGGATCTACAGTTTAATGCCGAATCCGAACGGCGAAGTGAAAAGCTTTTCATAGCAATTTTTACTCTTGTAGGTTTGCCATTGCCTGCCAAGAGGTGGTGCCGTGTAGAGAAATTATTTTTTTCTATTTTGTTATTTTATTTTTATTTTGCCTGTGCCGAGATTCGAACCCCGGACACTCTGCGTAGCAGTCCAACGCACTACCACTACGCCACAGCGACCACTCAATTTCATATTATAAGTACATACATACATGTATTAACCCTTTCAGTGGATTTGCCCATTATATGAGATAAGGTTCTGCATTAGGATTTTCTGAAGTTCATATGTTGTCCCACATATTGGACAAACCCACTGCCCGGATTAATACTCACAATAAACTCACAATTATGGAAGTGCACTTTACCTTTTATATTTTCTTCGATTTGTGTGCCTAACATTTTTACTTATTTTATTTTCTTATAAATATAGCAGTAAATTCGGTTGTTGTTGTTGTTATTGTGATTTGTTTTGGGTTTGTCACTGGTCTTAAAGAGCATACAAATAAATAAAGTATGTAAATATTTGCAATTATAATCCAAAAAATGCGAAAGTGTCGGGCTAGATCTCGCTAGCATGGATATCATTGACCGGATTTAAGAGTCCTTGGAGTAAAATAAAATCTAAAGCCATGGGATTTAATATCAACTTTTCCGTCTTATGTTCTTCAACATTTTCTACTATTTTTTGGAATTTTTTTTTTTATCTCTTGTACAGGGTGTTTTTTTTAGAAGTGTGGTTTTCAAGAAGAAATAAAACGCATATCATTTAATGTTATGGCCAAGAATTTAGCTGTATTATAGAGATAAGGATTTTTCTATTATGTTTTAAAAACGATTTCGGGCAAGTAGCCGCCGCGGCTGCTTCGAATAAATTCCAGCCGAGAGGCCCAATTTTCGACCATTTTTTGCAGCAATTGGGGCCGTATGTCAGTAATAACGCGCCGAATATTCTCTTCCAAAGCGTCAATCGTCTCGGGATTATCTTCGTAGACAAGCGACTTCACATAACCCCACAAAATATAGTCCAGCGGTGTTAAATCGCACGATCTTGGAGGCCATGCCACAGGCCCACGATGCGAGATAATGCGCTCACCAAAAGTTACCTTCAATAAATTGATTGTTTCGTTGGCTGTATGGCTGTATGGCATGTAGCGCCGTCTAGTTGGAACCAAAGGTCGTCCACATCAACATCCTCCAATTCAGGACCAAAAAAGTCATTAATCATGGCTCTATAGCGTTCCCCATTAACTGTAACATTATGACCGGCTTCATCTTTGAAGAAATATGGACCAATGATTCCCTCTGCCCATAGAGCACACCAAACAGTGACTTTTTGAGGATGTAACGGCATCTCAACAATGGCTTGTGGATTATGATCACCCCAAATGCGACAATTTTGCTTATTAACGTACCCATTCAACCAAAAGTGAGCTTCATCGCTGAACAAAATTTTCTTGTGAAAATCGAGATCGGTGGCCATCTCGTTTTGGGCTCATTCACCGAACGTGCGACGCGCTTGATGTTCGTTCGGCTTCAATTCTTGAAATGGCAAACCAAACTGAGCATAAATCAAGTGACAGATGTCAAAAAGACCAACTCCGAAAAAAATATTGTCAGATTGAAAACCACACTTCTAAAAAAAACACCATTTAGAAGTATTCCTTCCTATCTTCAGGATTATCTATTTTCCCAAATTTTCTCAGAGCATTAATGTTTTCTGAACGTGATAGCTCTTAAGTAGTTTTAAATTAGATTAACAAAATCAAAATTTTTTCTAAATGTTTTGTTTTTTTTCTTCGTTCCTCGTGGCGACTAGAGACAACTTAGTCACCCACTTTATTAAGCACCAAGCCACCAACATTTTTTTAAGAACGGATTATACCCAAATTTCGCTGTGTGGGAACCGATCCAGAGGCAACTGGAACTCCACTCTATCACTCATTCATTAGGCGATAGAAGTATTGAAGTATTACAATTCTCGAAGTAATACAGAACAGTTATCGCTACAATTAAAATATTTTATTTCATTTTAGGGGAGGAAAATAAATTTTTTTTTTGGCTCTTTTAAATGTGATTTTCAGCACATAGCACTTAAGAAATTAAACTGACCTTATTTTTTTTTTTTTTGGTTTTTAACAATAGTCCGTCTTTTGAGACTATAACATAGTTTTTTATGCTCTTCCGAAAATGTTGGAATATTGTTTGAGCTGAGTTTATTTCTTTTCTTGTATCTATCTTTTGTGTGAGTCATCGTTATAGCAAATTCTACTTGATCTTTGTGTTTCTTTTATGATTCTTTCTTTTTCTTTTCTGTTTTCAAATGAATGTGCCATAAGACAACAAAAGAAAAAACTTACGTTTATAAAATGTATGTTGATAATCGTAAACGTTAACGTAAACGAATATTGAACATTCTTACATATGGTAAGTCTCAAAATTTGTTCTTCTGTTGGTTGTTTCTCCTTCACACGGTTGTTAGTGCATTGTAGATTCGTAGCAGAAACTTTGAATTGTAAATAATTCTGCAAAATTACTGTCACGCACGGTTCTCTAATATTCACTCTCCCTCTCTCTCATTGTCTCTGTCTCTGACTCTGGTTTTCTCATAATGTGTAGCCACCTTCAGCATAATAAATAAGGTAGGTAGGTTTTTTAGTTAGTATCTTTTGATTTCTGTTTTGTATCTCTATTTTACCTTTCCATCGATATCGACGATCGTTCGATAGTTGTTCCTTAGCTTGTTATTGTCGTTTTTTCCATGTTTCTTTTTAATTACAAATTAAAATTAACCATAAATTGAAAACTATTGTTGCATTATCTTTGCCAGCAGAATTGAAAGTTGAAATTAAGCTCAAAACTTGTTTATTGTTGTAGCAACTGTGAGTCTTCTAGGGAAAAACGTAAATCTAACCAACTCGATTGAGCTCAGCATTGCAATAGTATAAGATTTTTTGTTGCACTGATTTGGTTTTTGATTACGACCGAGTATATTTATTCATATTTATTTATCTCTCATGTTTGGTTTTTTTTTTTGTATTTAAAGTTGCATTACGTGTTTTGCTTACTAAATTTGAGAATTTATTGCATATTTTTCCAAAATCTTGATATTTCTTTCTTAACCTTTTTCGATGGGAATCAGTTCGATTTATTTATTTGGCATTAATACATTTTTTTTTATTATTATCAAAAGACTAACTAACTATCAGACATTTCTATGTACTCGTATGTGTTGGTGTTATTGTTTTTCTTATTTGGTTTTCTATACGTAAGAAATCTGCATAGATATTTTTAAAATAGTCGTTCTTTACTTGAATATTAGTAAATATTGCCAAGCTTTCAACTGACCAATTATAGTAGTTAGTTTTCATTGAATGAGAGTAAAATGATCTCAAACTAATTTAAGTGAATTATTTTCTTTTAAATAAAATTTAATAGAAGGTGTTTTTAGATTAGATAAAACTTGGAGGTAGATGGGAGATCATTGGCCTTCAATAGCAGTTCATTGACTTAGTCGGCACAGATAGAGGCAAAATAAACATTTTGAAGGAAGACAGTTCCAGGAAAGGTAAAGGTATTTAAGACGAAGAAACAATTTAATGCCTTCCATCGTTTTAGTTTTTCTATGAAATCTATAGAGTTCAGGTAGGGGATAAAATGAGCGTAGGTTTGGCAATAACAGAGATATTGTTCTGTAGCGTCACTTTACTTTTCAAGCCAGGATTCAGGATCGATGGATCATTCATGACATACATTAGCATATCAGTCGTTATGTTTGTTGCTTCTGAATAAATTTAAGTCTTCATTCTGCTATCTCTATGCCTCTGGTAACTGGAAATGTATGCCAAGAGAAAGAAAGAGAAAGAAGGAAAGATGTCACACGATGTGTTTTTAGAGGCTGTGAATACGGGCGCCAACATCAAAGACTGTTCGAGAGAGACAAGTGGAAAAGAAAGATAGTAAGAAAAATATGCAAAACTTTTATCTCATTCTTACTACTTTATTTTTCTAACTCTGAATTGTATATTGTTGCTGGTTTCTAATCAACTACAAGCTTATGAAAAATATAGAAAAAACAACATAATAAGGGAGAGGGTCCTGATGATACTTTTAAAGTAAAAAATTAATGTATTTTTGTTCCCTTTTATTCGGTCAACATGTGTATTGTTCCCTCCTTTTCTTCATTACTTACTCCCTAAGGAGAATGAATGCAAAAGCGTACTTTGTTTAAGTTATTCGGCGTGCCTTCAACGCAGCAGCTTAAGAGTTTAGTAGCTATATAAGAGAACATAACTACTGATAATGGACCTGAATTATAATAATGGGCCACGATTAGAATTTTTTTTTATTAATGAGCAGTAAAATACTTTCACACTTAATAATCAGCATAAGTAGTAAAAGTAACAACAGAAAAAATAACACAAAAACACTTAAGCTCAACTTAAGCTTCAAAACCTAAAATATTTCTACATACATTGTATGTTTATAAGTACATGTAAGTACTTCTTACAAATGATATAGCAGATAAAAATCTTATGCTCTCAATTTTGTCTGAGAAACCATAAAAATGGAATCTTAATTGCGAAATGGCTATAACCGCAAAAACAAAAATAGGTACTTCATACTAAACAAATAGAAGAAGATTGGAAGAATAGAGCAGCAGCAAAATAAGATTGCAACCCAAAAAGCTACCAAGATCTTGTTTCTAGCAAAAACCGAAGCAGAGAAAAGCATAAATAACCCCAACAACAACAGACAATTCCATAGGTCAGGTCTGCTTGTGTCGGTATAACTTCACCTTAATTGTTTTTTTTTTGTGTGTTTAGCTTAAGTTTTTCTTTGTGTTAAAAATAAGAACAAAACTCAAATTCAACTTGCGAGCAACATAAAGAATGACTATCATAAAAATATGCATATTTCGTTAGTTCATAGTTGTGTTTAACAAACGCTTAGCAAAAGACCTAAAAAAGTCAGCAGCGCAACAACAGTTTGCGCTCAATTAGATAAAGCCGGATTTAAAGATTTAGTTTTTTATTTTAGAGTCACTCTAAAATGAGTCACTCAAAGATGAAGTTAGTCTTTTTTCCAGCGAAATATTGAATGGGTTGGCAAAAATGTAAGAAATAAAAATACGGGCGCAATTAGGAAATGTGTGTGCTAACTTGGTTGAGAATTGCAAATGATATGTGATAGTTTTTTGGTCAAGGTCTGGTTAGTGATCAATTTTTTTGACTGCGTTATTGGATCTGGAGTTTCGTCTAATTTTTTACCTTGAAGCGTGAATTTTTATCAGAGCTTCTGACTGGTTTTTGGACTGCATGCTTTTGATTTGTCTTTTTCTCTAGTTTTTGGTTTCATTATTATCCTTTAATGAAGCAAAATTATCAATTCCAGAACTTAAAACCTGTCACCGATCAGAAGAAAATATAGCATGCGAGAAAATTGAAGCCGCAATGTACAAATTTTGATTTGTTCGTTTCGTTTATAATTGCCAAATTTAGTCATGCTCATCTAATTTCTATGAGAATCGCGCTTGTGCTCATAGTTTTTTGTTGAAACGTTTGGAGCATGACGAAATTGGAATGAAGTAGATGCCCGCAAGAGAGTCTTCTTCCTGGTAGTTCATTTAGTTTTTGTAATTTTAAACAAAAATAATCGATATAGAGGAATTATATTCCCAAGGGCTGCTTCCACAATAACATCGTTTACAATACTTATAAGGGTTAAAACATGAAAAATACCCTCAATCTTCACTCTCTCTCTCTGTTACTTATTATCATAGTTTCCATGTAACAAGAAATTCTGCCGTTTACCTTACTCTCTTGTTTTACCTTACTCTCTTAGAGCTCTCTCGACAGTTAGTTTTTAAAGTGTATATTATTTGATAACAAGTAATAATTTAAGTTTATTTATTTATTTGGCTTACATTTAAATTTTTATAACTAAATTTACTTTGTCCATTGAACGCAAAACCATTTCAATGTTGATTTAACATTGCCAATAGTCCGCAAGCCATCGACAATTAATTGAGTACAAAGTCAAAAAAACGTTCGCACATCAAAAACAACTTAAATCATAAGATTTTAGCATCTTGTTCAAAGAGCAACTGAAAGGAAAATACTTATTTAGTTTAGTTAGCAAGTAATTAAACAATAATGATGCAGAAAACAAAATTTACTACTTCCAGAGATCAAATTTTATGTACTTGCTTGCACTTAAATATTGTACCTATATTGTACCTTGCTATACAAACAAATAAGAATTTATCTATATCTACGTCAACATCTGCCTTTTGTAGCTATACAAAAAGGTTAATAAAAAGTTCCAAATGAATTGAGCAAAGCATTTAACATGTTTATTATACAATGCACAAGGTACTTTCTATACTCGAACATATAATGGAAATCAGCATACATACATACATACATACATACATACATACATATGCATGTACATTAGTATATTAAAAAATAACTATTTTGAATGAATGACCTCAAATGTCAATTCAGTATGACATTAACTGTGCTCTTGCGCTCTTCCGCTCGCGATCTAACTGTGCCTGATTACAAAATGGATGCTCTCCCGAACACTTCACTTGTCACAAGTTTTATTTCCACAAAAGCTCTCCCGCTCTTGCTGTAATAATCTATCTCTCTCTCTTGATTGCCTGAGCCTAAATTAATAGGGTCACAATAGATGTTTACGAAAATACTCGCTACACTGCTGTGTCATAATTATTTATGCATTCAACTGTGATAAAATTGATTCAAATCAAATTAGTGATAATTACATACAATATGACAATTTCAGTACAATTTGAGATACAACGAAAGCATTAAAACGTAGGTATCTATTTGGATTAAAGATTAAGTTTTGGAGAATTGAAAGTACAATTTTCTAAAAATATCTAATATAATTGACTTTATTTACTTTAATTTACACAATGTCTCTTCTATAGGAGTATTTACTTCATGGGTATTCAATCAAAGACGTAAATGCACCGTAAAAGATGAACGAGTACTTATGTAGCACAAGATGTCTGCACTATACGCCAAAGTAAATTTACATACATCATATGCGATGCATTTACGGTCTTTGATGGAATTACTCATTTTATTTTTTGCTCATCAAATTAAATTAAATAGTTCTTAAATTTTCTCTTTCATCATAAATAATGAAAATAGACACCTTCTAGATATAATACTTTGTACTTACTATCGCATTTACGATAGGATCCAGTAAGGAGGGTACCCTCAAAGTATCTGCGCTGTCATGTCAACTACTCTAGTCAAAATGATGCAAATGCTGCTTTATAATAAACGAATAAATTTACAACACAACAACCTAATTTAAATATATTTTTAGTAGTCGTATGTAGAGAAGGAGATCTTTTTTATATTTTCTTTTATTTTTGCTTTTGATTTACTCTTATGATTTTTATTTTGCCCCATTCAGTTTCGTTCAAGTAACACTTACACTGATTGAATTTAATTGAATTAACAAAAAAAGAAGAAGTTTTTAAATGGAAATTCTGTTGTTGGTTTCATTTATGTTGTAAGATGCTGTACATACAGACCTAAAACTATCACATGCTTACTTAGTTGCAAAACACTTATGTGTGAAAATGACTTTATAAGTCAAGATTCTATCATTAATAGCTTTTTTGTAACAATAATTGTGTGTAGAAACCCCAAATATCGGTCACTGCAGCGTAGTTATGAAGAGCTGAGAAAGAATGTAATAATTTCGAGCTGTATTCATGCTTTCAATTGACCAATCGTAGTCGTTGATTTATTTTCAGTGAGACTAAAATTCTCTTAATATGTGAAACGTAAAAATCAACTTAATTGAAACATGTGATAGGATTGGATCCGTAGCTGATGTGTTTGCTCTCAGAAAGTCATCATTCCATTTCCGTTTCTTGATTTACTAATTCCCAAATTCTTCTAGTGAATGTATTTTCCTCACTCTAGAGTACTTACCACTTAAATAAATTTTCTTCCGAGAAACTTCAACCAAATACGAGTACAACAAAATTTTTGCATTTTAGCCTTTCATTTATCTATGGATTGTTTTGAAAAGTCTGGTTCATTTTTGTGACCAAAAAAAATATAAAAACTTGCAACTTCACAAAAATAAAAAACCTCAAGAGCAAGCGTTTGGCGCCAAATGCTGCAATAACCATGATCATGTCTTAAGATTTTGCAACACAACAAAAACTTTTTTCTTTTATTTTATGCAGCTTAAGGCGGGGATTGTGCCATAATTTTCAAACAAAAGTTAAGGAAAAAATTCATAATTCCAAAATGGTTCAAGTATGGTTAAAACGGTTAACGTATCTGTAAAGTATATTGACAGTAATTGCCAACTATGCTAGGTTTACTGAACTTTCATTGACTGTTTGTTTTGTGTTAATATGAAAACAAAACAAATTGTTGGTTCTCCAACAAGAAAGAAATAAAATCATTTGTCATATGTGAAGTGATTTAAAAATACATAGAAATTTAAATACGCTCTCGAAGCTGCATTAGCTAGTAGAGTGGAGTTGAGTAAGGCGGGGACGGGTCGTAGCATGTGGGTGAGGAGGCTCTCGATAATTATCACCCTCCAGCAAAGTACATATGTACATATTATAGAAATTGTAGTAGGTGTTATTTGGTAATTGATATTTTTATTATTTTTTTTTGTTGATTATTTGCACCTAAAGTTCAATGCATAGAAAAAAGAAAAAGAAATAAAATGATAATCAGTTTTTAATATTTATTAATTTTGTTTACTTGCAAAATTGTTACTACCATTCCAATCGAAATGTGGGTGACATGTTGACATGCAGCGTCATCGTCGCCGACGTTGTAAACACGATATTGTAAACAAGAAAGTAAGTACTACATAAGTATGAAGTCTTTGACTTTGAATATTTAATTAATTTTTAATATCATTTATAAACAGTATGTGACAGTAATATAATATGAAGTGCGAATATAATACATAAATGAAATAAATTCAATGATATTGTTCAAAATATTAATGGTTTGCATTTTGGAGTTTACCCGTGAGACAGCAAGAGATCTTATATTTGATTGAGCTGGTTAACGAACTACAATGGGAATTTTTAATATTTCAGGAAATATTTGTGTAGGTGCTTGTTTCTGTAGTTCAAATCAAAATGAAGTAGGAAATTAAGAAAAATGCAAGAAAAACAAAAAGAAATATAAATTTAAATTCTAGAAAGACAAATACGGCAGATTAAGATTGCAATTATGTTACTTTTCTGATTCATAGACCATAGCTCTCAAGCTTTCAACATAGTTTAATTGAAAGAGAGTGTACATTTTCATTAGATGGAAAAATCATTAAATAAAGAGGAAGCTCAAAATTAGTAATGGCGATACTGATTTGATTCATATGTCTCCATTTACACCTTTCAAGACTTGAACGTCAAGTTTAGCTATTCTCCAATTAATTTGCCTCTCGCAAGACTTTTGTCTACTCTAATTTCAAAAAAAAAAAAACCCCCCTAAAACTTACGTAAAGTCTTAAAAGCCGTAAATGGGTACTATGCACATGCATACTCGTATGTTAAATGGTGAGAGTAACTTGGTTCGCGATCTCAAAAATACAAACGAATCATTTCTGACAGTGTTCTAATAAAAAAATAGCGGAAGAAACTTAATTTAAACGCTCCATTAAACGCTAAAAATCCATTTTGCTGAGAGTAATTTGATTTGTACTCTCGAAAACAAAACTTATTTATCTATGTGTGTGCCACTAAAACTGAGAGTAACTTAAGTTGTACTCTCAAAAACTAAAACAAGGTGTTTATGGATATGCATAAATCACAAATGGTGAGATGATCTTCACGTCAGAGTACGAAAATATAAAATCGGGCACATTTTCGCCTAAAAAATTCATATAAAAACGTTTTCCTTGTTAGTGTATGTTCATTTCAGTGTATTCACACAAATCACAATATAATTACTTGAGATTCCTCAATTCATTTGATTTCAAAAAGCGCAAATTAAGTAGCATGCTCGTATCTACAAGATTATACCGAAAAATCAAAAATTGCGGTTATATGAATTTCAAAATTTTTTTATTCTCAAAATAGTATGTAGGTATCCATACCCAGTTACCCAATATTTTTGGCGGATGTATTTAGAAGAGAGTGGAAAAATAAACATTAGGTTTTATTTACATTTCTAAACAAACAAAGATGTTTAAATTTTATAAATACACTTTAGTTGTTGTTTTGTTTACACAATCATTAAAGTGGGGAAGTAGAGTGCATTTTTTTTTGGTTTTTTCTTTCTAAAAAAAATGTGGATAACTGCAGATGCCGGTCCTAGAAAACAGGTTAGTATTAAAATATACAAATTTTATTTGCTAAAAGAAAAAGAAAAGTTTTCCACACTCTTCCATTATACATATTTTAAGTATTAAATTTAATTTTTTTTTATACCTGTGTTGATTTCTATATTTGTTATATGTTGATATTTTCTATATGTATGTATAAATATATACAAAAAAGCACGCGTTTCTACTTATTTAAATAAAATATATTTTTAAATTTCGCTTCACAAGTTTTGCTTTTAATGAATTGTTTACTTTAACATTTTGATGATTATACCAAAATGTGGGGCTGGCCTCAGTCAAGAATGATAATGTTCTTTGCATTCATTTGTAAAATACTACTAATCCAATCGAACTGTTGCAAGAAAATATGCTTCAAAGATTTTAAGTATACATAATTGGAAAATTCGTTTGTATTCAGATTCATTATGAAATTTTAATTTTATAAGTAAATGATTAAATTAAATGACTTACTTTACTTTTTACTTTTGATGGCACAACAGCCCATGGAGGGCCTAGGCCGAGCTTTTCGCATCCACTCATGTTGTGCGTGTTATATTTGTACATGAATGGAAGGGACCTACAGTTTAAAGCCGAATCCGAACGGCGAAGGAAAAGCTTTTCATAGCAATTTTTACTCTTGTAGGTTTGCCATTGCCTGACAAGAGGTGGTGCCGTGTAGAAAAATTATTTTTTCTACTTTTTTTTTTTTGATTTTGCCTGTGCCGAGATTCGAACCCCGGACACTCTGCGTAGCAGTCCAACGCACTACCACTACGCCACAGCGACCACTACCAAAATGACTACCAAACTGTAATTGCGAATATTTAGAGTAATTCACTCGCACAAGCTCTTGGTCTGTTTGAAACATAGCTTAGGATATTATCGCTCCGAGCAAGATTGATTATCAATTCTTTCGAAGATCGAAGTATAAATTTCCACAAATTTATTTCAATATACAAATGCTATAATAAAATTAGTGAGTTAAAGATAATTTCTATCGGTCATCTTTCTATCTCATATAACATAAAATTTCATTGGATCACGCTACCTCAACTGCATAAGCTCTCTAAAATCACAACTGGCCTGAGGTTAAAAAAGAAGATAAAATCTTGTTTTCTAAAAAAGATTATGTTATGCCCATTATTTTGTTATACTTGTATGCAATTAAATTTATTATATATAATTAATCAATATAATTATGGCAACAACAAATACTATGAACATTGTTTTTATATGTAATAATTTGCATTTTCACTTTGTGTCAATTTTTGCTGAATGTTACTAAAACACAAAAAAAAAAACTTAAGTATTTTTGTTAGGTATATAAAATTAATTAATTTCATAACAAAAAGCTGAAAATATAATTTAATAAACGTGATTTTAACAAAAACTTAATGCGCATTTCAATTTCAATAATGGCGAAATGCATAATGCTTAAATTGCAAATTACTTCGGCTACGTATTCCTCACCAGTAATCGTAGTGCTAGTTCCTATATTTCAACTTCGTATCTCTTACAGAATTTCTTCGGCAGTACTAATAAGTTCGCTCCGAAATTCGCCGCGATTCCTCATCAGTAATCGTAGTGATATGGTAGTTCTTACCATAAATTTCATTTTCGAATCTTTTACATATAGAATATCATCGACTTGAAGAGGTTTAAATTAATAAAAAATGTTTCAATTTGAAGAATTTTTAATTTATATAAAATTAAGTAGTTCACCGGGATACTGCCATACAATATTTTGTTTCAAAAGAGTTGCCAATTCTAAGTTGATATTCACAATTATGATCAGAGAGAGAGAGGAGGCTATTTTTCCATGTTGTACTTTCAATTGACCAATTAGGCTGTGGTTATGCTGGGGTTGGCTGTTCGGCGAACACATCACATTTTTCTCTCGAGCTTGGTTTGGTGGTTACATTGAGTTCGTTGCAGATTTGCTTTTGGTTGAAATTCAGGTTTTTTTTAAATACTATTTTTTGCGCAACGGCAACACTAAAATGGTATATCAAAAAACTTTAAACGATTTTATCAATATGGAGAGTGAAATTAATATCATAATATAATTGACTTACAATAAATTATGGAAATAATGTAATTTTCTGGACCAGCAGCCACCGACTGGTTATAAAAAAAAAGCAATTGAGGTAGTGGCGAATGTGTTGCAACTTCAAGGCAAGAGTCGTATCAACACTATTGGCAACACATGTTGAATACAGCTGATATGTTGTATAAACACATTTCATACTTACTTCTTCAATAGTTTTATAAATAATATACTTGATATTCACTTTTAAACACTACAAATATTCGCCACTTCGCTTTTCTGCAAATGAAAATAGTAATGTACAAGTGTGCATGTTTTCGTACTATTTACATACATTTTTACTCCTTTTTTGTAGAAAAACTCATTGTCACCCAGAATACTCGGCGTGCTCGGTGTATTTTATCGTGTTCGTTATGAGACTGAGTAAAAGCGCTCTCTATGTGTTCGGTGCAACAACAATTTCATGGTGTTTGCCGAGCAAAATCTGAATATAGATAACCACGGCCTAAGTGCGTAATAGAAATATTAGCTCTATACATTAATTTTATCCACCATTTATTTTGTATGCTGTGTTTCAGTTTTTAGGTGTATTTATGCCCTCTTCAGCCTGCTAGAAAAATATTTCTCCTGCTGTGCTTTTTTATGGGTGCTTGGCATTTGATAATATCCTCATTCATACTTCATAGCTTCATCTATGACCTTTTCTTTTATTATTTAATATTTAATTATGACTTTCTTGCGTGCCTAAGGGTAACAATTTATTACATTAACCGATTACATCTCATTTATTTGATACAATATACTTAAATAGTTTATAACTTCCATATTTAACACCAGGACAGTTCTTTTGTGCAAACGTTATGAAAAGTCATATTAAAAATATATAAATAATCTTTTAAGCCAATTTAATTGAAAGTGTTTTATTATGCAATATAAGTATAAAATATGAAATTTTAAAGAAAAATGTAAATTTTATAACTGTTGAGAAATCCTTTACATATTGTACGTAGATTATCAAATTCTTTGACTTATGTACTTTAAATGAGAGTAGAGTTTCTGCAGAGCGATTGCTAGTAACTAAATACTTTCACTTTCTAATATCTCACAAGCAAAACCTTGAACCTAAAACTTATAAATTAAATTTAAAAAATATACAAAAATACCGAAAAATTAACTGTCGCTGCCAAACGTTGACAATGCGATTTAACACCTTCTCTTTCTTTATGGCATTGTTAAAAAATTAACAAATATTCCGTTAACTGAAACTGAAAACAAAAAGTGTCAAAATGTTAGCATTTAGAAAATTGTTGAAAGTAATAAGAATTGCGTGGGAAAAATCTCCAACTGTTATATGTAAATTACAGACACAGAAACAAATCACTTATAATATAATTTGCAAGTGAAAACTGCCTCTTAATAGTATAATTTACAATAATAGAGGTGCAAGTGAGTTGAACGACTTAACGCAAACTATGCAAACATAAATACTAGCACTATCTAAAGTAAGTGGTATGTATGATAGAAGGCGAAATATGTGCTAAGAAAAAAGTAGATATATGCAGTTTGACTACTTACATATTTCTACATATGTAAATTTAAAGATAAATCAATTTATTTTTCAATATACTCTATATTTCTGAGAAACTGAAAAAGATGTTTAGTGTTATGTGGAAATGTATGTAAGTTATTACTTGAGAACTTGATTCTTACTTAGCATATGCACTTACCTTTAATTGGGGGTTTTCCTCATTTTTTATGGCTATTAACTATTACAATATTCATACTTTGTTTAAGAGCACTTATTATATGCACATATATTTTTCATATTTTTACGGTTTTTATAACACTTACTTGCTTATGAATGCAAAGCAGACTCGCCTCATATACAACAATCTAAAATTCCTAGCTGCGTACCACTTCTTTGTTGTATTATCATTTATTTGTACATTTTGTACTTATGTATATGCATATTTGTCGGTATGTAATAAATGGCTGAAAGCAGTTTTTTTATTTGATTTGAAAACCTGTTTGGCCTTTCTGCAAACGGCGGAATTTAACCAGTTTTAAGCTAAGAGCAGGAGATCACATGTTGGCATATGGAAACATGTGACTTGGGGATTTTTCTGTTGCTGCTGCTTCTATAATCAACTGCAACGTCTACCAAAAATTTCAAGTTCGAGCTTAGACAGAAAAAAAAACAATTGAATATTGTAAGCAGCTTTTAAATAAAAATCATTATAATGAGAATTTATAGTTAATAAATTACTCAGATTGTTTTTGAGAAAAATATATTAAAAATTTTTGAAGTTTGTTTTTTAGATAAGTTTAAAATTACAATAAGAGAAGAGCCTTTTTATACCAGGTACGAAACCGGTAACGACATCTCTGTGTCGCTAGTTAAAACTATACGCTCTGTCAAACCAAATCATTGGCGCCATTTCTTCGCATTTAGTTCTGTCAACAATATTCAGTTCATAAACAATCAAGTTTCATACAACAACATATTTTTTTTCGCTCGTAAAAATGTCGAATTTTGTACCTACAAATTACGATATGCCGACATCATTGGTTTTCTGTTTCCAATTGAAGAAATCGGATTTGGAATCTCATCGAATGCTTGAGGAAGCTTACGGCCAGCACGCTATAGGCCAAACACAGTACAACGAGTGGTTCAATAAGTTTAAAAGTGGCGATTCTGATGTGAGAAACGAAGAACGTGGAAGACCACCGAAAAAGTTTGTAGATGCCGATTTGCAAGCTATACTCGATGAGCATGATGGTCAAACGAAAGAACAACTTGCAGAACAATAAAATGTAACCCAACAATGCATTTTTCAACGATTAACAGCCATGGGATTGATTTTGAAGGTGGGAAGGTGGGAAGATGGGTGCCGCATGAATTGACTGAAAGACAGCAAGAAAATCGAAAACCACCTGTGAAATGTTGCTCGCCAAGTACAAAAGAAAGTCATATCTTCATCGAATTGTTACTGGCGATGAAAAATGGATTTATTTCGAAAATCCCAAACGTAAATGATCATATGTTAAACCCGGTACACCGGCCAAATCGACAACAAAGCCCAATCGCTTCGGAAATAAGGCAATGCTCTGTGTTTTCTGGGATCAGCGAGGTGTTATCTGGTTTGACCTTTTGAAAACAGGTGAAACAGTTACTGGTCAACGCTACCAACAACAATTGGCCGATTTGAACCGTGCTTTGCGCCAAAAATGTCCAGAATATCAAGCTAGGCAACACAAAGTGATTTTTCTTGATGACAATGCATTATCACATCGAACAAAACAGTCTCGGGAATTCGTAGATTCGTACAGCTGGGAATCCCTACCCCATGCAGCTTATTCACCAGACTTGGCTCCATCTGACTACCATTTATTTTCTTGCTGAGCAGCACTTCGTTTCGTACGAAAATGTGAAAAAATGGCTCGATGACTGGTTTGACTCAAAACACGAAAAATTTTTCTGGCGAGGCATTCACAAATTGCCAGAGAGATGGGAAAAAAGTGTAGCTTGCAATGGCCATTACTTTGAAAATTGAATGTGTAACCATTTTTCTTAAATAAACGTGTATTTTCTTTAAAAAAAAAATACCTGTTTCATACTTGTATACCTGGTATTTCTCAAATACACTGAAAATATTTGTGCTCATTTTAGTATTTCCCTTTCTACGTTTGAACATTAGTATAATGAGTATTGTATTTCAAATAGAACTCACGCCTTCCTTTATCTTACTATTTTCTTTCAAGTGAAGTTACGTTTTTGTTGCATTCTACGCGTTTCGTAATATTTGTTTCTGTCATTCTTGGTTTACTTATGTTCTTGTAATTGTTCCCAAACAAAAAAGTATTAAAATATTTTTGCCTTTTTTCCTACATATTTTTCCAAATGTGAGTTGATATTTCGTAGGTATTGAGAGATTTTTACTTTACTCTCACTTAAAGGAAGCGAACAACAGTGATTGGTCAGTTGAGAGTAAAGTGTGACGTATTCTATCCCCCTCTCTATATATATTTCCATGGATGATTGTTAATATCCCCTCATTTTTTAAATAAACGCTACTTCTTTTCTAGAAGTTAAATAATAATTGCATAATTTTATGTAATAACAAATAAATATAAAATAACAATAGACTTAACGCATGCCGCATACAAAATTCATAAGATATCTTAAAATACAATCACACTCAAAAAAAAAAAAAAACAACAACAACAACAACAACAAAGCATACCCAGAGGTGTCATGCTAAATAATATATATCACATTGTATTTATGTAGTAATACGTGCTATGTAATCTTCTATAACAACTTCACACGAACTCGTATTCAAAATTGTTCAAAATTGTATACCTACAAAGAAAATATGGTAAAACATATTATAATCACATTACCAGCATATTAACAAGTTGTCTATAAAATAGATACATTTTTACTAACCATATATTTACATTTGCTGTAGCATTCCAGCCAATACTGGTAAGTAGTACGTTAGTATTTGGTCTCAGGTTTTAACTACATAAATATGGTACACAGTGATCACATGTGTGGTGAAGAAAAAGCTGAAACTGAAGTTGTAAATTAAAGTTGTTGTATGTAGAAGGAAAAGAAGAAGTAGAAGAAGAAGAAGAAGAAGAAGAAGAAAATCCATGTGCGTACATTCCATAATGAAAAGTAAAAGTTTTTGTCTTAAAAAATGTTGATTTTACTGGCGTTGGCCCATTACGTATGCTATTTGTTTATTTTCACAAGATGATTTCGCTCTCTCTCTTTCTCTCTCTCTCTTTCTGGCTCGAATGTTTATTGTTTACCTTGTTTTTGTATAACTTTTAATGAGAGCGGCATTCGACATTGTCGCATTGCAACTGTAAAGAGTGTGTTTTTGTTTAACTTCATATTATTGTCTCTCTGTTTGGTCTGCTGGTCTTTTTTTGTCCAACTATTCAACACATATGAGTTTAAAAGTAGAAGTAAATCCCATTATCATTTGCAACGTTACAAACTGTTTAACAAAAACACGACAGTATGTTATAAAATAAATCATACCTTAGAGAATTATGCTATGAAGTATTTACATTTGTGGTCGCTGTGGTGTAGTGGAAGTGCGTTGGACTGCTACGCAGAGTGTCCGGGGTTCGAATCTCGGCACAGGCAAAATCAAATAAGTAAAGAAAATAATTTTTCTACACGGCACCACCTCTTGGCAGGCAATGGCAAACCTACAAGAGTAATAATTGCTATGAAAAGCTTTTCACTTCGCCGTTCGGATTCGGCATTAAACTGTAGGTCCCTTCCATTCATGTACAAATATAACACGCACAACATGAGTGGATGTGAAAAGTTCGGCCTAGGCCCTCCATGGGCTGTTGTGCCATTAAAAGTAAGTAAGTATTTGCATTTGACATTTTTACTGGTGAAAAAATAAAGATCAGTCCACGTTTTAAGATTAACACGTATTCTAATTTTTGAGTGACAGTAGTATATTTCGTTTCTAAACAATTATTACTTCTGCTGCACTTATTGAGAGGTGTTCATTCTAGCTTACTGTAAACCAAAGATTATGATTGAACTATTGAAAGCATACCGTGGAATATTCCCTCCTTTTTGTTTCAGCTACACTTATGATATGGGAAATACAATAACTAAGTTAAAATTTCGTAGGCATAATCGTATAATAAAATATATATAAAATATTCAATAAGTTGAATATTTTGAAATAGCATAAAAGATTTCAGGTAATTTTTTTGAAAAGCTCTCAACTTATTCTTATAGCTTCTGAACTTACCATAGGTTTGAGGTGTGTAATTTTTTAGCATACTGTACCATGTATGTACATATATCAGTATTTGTGTGTAAATTAGTTATTTGTTTAGCTTAAAACTTTAATTACGTATGCTACTGTAAAGTACTCGTATATGTACGAGTATGTATATCTACGAGCTTTAGACATAATAAATCTTCAGCTTCACTTCATTTTACACTCATGTCAGTTACTTTTGTTACTTTTTTCTTCAATTATTTTACGTAGATAATTTATTTTGTTGCCTTGTTGTTATTGCATTTTCTTTATTTTCAAACATTCACGTAATAACGTCGCGCATGCGCATTACAAATTCACAGAAAACACTCTCATATGTACAAAGAAAATTCAACTTCAACATCAACACAATGCTGATGTTTGCAATGATCATCAAGTTGATGATCATCATCCGATGATGACTCATACATGCGATGATTGACATCTATAAGCCATAGTTCGAGTTCGATGTCTTACCGGTCTTAATAGCATGAAGAGTTTATCTGGTTGTTAGGCTGCTGCTTGAGTGCCTGTCTCTTTGTATCATTTGTTGTCTGTTCAATTTGAAATGTTAACTCATCGTATTCAATTGAAAAATATCATACATATACCGCAAAAGTCCCTCAAACATTCGAGTGTTTTTTGTTTGTTTTTGTCTGAAGTTGGGTTTCTTCTTCTTACATATTATTTCTTGTTTGTTTGAAAGCTGGTTAAGTTTTCTGCAGTTTTTATTGTTAATAAAAATATTTGTACATACTTATATATTGTGGTGTAAATAATACCGGCACGCCAGCCCGCAAATTGCAAATGAATTGCAGACAGAAAAAATAGCAGAATATTGTATACGGTTTGTGGCAAAATTCGTGATTTAATTATGAAATAGACATAAACATACATAAAAAAAACAATTTTCTAATTTTAAATAGGGTTTTATGAAAATAAAATACAATTAAAATTGGCGTAATTCAGGAAAGTTTTATGGTTGGAGTTTTAGAAAGGGTTTTAAATAAGTGCAAGGAAGAGTGAGAACCGTGAGTAGAAGGATAAATACATACATAAGTATGTATAAGAATTAACAATTTAGTGGTTCGTTACTTTCATTATGGTCTGGAAAATGCGAGTGTGAGTGAGAAAAGAATAGACATTGCATTAAACCAGTGATGGCCAGTCCATAGCAGGCGAGAGTGCGAAATAATCGCGAGGCGATATTTTTTGGAAAGACGCCTTATGGTTCAGGGTCACCGGAAACAAAATTTAGCCACTTTTCCATATATTTCTTACTAAATCGGGATGTCCAAATGGGTTGGAGGTTAAGCTGTAAGTGCATGTTTCCAAAATAAGGGGTCGGTAAGTTCAACATCCTCTTTTTCCCCCGGGGCTAGTATTTTCTCTCCACGAGCCTGCCTCAGTATGTCGAACAGACATCACGATATCACTCCAATACAATCATGCAGAAGAGGGCATATATCCGGAACATGCGCCACTGGTAACAGGAAATATTTACGCATAATATTTATGAGCATGAAATAATCGTATAAGAAATATTCTTATATGTATCTAAATTAGTTTTGTAATTTTGTTACATTTATAAACAAAAGTTGCCGGTTAATTTAAATATTATATACTATATTCAAGGCCAACCAAAGCCAACCCACATGAAATTCATTGAAATATAATTTTGTTGCTATGTTTTTTTTTCAACACATTAACTCTGTAAATTACACTATAATCAAGAAATAAATTGATTTTATACGAAATTTTCATCAATATATGTACATAAAATAAGGCAACAACAACAGCAACAGAAACAAAGAATAAAAACGAGCATTTATACACACGTAAATAGTATTTTTCTGACCTTGTTTGAATGGGCCTAGAGTGTTGAACCATGATTGCCGGTAAAACAAAAATAAAAACAACAAAACACAACAGCAAAACATACAAAAAAATAATATATAATTTTTGGAAATTTTGTATGGCATAATTTAGCAAATAGTTTATAGAATAATAAAAGAAAAATGAAGTCAAGTTAGTAAAGTAAAATTGTAAGAAAGTAGTGATGACATTTGATTAACTACTTTTGTTTTTTTTCATTTCCTGTTAACTCTGAAAAGAAAATAGTTATGTGAAATATTAAATATCAATTGTTACTACCATTTTGATTAATGGATATTTGTTTTTTATTCTCCGAAATCTGTCAAAAGTAAACAATGCAATTCAAATTTAAATAAATTGAGTAACTAATTTGTGCAATTTATTTACATACACGTACTGAATGCACTTATCATTATTACTCTCATACTCATGCTCTCTCTCTTTCAGTCCCTTGCCATGGCCCCATCCTGATTGGTGGCAACCTTAAAAAAGAGCAATAAATGGATAAAAACAAACCAACAAACAAACAAAACTTTTGTTTTCTCTCTTCTCTCTCTCGCAATTATCAAAATATCACACTTTTGCCAAACACACACGCACAAACACGATTGCATACAAATGTCATTTACGTACAATAATTACAAAAACACTAAAATGTACTTACATTACAACATTGGCATAACTTTTAATTTTTTTCCGTTGTCATAATGCATTTTTTGTTTTATTTTGTTTTTTGTGTGTACTTTATCTATTTATTTATAAGTTTACATATAAAGTTTACTATAATAAAAAAAAAAAAAAATTCGCTTGTCAAATCAACATAGCACAATATTTCAAAGGAAATGTTAAAACATGACCCAAAAATAACCGCAATTACACAAAAAATTATAGGGGATAATGGGGTAAAATTGCACAATTTCGGTGTGGATGTTGAATGAGGGGTTCCTGGAGTGTAAAATATTTAATGCAAAGAAGAACCAACCAACACTTCCCGATGAATATTTCAACCATTACGTTAGTTGCTTAAAATTAAAAAAAAAAATGTTGAAAACCTAAACTCCTCTTTCCGCAACCTATGAATTGGCTAGTGAATACAAAAATGTACTTTCTCACTTACTTAATTGGCACTACAACCGGTGATCGGTCTTGGCCGCCTCGATAAATCTTCGCCAGTCGCAATTGCTATGTGCGCGGTGGCGCCAGTTGATAAGGCTAAGTGCAGCCTGGTCTCCCTCTACCTGGTCTTTCTAACGGAGATTAGGACGTCCTCTTCTGCGAGTTCCTCCACAGTGGCTCGAATAAAACAGTCTTCTAGGCGGAGTGTCTTCTTACAATCGCTCAACTTGACCCAGCCAGCAAAGCCGCTGGATTTTTATGCGCTTGACTATATCAGCATCAACGTCAAGCTCATACAGCTGACGATTCCATCTTGGACCATAGATTATACGAAGTATTTCCCTCTCGAACGCACCTAACAGCCTCTCATTATTGGTGATCAATGTCCACGTCTCAGCGCATACATTAGGACGGGAAGGTTGAGGAAGTTATATAGTAGAAAGTTATTTTCGCCCATCGACAGAGGGCACTGCTTCTCAATTGCCTACTGAGCCCATAGTAACACCTGTTGGCAAGAGTTAATCTCTGCTTGATCTCAAGGCTGGCAATACTGTTGGTGTATGGTAACACAAAAAGACCTAGATCTGGGTCTGTCCATGGCACTTACTCAATTTCTATAGAAGCTTATCAGGCGGAGAGGAGAAGGAATGCACACTATTTCTGCTTTCTAAAGAAAAAATACTCTATGTCAACATTTCTAAATGACTTCTCCGACGTTGGATCGATTGTTTTAGAGTACTTGTTAAAATACATAAGCAAAATGGCGCAAAAGTAATCACCCAATGCAAAGCCAAGTCCCAATGGTTTGAACAATTAGATTTATTTAAGGGGGTGGATGTAACCTTGCACGTGATATTACAATGGGTTATCTTTGGCGTAAGTGTGATCTTATCAAGACGTAACTAATTTCAGATTCAGAAAAACTGTTGGACCAGAACTAAACAGTTTCTCTGATTTTCAATCTCAAATGTTAACATCTAGTAGGTCTAAATGTTAACATCTACTAGGTATATAGTAACAACTTTTCAACGAATGCTATTTGACTATAAAATGGAATGTTTAAGCAGCACCTTTGACCAGTTCTTGCTTCCAAATTACCTCCACTCTCCCTTATTATGTACAACATGTGCATATGTGTATGTCGAAAAATTGTATGGAAAATACAGCGAACGATTGTTCGATTTGAATGAGTGATTTTTATTATACAATAGGCAAAAATATTATTATTTTGTGTTACTAGTTACGTGCAATGCAGCACACGTTGATGATATCGGTCAAATCTACAGCAATCGGTAATACAATATCTCTGATTATCCATCTGACCATACTGTGTTCGAGTACAGTCGGTATTCATTGTGCGTGTTTGATATTACACACACTCATACACAACAACAAAAACCTAATGCACTTTGCAATTAACGCGTTCAACTCAGGCTAATAATATTTAATTGAGTATGGTATATCTGTACATAAATGCACCTTCGGTAAAATTTCCCTTTGAATCATTTCTTTTTATTTTATGTACATTTATGTATGTACATAAATAACAAATTTCTTATAGTGTGTTTATAGGTTTTCATATATATTTTAGTTTTGTGTCTTCGACTATGCACAAAAGATGCCCAATTTGTTTCTATTAAATGATGTAATAATTTTTAAATTTATTAAAATCATTTTTTGGATTTCTAATGTCGTAGCATGTGCTTCTTTAATACTCTGAATTTGATTTATTAGTTTCCGAAAGGTTCTCAGGCTGCAATGTCTTTGTCCAGTCCTATTTCCCAATATTTTGTGAAACTCCTTTCTTTAAGATTTTTTCAATTACGATTTGATCTTGGTTTAATTTTTATTAGTCACTAGTACCAAAGGTCTTTCATTGACATTGGTTTTAATATGATTTAATCTTTGTTTTTCATGATTTAATCTTTGTTTGCCGCAGATACGAAATCACTTTCGATTTGATCTTTGATCTGTCACTGGTTTGAAAAGATTATCGTTTACTTATCTGAAATAATTTTCATTCAAGTAGATCTTGATTTCAATTCAAGTAGATCTTTATTTTTAAATTGATTTGCCACAAATCCGAAACAAATTTTATCCAGATTATTTCTAGTAGACATGATTTGAACAAAGATTCAAATTGTTCATTGTCTTCCAATTGAACTGTGTTTTAGAATCAAATTGATCTTTGATTCGTTTTATTTTGATTTCCATATACTTGCATATCTCTGAATTTTAATTAACCTATACAATTTTTGACTTACCAAAAAAAAACGAAATCCAAATCATTGCATAAGTATAATATTTATTTAGATACATGCATGAATCACTTCTATCAGAATTTCTCTAAATCACTAACCACACATTTTGGAACTCCGCTTAATCACTGACAATAATCTCATAAATTTTATATGGTCAAAAAAAGGTATTTTTAAATATTTATTTATTTTTGTTTACTTGCATCTATTTTTCTCATTTACGCCTGTATTTTTAAAGCTCATTACAGCTGCAGCAAATAAATTGTTTTAGCTATAGTAGCTTGGATTTTTGTTAATTAAGTGCAACCATTAAAAAATTATAAAAATGAGGTTAATATGCGTTAAGAAAAAGGGCATTAAACTAAAGCATACATACATAAGTAGACGTAGAAGATCCAAGTAAACAGAAAACCTCATATCAAATTAACCTTGAACTAAAATAGCAAATTATTTTCCATTTAAATTATGCCACACCTTTCTTGCTGTTTTTATTGTAATCCGAAACCCATTAACTCTTGTAAATCAAATGAGTTTTAATAATGGGTTAAAACCTTTTTTCATATCATGATTGTTTTTTGACCTATTCAATCTTTCCTCTGTTACTTAAGTATTTATAAATTAACGATCGACCACATTAAGCATGTTTTTCGTTTTTTTTTATTGTATTTTTTTTTTTTTCATATACAATATTTTTTATTAAATTTTCTACTTCCTTTAAACTTTTCTTGGCCTTATAAATTAATTTAATTGAAACTAAGAGTTAACTTGAGCTACGTAAACGTGTTACGCATGCGTGCACATTTCAAAGCATACAGACTTAAAGAAGATGAATAAGAACCAAAACAGAAAGCTCAAGAACTTGTTCTGAAAATATGTATTACATATGTATGTATCTATCTATGTAAAGTATAAAGCGAAACTTATTTTTAATATTTGTATGCTATGCTTTGCCAATAAGGTTGTTTATCTCTTCAACAGAAAACACACATTCTTCTTACTGCTCGCTTATGGTACATTGATTCATTCCACCATTCCATCATCGTTCACGATTACTCTAGTTTTTATGTTCCAATTATGATGATGATGATTTCGTTATGATCTGGTGAAATAGCTGCAATGAAATGAATGGAGTAGCAAAACAACCACAGCTACAATCAATTCCTTCAATCATGATCGCAATCATCATTCATCATGATCATAGCGATCGTAATGAAAATCGATTTTGCAATTACGATTTCACTTGATGTGTCATTATGGAAATTGTACTTTGTTTCTTGTTCGGGATCTTTATGGTGTGTCGGAATGTGTTATTAAATGTGATTCACTAGTCAGAATAATTCCCACCCCATAATTCAAGAGCTAGTCTCTAAATTTTCCTGTATCAAATTGTCATTGTCAGAATTGTACTTAGATTAAAATTGCCTTTGACTCGAGCTGCTTTTTGTTCCTATAATCATTAGTTCGAATAATTAGTCCAGTTCTTCCTAGTGAAAATTTTATATTGTTGGAATTGACAATTGATTAAAATATCGAAAGAAAAAAAACGGTATTGAGGCAATAATCGCATATTTCGTATTTCGACCTATCAATGCTGAACGAAACGGATTGACCGATTTCAATATCGTTTTGAAATCAATTGCAAGGTAGAGCATGCCTAAAAGACATTAGATAGAGCCCATTGACTTTCAGTTTCAATAGCAGCAGAAAATGTGTGGATAAAATTGATCCTAATTAGTTGGGGCTTAGTTAATATTTATTTCATATGGTTCCCGGTAAAAATTACGCTTTACCCTTGTTTTCAATTTTAGGTAGTAATGAACTTACTTTACTTCTAAATGCCTTTAGTTCTTATTTGGGAACTATCATTAGTTCCTATTACGCTTAACTACTTAGTTCCAATTATGCCTTGCACATTTTTCCAAACCTCTTGTGATGGAAGAAAAAACTTATGCTTCTATTTACACAGTGTTTTAGGTATGATTGACTGTTTGAGAAGGATAAGTATTTGATTTACTACTTGTTGGAAATTATTGTATCGGAATAAGGAAATGCAAAATTTACATAAATAATAGTATGTGCATAATTTAATAGTCAAACAAGTTGATTAAACCAAATTATACTCTACATACCATATATGGATAGATAGATGTTTTATATATACTCGTATAGTATTTCTTATACTCGTAATTGTTTGAAAAATCGCAAAAATAAAAGAGAAAAATTAAAAGCAAAAGTTTTTAAATGCCATTTTTGGAAATGTTATGACGGTCAAGGTTTTATATATCTACGAGTATTAGCGAGCATATGTATCTACTACAAACAGTGACTGTCAAAACTGGCCAAAAGATACAATTAACCATACATACGAGTATTTATGTATGATTCACGTATGCATATGTATGCATGTAGTAGCTATATGCTAGAAAATCATAGTATAAAATGTAGCTGTATTCAGCTGAACGAGCTCAGAGGCAAATCATTTTTTGGAAGTGCATAATTTCTTCAGATTTTTAATGTTGTAACAGCTTTCATTATAGCGTTTTTTAAGTCTTTGTTTGTATATTTACATCAATTTTGGTCTTATTCGTCGGTGAAAACGATCTATAAGAAATAAGCCTTGTCTGCTGGCAGTACCCATAATGTTATTGCTATAAGGTTTGCCTGATATCGGAGGTACGTGAATGTTGTTGCATTCTGGGCACCTATTCATTAACTGCCGCTTCACTAAACCTCGTCACATAACATTTTAGCCGGTTTTTGTTTTCCTGTGGGAATAATTCGTCTTTGATACTCGTGACACACCGATTAACTTTATCCCAATTAAAACCTCTGTTTACATATTGTTTATTAATATTAAAAATTACAATTAGCAAATGGTTGATTTTTTTTAATTTCAAATCTAAAAAATTTAATTAATTTATTGTAGATTATGATCCAAATTTCACGCCATCCGTGACCTGAAGAAACTAAACTATTTCTACAAATTTTCCTTTCCCTAAATTTCTTTGGATGAGTACCACTACCTGCTACTTTTCGCTTTTCCATCATTTGTATGATTAGCTGTCGTATCTCAAGAAATCGTGGACAATTTCTGAACAGTTTTGACTGGCACTGTATGAAGCTAGTAGTCAAACAAGAATCGTTAAATTTGTATGCATTTATAAAAATGAATATTTATATTGAATATTGAATTTAAAATACCCGTATAACTTTGAAAATAGTTGCTAACCAATATCTGCATGATATTTATGTATCTTATCCTCATTCATCTTTTCCTCATGTCAGTTATCGCCATCATTTATTTCAAACAAACATTAAGCATTAAGTTATTTAATTAATTTTTCATGTTTTTATGTATGTCTCCTCCTGCTTACTCCCACTAATACGATTTTAGAATTTTGCGCGTTTGTTGAACTAAAATGCCATGCAAGTTTGCATTTAAGCATAGAGGCAGATACTCAAATAACTCAGAACACGGTAGGAATCTGTGCAAAAGATCAAGCATTTTTAATGGTTATCAAATAATAATCTCGCCAAACAATGAAAACTTTGCCAATGTAAAAACTTAAAGCTTTCCTAATACCCCATTAACTGTGGAACATCCTTCCATTTATTTTATTTAAACTCAATTGAACTTACATTCTCAAAGAACCGTCACCGTCTAACATTTCTTTGACATTTCCTACTGGGAATTTAATCACTGCAAATTTTTAACACACTTCAAAGAAAGAGTGACATATGCTGGCACAACAAAACAAAGAACTAACAGCACAGTAAATCACAAAACAAATTTTAAATGACTATCTATCTACTTACTACCAACCTACAAAATTCATTTCAAAATGAAAGTTCATATGAAATGAATGGAAAAAAACAGAGAACGTCATATTCTGATTCTTATCGAAATACCGCGTAGAAGAGCAAAAATGCAAGAGAATGAAATTCTTCGAGCTTAATATGAAAAGAACACGCAAATATTTATGCGTAGTTATATAGTATTGTGTTTGGTTACTCGTATTCTTTGTGTGTTGAGCTCTCAAAACTCTAATATTTGAAAAATGCTCGTAACTAATTAAGAATAGAAACACTAACGAGTGTGGAAATAGTAGGTTTGGTTATATACGAATATGATATAAGTCATATTCATATTTCTTATACTTAACTACCACAGAACTAGAGCATGACAGGACAAAATGAGGTACTATACTCTAAAAATTGGACGATAGGGGGGAAAAACATTTAAATGTCACCTCAAAATGAAGTGCGAATTGCTCTCGTTTGAGGGAAACTATGTAGGCATCTGCCCCTCTAATTTATATAAGTCAGCTTTAAAGCTGATTTCTTAAACAAAGATAGATTATCGTTCGTCTTCGCAGCCAAAAGGGAAATATCCAGATAAAATTAACTACTTATAAATCATTAGTTGATAAAAACAAAGGTACTGCAAATCAAAATTTCTGGAAAATTCATTACGACGTTTTTTATTCCGATTTCGTGGCGTTGTCGTTACGTTAGTTATCGTATCCAGGGTTAAGATATTTTGTTTATCTTCCAAGTGTAACAAAAAGTTCAATCAAATGTGGGGTACCTAAACCTAACAAACAGAAATGCAATGCTGCAAGGCAGCAGAGTTGCAGTTGTAAATATGTTACGCTTTGCCACTCTTTCGACATGCATTTGGCAACAGTAACGACAACAGAGCCAACTAGCAACAACACCAACAATAACAACAGCAACAAAATCCAGCATCGTCATGCTAGAAATGTTAACAAAATTATGAAGAAGAAGGAGAAGTAGAAGAAATCGCATTAAATGTAATTAATTAAAATTGAAAAGGGGGTAAATAAACTATTTACAAGTTTATAAAGATTACATTTAAATTGATGTTGTGGTTGTTATCGTTAATTTTCTCAATTAATCGAATTCATAGGTACTGTGGAGGGGTGTAATTGAAAAAAAGAGATTGGAATGGCTGTAAAATCGCTGGCACATCAAAGCTTGACTTTGTCAAATATTTGGTAACGTACATATTTAAAATTTCATAAATTCGAAAGTGTGTTATATTTTTACAAGATAAAATGATTGCTACAAACATAAGTATTCACAGTCTGATCCAGGGGAGGAAAATTAGACTACTGCAGTCTAGCTCTAAAGAGCAGTTAAATTCCTGATAAACATTTTGAAAATCTCTTTAATATTGGGGCCTACTAATCACTCGCTAACTGTGGGTCGTCCACTACGGATTGATATTCCGTCAAATATAAAGTTAAGAATTTATCGATTCCAGCATTATCTTAAACTCTATTTTCTATTTTATTTAATTAAATTTTGAAAGCACTTATATCATAACTTAACTATGATAATGAACAATCTAAGAATCATTATAGGAATTCTAAGAGGACAGTGTAAGTTTACCTATCATCTTACAAAACTGGAAATTCTTACCAAAGACACTTTGAGATTTTGCAGAAGCAATAGTGAATATGTGAAGCTTATATTAGGACAATGAGCTGCACTTATGCATACTCGTAGAAGTATGCATGTGAGTGAGCACAAAACAGAACATTACCAGATGTCAATTTGAACTCCATAAAATAAGGTTCAATACTAAAATTTTCTATCCGAGGTTGAGTTTATGGGAGCACTGTTGATCCATGGAGATACACAACAGATCTTGTAGGTCGCAGTCCAGTCTCCAAGTATTCCACTATTAATAATAGTAATAATTGAAAAATGTTGCTAGAGTTCCGAATTATAACTCCATTGTTCCCAAACACGATTTCTTATTACAAAAATAAAGCGATAAAGTGAATACCGCTAATTTTATTCGAAGCTTATATGATTTGCTTTTATCATTCAAAATACAAATGCCTAAAAGTATGCAATGCTCTTATGACACCGGCTTCTCATGATATGATTTACACTACAGTGGTGCGCATTAATTTGATACGAGAAGATATCAACAAGTAAGAAAACAAAGACCTTACAAATTAAATTTTAAGCTCTTACGAGTAAGTTCTCATTTGTGTAAGTGTGTTATAATATTAGTTTATCTTTCTAAATTGTTTGACATTCAATTTAGAAAATTATCTTATCAAAAGAAAAAATACTACTACAGGCTCTTTTATGCTTAGCAAAATTAGTCACAAATTGCTGAAAAAATGTTAAAAATATGATTCAAAAGTATTATCAACAAAAATATTACTTACTTAATAATAATAAAAAAATTCCTAAAAAAAAATAGTATTTATAAATTTTCCATAGGTAACCAATTAAAACAACATTAGATACTTTACGCTAACAGCTCATAAACTCACACCTAGACGAATAATCAAGCGCCTGCAAGCGCACCCTCCTCCTACCCACCACAACAACATGCTATGCAAAACTAAGTTCATTGAACTTTTTCAAATATACGATTCGTGGAACAAGTTAAAAGGTACAAATTTCTAACTATCTCTCAATTGCCTCCTCGTACCGCTCCAACAAATGCATATTTGATGTCATACACATGCAAACATACTCGTTCATACATATGTACTTATGGTATGTGTATGCTTATGTATGCGCAAGTGTGAGCACAGTAAAAAATGCACACAAAATCTGATAAACATAGAAAATGATTTGGCTATATGGAAAGTACCAAAGTACGAACGAAGTACTAACTAGTTTCATGTTTATCGTTCTATATTATCTATGTATGAGTTGTATGCAACAAATACAAAAAATATCACTAATTTCATGTCAATGCATTAAGTTAATGGCATATTCATAGTTCAGTGTCTATGCTTGTCCTCGTGCATGCTGTCAATATCAAGGAAGTTTAATATTTTGTAATGCGTTTCTTCACTCTCTGCTCCTTCTCTTGTATTTAATGCTTAATTCTAGTGGGGCTTTATGGCGCTTCCCAGTTGTTATGCTATACGAGTAGCATATGTGTACATACTATATTCTGTATATGTGAAATGCATGTAGTATGCTTCTCTTCGACCTAAAGCAGCTAATGTGTTAGCCAAACAGACGCGTCAGGTGCTTTTGATAGCGTGTAATATTCATAACAAACCAAACCAAACAGAAGATTGGTAGCACTAACACTTGGATTTATTATTGTCATTTGTTTTGTTGCCTTTATGTTGATTTTCAAAGCGCATAATAACAAATACTTGTAGTGTAAATATTACCAGTTATTATTATTTTTTGTTTGTTTTCAAAACATATGCGCAAATAATTTTGATATTTATTGGGTGGGTCTTTCTACATAAATTTGCAATATTGCGTTTGCTTATGTAGAGTTTTATAGGTTTTTATGTTAAGAATGTAATATGTAGTAGGTGTAGTAGCTACATAATGACTGCAAATTGTTGTAGAAATATAATGACAGAGAGTTGTAGTAATTTTACGTGCCTAGTAACTTTACTACATTATTTTTATTAAATATCAAGTTCAAAGTACTTGCAGTAGACAATTGTTATACATGCATACACACATACGAGTACATGCATATATTGCAATGAAATATTGTCAATATATCAACCTATACAAAATTATTTAGAGATTCTGTGAAATCTATTGCCATTGTCATACAAAGAAGCAAAAGCAGGTTAAACATACTTTCATACATGTAGAGTATTATTATTTATATTCATTATTCTTTTTATCAGTTACTTCGTATGTTATTTTTTTACGAAAGTGCTAACATATATTTTATTTCCCTTTTGTATAATAATTAATTAATATTAAATAATATTTTATGGTATAAACTGCCACTCAAAAAAGAAATGCAATGCCATTTCAATTTAAAACCAAAAATGTTGATCACTTTCCGTTTAACATTGTAATAACAAATTACCTATATAATATTAAAGTTCCATGGATTTATAATAAATGAATTTTCAATGAGCTCTAAACAAAAAGAAAATGCTTCTATTATAAATTCAAAGGCCGTTAAATATTCAATCAATATCCATGGATTGTTTCTTAATCTAAATATGTAGTTTAAAGGCTAAGCTTTATGTTTCGAAAATACGGGTCTGTAACTGATCATTCTCTTACCTCCCGATCTCGTATCCTGTATTTTCTCTGCACGGTCCTGAGTGATCTTAAACATAGTTATTTATTTAGTATTATACTCTATAAAATTGCAACAATAAATCTACACACGATTTTATTCAAAGATACCAACAATGCAATCATCCATAACTACTAGGGAATCCTAGGAATTTTGGTATAAGTAGTAATATCCTGAATAAAATCCATTTATTTTCCTTGTTTTGAAGTGAAAAGATGTGTGTCACTTCTCCAGGCAAAAAGTGCAAGTTCGTCATTCGATCTTCTCAATAACCTTCTTTTCTTTTCTTCAAATGAAAAGGTCTTCAACTTTTGTAATGAAAACACGTCAGAACATCATTTAAGTTCCCTCAATTTAGAGTTGATAACTTTAAATCTTCTAAGTAGTTTTACTATACCTTAAAATTAAATTCAAATATTTAATATAATATATAAACTTCATACTACATTGTTTAGATTATGCAACTTCAATACTTAATAAGCACACCCTATTACTAATAGTTTCTACAAATAACTAACAAATTATTTTCTTATTCTTTTTTACAGTACTCAAACGCTTTATTACTGATATCTACGCTATTGAATGCTAGCAATTGAAAATCATTTCACATGAGCACCAGCAGCACAGTAACGATATTGCAAACCTAAAATGGGAACATGGAATTTCAGACAACTACAAATAGAGTCAAAATATTTAACAAAAACGTCCAAGCACAACGAAGGAACATTAAAGAATATCAACAACGAGCAACATTAAAGCAATTGCAATAGCAAATACCCACACTAAACTAAAAACTAACAACAACAACAACAACAACGACGACATTGAAAGACCAACGCCAAAGAGCCACGAATTACATTAGTAATTACACCACAACAAATCGGTATTGAAAGCTAACGCGGTTTAAGCCAAGCTACAATAAAATTATTAACAAAAACGAAGAATATTAAACATAAAGGAAAAATTTCGCGGCATTTACATTTGCGACCTGCACATTCCACCCCAACTCGGCTATAGTAATTCACCGCCCGCAACGACGATCATATCACGATCATTACAAACGCTTATCGTGTCTGATTTCAATAATAAAAATGCTGTTACTCTATACTACGGGAATATTTTCAAAATTTCTCAGCTTAATTTTAATTACTCATTTATTAATAGCACAATGCGCTGAAGCAGGTATCATCAAGCAGCAGCAACAGAAACATAAAAGAGAAATCACTACGAATCGTACAGCGTTGGGAATAAATGACCCTGACATTGTTGAAATTGAAAGTGGGGGCATTCATGCGACGATGGTGGCATCGACAAAGCTGGAAGCCGCTGCCGCCACACCTAAAATTGAAAGTGAAAATGTAACACCATCGTCGAGTACAAAGTTAATAGCACAACCAGGGAACAGTAGAACTTATGACGACAATGACACGAAATTAGTTCTAAATAGAGTAGAGCTAAACTCGAAAGAAGATATGCGGGAAACTATAGACGAAAGTCGCGCATACGGAGTGAGCTCGCATGCGAGGGATGGAATGTCGCTGGAAAATAAAGATTTTGAAAGTGAAATTGAGGCAACTAAGAAAGTACTCGAAGAAAGGGAAGAGTCACCGAAGGTATTTAGCCACCATATTGACTCGTCAAAGGAATTTACAAAAGAGAAAACTGCTACTATTAATAATAATAATGTTATAAACGATGGTTTGGATATTAAAGGAATGACAGAAAAAGATGTCAAAACAAGTGGCATAGCAAAGGATGAGCTGGAGGCAATTCAGCAAGTCTCAACAACGACTGAAGAAATATTACCTGATTTGGAAAAAATTGCTGTGAACTTTGCAGCACCCTTTAACACAAATAAAACAGAAAATACTGATCCTCTTACTAAAACTATTGATTCAAATTCCAAAAGTAGTGAGTATGCGCGTGCTGTTTTGCACAATCAGAAAGATGTAACAAATGATAACTTTGAAGTAACCACATTCATACCGTTTTATACAATTGGCAGAAGTAAATTAGAAAACCCAACTGAAAAGGTCAATAATGCGCTTCTGACTGAAGAAGTCAGCACAAATTATGATCGCGAGGCAACTTCAACTCAAATCACAAGTACCAACACCCAAAATCCATTAACACTCCCCGATTTTATAATGTCAACAACACCGGCAACATTAACGACAAAGTCTGAACAAGTATTGCAACAATTGTCGAATCACACGAGCGCAGGTAGCGTCAGCTTTACAAAATCACATGAGAATTCCATAGAAGAGTCGTCGGCATCGAATGAAGATCGGCGTAACGGTAACGGTATCGGTAACAGTAATGCAAATGCCAACTCTAGCTCAGAGAAGCGCGCCAAATTTATTAATGACAATTCAACAAATGCACAACAGCTTAATTTACCAAATGCAGCTGAGGTGTGGTCATTGGCGGGCATGAATAGTGTGCCGCCACCATCGAATGCAACAACAACACCCAGTGAATTGCTCTCGTCTGCTGTGGAAAAAGTTAATAACGAGCTAATGCAAAGTAGCACTACAGAAAAGACGCCGAATTCAGTAAACATCGCTGTGAATAGTAATAGTGAGAAGAATCTGTTGGATTGGTCGCAAATAATGATGAATGGTGGATTCGGTGACGATAAGAAATATGAAAATCTCATTGAGCATAGTAGCACCACAGTACCAAATGAATTGGGACTGGCCAAGGAAGCTTTGATAGAGAAAAGCGGTGATATCTCAACTACAACAGCAGCGAGTGTTGAAAACCGCACAGAATCATTAATACATTCCAGTACAAATAGTACAATAGATGATGAATTGGTCAAGGAACTTGTTATTTCTACAGAAAGTGCAAATAACGCTGCGATAAGCAATTCTACGTCCACACATTTGCCTAATGATTTAAATGAGATTACATTAGAAAGTACTACAATTGCTGCGGGCGCTGCTGCAGTTGCTGCCGCGGCTGTTTCCGACATAAACTCAGAGTTGATAACGACACATTTGTCATCAACGAGTACGACTGCAATTCCAATAATTTCAGCTGTTACCGCTGAAGCACTTCCAGCAGCGTCAACATCTGAAATAATAGATACTCACACCAACACTGAAATAACCAGCAACATCTTATCTAATGATAACAATGATAATGTTATCGCAAATACAACAACAAACACAAATAAAACGACAAGTGCAAATCTAGAATCAGCGTTTAATTTGCCATCATCCACTGTAGCTAGTATGAGGAGTAATGTCGTTGTTGAACCCATTGTAGATACCAATAAAATAGAGAGTAAAATTGTCGACGTCGACGTTGACGATTCAAGAGCAATTGTTACAATGACAACGCAACCGCCACTGCTAGCGCAAACAGATTCAACGTTTCCGCCGCCGCTCCCAGAAAATCATTTCGCCAGTAATTTAAGCAATAATAGTATGAACTTCTTTACGCCTCCCGCTAACAACGACACAACTAATATAAACGAAGTGACACTGAATGTTAATAAAAGTAACAACGACAACGTGAACGCTAACGCTAACGATGACGCCGACAGCAATGAGAAGCCTCACGTTTTTGCTGCCGCCGCCGCCGCCAACGCACACAGAGTTGAGGCCGATGTTATACTTGAGCTCTCTTCCAGCAAGTCGACTACAGTTAGTACGCTAGAAACAAGCAAAGTGAATACAAGTGCGGCAGCAATACACGACGAAAAAGAATATAACGAAAAACAACAACAAAAAATAAATATTGTTGGCTCTGCAGAAATAAACGATATTTCTATTGCTACAGCAACAACAATAGCGGCAACGACAACAGAATTGCCTACAGTTTTGGCAATTGAAAATACTACCAACAATCCGCAACAACGACCAAACTCAGCATTAGCGGAAGTTAATAGCCATATTGATGGTAATAACGAAGTGGATTTAGATACAACAAATGTTAATAAAATCATAAGTTCAAGTACAATTAAAGCAACGCATTTGAAAACAGAAAACGACGGTAATAACGAAGAAAGTGAGACGACTCCGACAACTACAACGACGACGACGACAACAACGACTACGTCATCCATTAACGGGTTATTAATATCCAATGCAACAGAAGCAACCCCTATTCAAGAATTGCAAGCAAATGTTGTGACGTCGACTTCGACTTCGACAACAACAACAGTAAAGTCAGCGCCATCACCACCAATTGTAGCAACAGCAACAACTAGTAAAACAATTGGGTTAGTGGTGGAAGTGAATGAAAATACCACAGCAACAGCAACAATATCGGAAGCAGAAGCAACCACACGAGCAACTGCAGCAGTGACACCTGTAATTGCTACAAAGAACGAAAGAGAACCAGTTCATAAGGCTACTGCTTCACATGAGTCAGAAAGTTCAATCGAAACGAATGTCATTGATCCTTTGGATAAGCCGAAGCTACCAACAGAAGAAAAAGAACCAGTAACAACAACAATTTCACCAACAACAGGTGGTGTTGACGACAGCGTAGCTGAACATGAACATGATGAACATGAAGAAAGCAATGATGACATTGACATATTGACCACTACACCCACAACTACAACCGCTATGGGCATATTAATATTGAATAATGCAACTACCTCAGATATAAACAGTAGTGCTACTACACAAACAACAGCAACAACAACCACTACGGAACCACCATTAATTAGTTTATTAGACGATGCTAGCACGACACCAACAACAACATCAACAACTACTACCACTACCACTGCATCAAGCATTGCCACAAAAATCGAAGAAATATATAAAATATTCTCATCGTCAACCACCGAGAAAAGTACTACCTCAAGTTCTGTCACAACAACAGCTGTGCCTCAAGCACCGGTAATATCTGAAATCGCCGCTACTGAAGGGCCAGCAACATCAACCACAATGTTACCACCTGGATCATCGACGACCACTGAGCCCCTATTACATGCTTCCATTAGCGGAAATGTACATCCCAAATCACCAGCTGATACCCCAGAAACCGATGTTAATGTGATTATTGCAATTACTGTCAGTGTTATCGGTGTTATTGCCCTAATCCTCTTGGTAGCCTTCCTCTATTTAATACGTAAACGCCAGAAGCAAATGTCCTACGGACAACGATGTCGTCCTGTTAGTTTGGATGCCTATAGTATGGACAATGTTTCTGTTTTGGGGAGCGTACGTCGGAAAGGTGCACTGCGTGCTTCAAAACGTTCTTACGGTAATATTGCTTTCGATGATCCATCGTTAAGGCACAATGTTCTAACAGCCTCGGAATTGTCAAGATTCGTTGGACAACGTTCGAGTCTTTTCGAAGAGTTCCGTGATGTGCCGCAAATAATCGCACGTGCCGATGAGGTGCCACACGGATGCGAGGATAAGAACAGGTATGTTGAATGGGAAAAGAAGGAATCAACAACAAGGAAGCTGTTGATGAGAATAAAGGATAGAAGTAAGAAGCGAGAAGATTTTTGATAATGGTTCAGAAGGAAAGGGTCAGGTTACACTTATGGTATATGTACCGTTCTAATAGATTTTCACTATTAAATAAGTATGTACCTACATATATCAAGTATATATAAACCAAAAAGACTTTAAATTGATATTGTTTGATAAAAGTCCTTTATGGTAAAATTTTTCGTATTCTGAATTTAATTTATTATCTTGGAAATTTAAATCTCTTAATTGAAGATCTTTTGAAGATGAATCATGCTGAATGCCTTTTTAATCCCTCATTCCATTCTTTATCTCTTGTTCCGCTTCGAGAGGTAAAGCCATAACTGAAAAGTGTCTATCGTGATCGATGGTTTGCCATAAATTTTACGTTTAACTTGCTGCATTTCTGGATTCATTGAGCGTTCCCACATCTGTGTGTGGGTGACCGACCGCCTTTACTGTTTTCCTTCCATTAATGAATGCTAAAAGTATTTCAGAGAAGATGTATTCGAATGGTTAACGAAAAATATAAAGAAAGCAAGAGAGGAGAAATAAAGTTTAATACTATTTTTTCTTCCTAAAAACTTTAAATCCAGTTTGGCACGTTTCTTATCAGCCGGAGAGGAATCTTTCAAAAATTTTGTCTTCCTCGAATTATTCTAACTGTGACAGGAAGACAAGGATCAGTTCTAGAAGTAATATTTTTTAATGAACTTCTATGTTTTCGATGTAATTTGTCCTGCTCATATCCATTCATGTACAAATATGACTGGATGTGAAATGCTCGGCCTTTGGTGCTAAATGAGGTCATGAAGCTTTCTGTGGAAAAGGCATAACACTTGCCACAATTTCTGCCTATCTCTTTATCGGTGTTCTGTTTGACAGCATTCCCTCTCTCATTCTCCCTCCTTCTTCCTCCCACCTATCAATCTTCCTTCCAATCAACAAAATGCTCTGCATTAATAGGGGTACACCCTGTGTGTTGAATGTATTAATAAAAAAATAAAAAATATCCGACTCATCATAGATTCCTATAGATACTTTTTTTTTACTTTTAATGGCTCAACAGCCCATGGATGGCCTAGGTCGAGCTTTTCGCATCCACTCATGTTGTGCGTGTTATATTTGTACATGAATGGAAGGGGACCTACAGTTTAATGCCGAATCAGAACGGCGAAGTGAAAAGTTTTTCATAGGCAATTTTTACTCTTGTAGGTTTGCCATTGCCTGCCAAGAGGTGGTGCCGCGTATGAAAATTATTTTTTCTGCTTTCTGATTTTGCCTGTGCCGAGATTTGAGCCCCGGACACTCGGCGTAGCAGTCCAACGCACCACAACTACGCCACAGCGACCATCGTATAGCGAGTATCCTATAGATACTCGAAATTTATCTAAATGTACAGGCCGACATTGACTAATTAGTCATGAAAAACACATGTATGTTGACTTGATGCAGCAAATATCAAAATAATAAACGCATTTGCTGCTGCGACTGTTTATGTATTGTATAATAATATTTAAATTCTAAAGATTGAGATCACTTTACGTAAGCTCACTTAAGAGCTCAAGCTCACAAATAATTAAAACGAGAATATATGTAAACAAAATGAACATTTACTCTGTCTGAATCTTAGTCACCACAGGCAGCTTTCGAACATTTTATTCTATTTTTAATTAATTTAATTTCCTTGAGTTGTTATTCATTTAATATATGCTCATACTAAATACTTACTCCATTTACAGATACGCCAATGTAATTCCGCTTCCTGAGACGCGTGTCGTACTCCAGCAGCAAAACGATGATGACAAAACGGAATATATAAATGCCAACTATGTCAGGGTAAGTCACAAAAAAGAAAAAAAAAAAAAAAACCAAGAAAACTAATATTAGAAACTTTGTTTGGTGTATGATGAGGGAATTGATTTATTGTCAGCAATTACAAACATACCAGCTTAGGTGCTTATACCTCACCTAGTATATTAGGTAGGTGTAATTTGAATTTAATCTTTGTTGTTGTTGCCTTTTTCTTTCTCTAATCTGAAGCATCGCTTAAATGCGTTATTTGCATTACTAAATTTGGTTCCATATGAAAAATCACTATGCTTTAGAAATTGGTTTGTTGTAATCATGAAAAGCAACAAGCGCAAAAATACGCGATCATTTAAATTTTTTTTTATACTTCTTTTTACGTTTGTTTTTCGTTTCTATGATATTTTGTTTCTTTATTCATTCTTTCAAACAATTTCACATGATCTCGTCTCCTCTGATTTTCTGTGTGCCTCTCTAACTGGCATTAACAATCCAAGTATTTCCAGCTAACTAATACTATAAATATAATATGTATAAAGAAGGCAAGCACTAGTAGTAAAGGCGGGAGGGGACGGAATTGGCGGGGCGGTGTATGTCGGTATGTACATGCAGCATTCTATTATTATTTGTTGTCTCTTTTTTTAATTTTGCGATAAACAAAAGCAAGCAAACATGATTAATATACTTGCATATGTATACGCTTAATAAGAAGTATCATGCCGTATTTGTATTTTTTTAATTCGGCGAAATTTTATCATTAATTTCATACATACAATTTTGAACATATAGGGACTTGTCTTGAAGATTACTCATTCGTTTAAGATGTGTAAGTGCTACTGATTTGTTTTTCATGTAGGTTAGTTTAAGCTAGATCAGAAAGGGGGAATGTGTTTGGAAGGCTGCTCTATAAGTTCATCATTAAGTAATGTACTTTTGGAATATGTTCGACAGAAAACAATCCTTTTGGAAGGAACGAATTAATTGATAACCCTATTTCACAGCTTTTCATTAGTTAATTTCTTTTGAAAGCCGGCACATAAGCTGTTATTGCCAATTACCAATGCTTGTTCTGGAAAACTGATTATTATGTTAAAAGTCATTGCCACAAAATTCACCTTTGATTCCAATAGTAGCCTTAATTAAATTTAGTAAAAAATCCTGCGAAATAATCATAAGATCTCATTGAAAAAATTAAAAAACTGGAAAATTGTAAAATCAATAAATATGAATTGGGGATTCCAAATTTTTCAAGATTTTTCGGAAACATAGAACTTCTATGTGGTCGGTGTGGCGTAGTGGTAGTGCGTTGGACTGCTACGCATAGTGTCCGGAGTCCGAATCTCGGCATAGGTAAAATTAAAAAGTAGAAAAAATAATTTTTCTACACGGCACCACCTCTTGGCAGGCAATGGCAAATCTACAAGAGTAAAAATTGCCTATGAAAAGCTTTTCACTTCGCCGTTCGGATTCGGCTTTAAACTGTGGGTCCCTTCCATTCATGTACAAATATAACCCGCACAACATGAGTGGATGCGAAATGCTCGGCCTAGGCCCTCCATGGGCTGTTGTGCCATTAAAAGTAAGTAAAAGTAAAGTAAACTTCCATGCCATTAAAATTTGTGGTACAACTTACCTCATTGGACATTCTTAATATGTGTCTATTTGCAATACAGTACATATCATCATTATCTATTAGAAATTTCTTTTTTCTCTTAAATATTATTTGATATTTTAATAGTTAAAATTTAGATCTATTAATTAATTCGTATTCTCTCTTCTTATTGTAATTAACAGGGCCCGAAAGATGCGCCCAACTATTATATAGCCTGCCAGGCGCCCCTCGACCTCACCGTCAACGATTTCTGGCGCATGATATGGGAACAACAGTCACGTGTAATCATTCAGGCAACCGATCTCATTGAGAACGGCATTGAAAAATGTGCCGAATATTTACCACCCTCCATAACGCTAGACAATCACACAACATATGGCGATTTTCAAATAACACTCAAGAATCGTGAGGTCAAAGATAAATACGCCATATCAACCATTCTGCTAAAGAACATCGCTGAGAATGAGAGTCGCGAGTTAACGCATTATTGGTATAAATGGCCTGAAGCGGGCGTTCCAACGGAAGAAGCACCCATAATAGCAATGCTATTGGAAGCACGCTCATCTCTTAAGAGTTATGTCAATGAACTAAAAGAAAAATCTGCAACACTGACATCAATGAAAACAACAACAGATGATGCTGGTAGTGATGATGCTAAGGTAACAACTGCTACCAATAATGAAGATAAGAATGCAACAGAAATGAAGGCGATTTCTGGTGGTGCTAATGGTGAAATCAATGGAAATGTATCAGCGGATAAGTTGAAAGTTAATACAAATACTCGAAATCAGCAAGGGTAAGCTATGTGACAAACCACTTGCTAGTCCTTCTTTCATCCTTTCTAACTAACTCTTCAACTGTTGTGCCACTATGTCCTATGTTTTCATCAATGTTTCTGTGTGTGTAATCGTTTCTCTCTTTTTCTAGTCCCTTAACGATTCACTGCTCCCCAGGTACTGGTCGCACCGGCACAATTATTGCATGCGATATGGCGATTCGAAGTTTGGAGACACCAAAACGTTCTGTTGACATTCCGCAGATCGTTTACTATGTGCGGCGTGGCCGTGCTAGCGCTGTGCAAACGAAAGAGCAATACGAATTTATTTATAAAGTAGCTAATATGTATGCAACTAAAATAACAAATTTATCAAATGATAATTAGCAAATGATTAAAGAACATATCGAAAATTCAAAACAAAAACAAAATGATTCGAAAATGTTGTGAAATATGGTATTTTACATAAACTATACATATGTAAGTAATAGTAAATTTCTTTGATATGATATGAAAAAGAAAACGAAAAAGTCCTTTTACTTAGTCAAAGTCAGTATAATAAACAATATTATATATAAATACCTATAAAACATGCATACATATATGATTGACGTAAATATATTTAAATTAGAAATAAATATAGATGATATTATAAATACTTTTTGATATGTTAATATATTTTTTAAAATTATATTTACTTGTGAATGTAAAATTTTACCATTATTACGTTTTATGCAGCTTTAAATTAAAAGGAAATTATTTTCAAACAACAACAAGATTAAATTGTTATGTTTATTTACTCATACTTTATTTTACATAATAAATTTACTATTAAAATATATTCCTCTATTATTGTGATATACACGTTATATATTATTATAAATATTTTAATCCTTGTAAATTATTTTATTTCCATACATACGCGTACATACTATGTACATATATTCGTTTTCAATTTATTTCTTATTTGGCTTTTTTATTTTACCATATATAAACCTAATTTGTAAATTAAATGTGTATTTATCATATCCAATAATTAAGTGTAAATTTGTGCGTATAATAGTAATAAAATAAATGATATTTTAAAACTTATAAAATATTCTTCAAAATTGTTTTATTTTTACGTAGAATAAAATTTACATAATTCTAGTTGTCATTATTGTAGTATCTACAAAATCAGAAAAACTTTAAAAATTCCATTCCTAAACAGCTATACTTCTTTGTTTTGTTTGCATATTTTATTAACTGAGTATTTCACTGAACTCTTCAAGCACCCGCTATCCGCAAAGTAAGAGTGAATTTCCAGAAGTTTGCCCTAAGCACTAAACTATAAACCTTAACCATAAATCTTAATTTTGCGCAAAGTTTATGACAATCGGACAGTGGGCTTTATGTTACACCCAATTATGCTTTATAGTAGCTTAGAGTGGTCGTTCTGGCGTAGCGGTAGTGCGGGGTTCGAATTACAAAAGGTAGAAAAACCAATTTTTCTACACGGCACCACCTCTTGGCAGGCAATAACAAACCTACAAGAGTTTAAAAAGAAGCAGTCTACAAAAAAATCGGGCACCATGCAGAATGACCCGTTTACACCGTACTAACGCAACTTCAATGCTGCTTATCCCGTAAGAGTCATTAAAAGTCTTAAATCCAGGATAACTTTAAATAAAATTAAAGTAATTTTTGAAGCAAAACTTCCTTTTTTAAATTTTTACTTTTACTTATATTAGATTTTACCGGTACCGAGATTTGAAGCCGGGCATTCTGCGTAGCACACCACCAATTTCTGAAGTTCTTCATACAATACACTGGTTTTTAGATGGATGTCATTATTTTAGTATCTACATTATGTCCTATTGAATACCATATCAGTTTGTTTTCCAAAAATATAGGATTAAGTATTACTGACATATAGTATTACTACCAGACAATTTATCACAAATGCAGACGTATTTTTCTATTCATAAATATTGAATTTTTTTTATGTTTAGAGTCTAGTCATTAGTGGCGAATAGATTAACGAGGCTTTTAACCTGTCGAAGACTTTTAAGTTTAGTTCTATATTCTTTGAGAGCTTTTGTTTTCCAATTAGTGTCATACTTCCTTTTATATGATTTTTTTATTGTATTAGCCACCATGATACCCTTACTTACTTACTTAACTGGCACTACAACCGATGATCGGTCTTGACCGCCTCTACAAAGCTTCGCCAGTCGCCTCTGCAATGCGCGCGCTGGCCACAGTTGATAAGGCCAAGTGCAGTCAGGTTGCCCTGCACCTGATCTTTCCAACGAAGATTAGGACGTCCCCTTCTGTGTGTTCCTCCACCGTGGTTCGAATAAAACACCCTTCTAGCCGGAGCGTTTTCTTTCATTCGCTCAACATGACCCAGCCAGCGAAGCCGCTGGATTTTTATACGCTTGACTATGTCAGTGTCGGCGTACAGCTCATACAACTGATCGTTCCATCTTATTCGATACACGTCGTCCACGCATACTGGACTGTAGATCTTACGGAGTATCTTCCTCTCGAACGCTCCTAACGCTTCTACGTTTCAAGCCGACACACAGCCTCCTGGTGGCGTCCCCTGGATAGCGATCTGACAACCGGCAGTGAGTTAACTAATGTGTGCGGCGGGCTTCTCCATGGCCTTGTATGTATGGTTGTGCGTCGGGCTTGAAACTCACCACGTCAAAATATTTCACCAATTAATCCTCAAACGGATATTTAACACCATGATACCCAGATATTACTTAAAGCAACACAAAAACTGAAAACTGTTTGGATTGTGCCATTAAAAGAAGAAGAAGAAAAGTGAATCCGATGTTCAGTGACGACCACGCATGAATTCATGAGAGAACATTTGCGTTATGATAAATAACCAGAAATGTTGAAAAACCAAAAAGGCAAAGCGCAAAAAAGTTTATACTCATTCCATATAGGAATCAAAAATTTTGAAATCAAATAATATTTAATGGCCCCATATGGGAGTTTTTAAATTTAATCTTATTTCATAATTTTGTTTTCTAATGAAATGAGTATAAACTTTTCTGCGATTTTTCTTTTTGATTTCTCAACATACTTGGCTATGTATCGTAATCCAAAATATTTCTCTCATGTATCCATTCGTGTTCGCCACTGTACCTATAAATTATATAGATAGGATTTGTCCTTGGAATGAATTCAAATCATTTTCTGCCGCGTAATTGATTCACAGTTAATTGCACTCAGTCGACTTAGAGCCAAGTTCCTTTTTCGAATTACTTACATACTTTTAAAATGCAACTCTGCATTATTTATCTTTTGTGGAATATTCGTAACAAATAATTTTGTTTTTTCCAATTTTGTGAATACAATTATAAAGTCTTATTGCAGCATCCAAACAAAAGAAAAAAGTAATAATAAATAGTAAATGATCTGATGGTGTAAAAATATAAAAAAATTTAGGAACAAAAGAATAGAGGAAAAAATTCAAAAATGGAAACTGCGTCACAAGTGGAGCAAAATCTTAAACCCGTGACTGATATGAAAATGGAAACTGCGTCAGTGGAGGAAGACACACCAAAGCCGGATATGACTTTTACAAGGGAGTTACGCGCTGCTACCAAGGATGTACACAAATTAAGTGACGTGCTGGTAAATTCGAAATTTGCAATGGGTAAGAAAAAAAAAACGAAGAAATTATCAGCTCTTATGACTCAGAAAATTCAATTGATTTCGTCTATGTTAGCGCTCTCGGATGATGGTGTTTGGTATGATGCACTACTCGCATTCTATGAAATCTATAAATATTTCGAGGAAAATCTACCAGAAGATCTTTTACCTAAAGAATTACATCGTACGAAAGCATTTGAAAAAGATTTAGCCTATTTTTATGGTGATGATTGGAAAGAAACATATGAACAGCGTGATAGTGTTAAAAAATATTTGGCACACTTGGAAGAAGTAAATGGGAGAAATAAATTATTGCTCTTTGCATACGCCTATCAAATGTACATGGCATTGATGTCTGGGGGACAGCTGTTGCAGAAGAAACGTATGGTTGCACGTAAATTGTGGATAGGTGGCAAGAAGGCTGAAGAGGAAGTAGCGGCAGAGCAAGCGGCAATGGATGCTGCAATTGCTGGCGATTTGGAAAATCGCCCTATGCCATCGCAAGTAACCATTTGCCCAGAAGGCTGTAATGCTACATATTTTCCTCAAAAAATATCTATTATTAAAGAGAAATTGCGTAACGTTTTGAATAAGAACTACGGTGCTTTCGATGAACAGATGCGTGCCGATTTTATTGAGGAGAGTCGAAATGTCTTCATTTACAATGGCGATGTTGTACGTTCGGTTAAAGGTGTCACTAGAGCTAATTTACGTAAATTGGCAATGGTTTTGGTATTTGTTATGGGCGTTTATTTTGCTTTGAAGTTCGCCAGACGTTAAGAAGTTATCAAATAACGCGCAATAGAAATAAAAATCGGGCATATGCATAATGTGAGATATATTAAATGTATCAGTGGCCACAAACCATAATGGCCTAACTCGAATTAGGACAAAATTGGGTTTATAGTGCCATCGTGTTCTGCGCGTCTAAATCTATTTAACTATCAATTTCTCATCTTTAAGAAAGTTAAACAAAAAATCTTTTCGTGATCAGCAATAAGGATTTGAAAGAAAACAAACTTAGGCGGTTATGGCTCGTGACCACAGCTATGTAATCTATAAAATATACCTTCCTAAATACATAATTAATAAAAAATATGCGCGTTCATAAATATTTTGAGCACAATTAAAATAGTTTATTTTCCGAGTTTTATTCGTGTTTGGGGGACCATTGCTAATAATGTTTCATTTAAAAATTAATTTTTTTGTTTAATAAATTTTTCTTAAAAACTTAATTTAAAAAAAACTTAAATACGAACCGGGTTGGACGCGGCAGCAACATTGCGCCATCTGTCAACCTATAAATTGCATGTATTCTTATGAAGACGAACATAATGGCCACGACACCGTGCGACAGAATGAAAACAACTGTGAAATTTTACAATTTACTTGTTTATGTTATTTTGGTGTGAAAATAAACTATTAAAAATCTTTGTTTTTTATCGGTATAAAATAAAAAATGTATTGCAATTGTGAAGAATAGAATTCAAATCATTTTGTTGTTGCCATGTTCATTGTGTTCCAGTCGCAGAAACCATGAAAACATTTTCTGTGGTCGCCAACTTGTTGCCTTATGCATTGATGCTGTCACTCAGTTTGTACAACTGCTTGATGGCTTTAATGGCGAAAAGTAGGAATGAGAAAAACTTCTGGTCAAGTGACTGCTAAATACAAATATTGCAATTGAAGAACATATACATATGTAGTTGATTAATAAATCATTACCTCACCAATTATACCCCCTAGTTTAGTATTCTATTCTGTAATGCTGTAATTAGACCGCTCGAACGAATGAAGATTCCTAAATATTGATTTGCGCAATCATTTACACCGGCCGAACATAAGCTCCGAATAAACTTCAGAAGCCATTTTGTTCGCTCGACCGGTGTAGAGCGAATGCATATGAAATGCAATATTGAATTATACTATACGTTATTTCTTGTTTACTTAATTTTCACAATTACACAACAAAAGCAACAGGGAATTCACCATAAAGATCGAACACAGTTCGATCATCCCGAACGAATATTGTTTCATTCGTTCATTTAAAGACGAGAGAGTTCAGCTTAGCATACTTCTTTATTTTACCCTGGTTCGAAGTATGTAACCGTTTACACCGCCTGCATGGTTCTTGATCATTTTATAGTAAACACAATATTCAACGCTAAACATTTACACCGTCCGAACGAATGAAGATTCGCTCGTTCGCTCGGGCAGCGTTAACACATGCAGTGTTAAAAAAAAACAAATTAATCAAATACATTCTCGCAAAAATAGAAACCCAAAATATCGAATATGCGCCACAGCAAGCAAATAATGTCACTTTTCTCATTACAGAGTCATATTTAAATATTTTTAAATATTTTGTACGAATTTTTATTTTGCATTCGTCAACTATTATATGCACTTTTGTTACACTTCCCATTTGAATTCCCTCTTTTTTTCACCTGAGTCACCCTGTTGATGTTCTTTCAGTGGCGACCTGCTATTCTGAAACCAATTTGCTATTTCACACTAGTAAACAATTAATATCAGTTGTCGTTGATGTCCGCTGCTTAAATTTTATTAAATTTTGGTTGATTCCTGAGGTTTAAAATACAAATAAATATTTAAAAAGGTGACTTGGTAAGTTTGGCAAGGCCATACATTACACAACTTCAGTTATATATGCCACTTTCAATACATAGCATAAATATCAACTTTTCTTGTTTCCTAGAATAGTTATGTTTGCTTTCGTTTTTTGCAACTTTCTCTAATATTAGATTTTCATTCTATAGGCATTCTTTTGTTTTTGGGCCATTTGAAAAAATAATAAAAAACACTTTACACTCTACCACACTCAAATCCTCCAGCTACCAAAATCAATCTGTTCCTGCCCGACCAACTCTCCAACATCGTTTCCATCACGAACTGCACTTTTTCTTGACTTTTCTGTTCTACTTCTACAATTATTGTTTAATTTTCCATGAACTTAAACTTCCTTGGAACATAATCCCGACCAGAAAAACAATCAAAAATAAAACACTACAACAAAACACCCTCTAACTCTCTCCTCAAACTATTGGTGGTGTCTTAGATACTGCTTACTTGAAGAAAATTTTCTAGAAGGTTATAAAAAGTATTCATAAAAAGAACAAAAACAGAAAAAAGAAAGAAAGAAAAAGGTACAATGTCGGACATTTTTAACAATTTTGATAGCAACGGCGCCGGGTCAGATTCACAGGATATTATGATGGCGTCACCTTCGCAAAGCAGTCCTTTGGCAACAAATTCAACAAATTCGAACTCTGCCATCGTCGGCGGTGTTACGACAAGTGCAACTAGTGGCAATTCACAGAACTCTATAAGCGGGGGCGGTGCTGCGGGGACCAATAGCAGTGGCGGTGGTGGTGGAGCTAGCAAAAGCAGTGGCGCTGAGCATCAACCGGTAAGTACTTTGTGCGGAGTAAATATTTTTGTTAAATTATTAATTTTTCCTCCATCTTTTTTTTGCTTGCAGATATTAACAAAACCACGTTTACTCGAATTGGTGCGCGAGGTCGATGTAACTGCACAATTGGATGAAGATGTTGAAGAGTTGCTGCTACAAATAGCTGATGATTTTGTGGAGGACGCAGTAAAGGCGACATGTGCCTTCGCCAAACATCGCAAAGTCTCCAAAGTGGACGTTCGTGATGTGCAATTGCATTTGGAGCGCAAATGGAATATGTGGATTCCTGGTTTCGGCACCGATGAATTGCGACCATATAAACGTGCTGCCATTACAGAAGCGCACAAGCAACGCTTAGCGTTGATAAGAAAAACAATTAAAAAGTATTGAATAGAAAATTATAAATTAAATACAAGTTATTTTCTCATAAATTTTTTATGATGATTGTAGTTGATAAGTTTCCTTCTTGTGAATTTTTCTATATATGTATGTACATGAAATGTGAACTGATTTGTTTGAATATCGAAAATCTTAAAAAATTAAATACAAACTAATTTTAAAGTTAGCAATTTTATTTGTTCTCAAGGTAATTATGACAAGGTAAATTTACAAATCTGCGCGTTGTTCAATTTTAACTAATTCGACATCGAAGATTAGTATAGCGTTTGGCGGAATTTTTCCACCGGAACCACTTTTGCCATAACCCAATTCCGGTGGTATAACTAAACGTCGTTTCTCGCCTGCACACATACCCAAAAGACCTTGATCCCAGCCTTTTATTACTTGATTTGTGCCTAGCGTAAAGGTGAATGGATTGTCACGACTGTAGCTGCTGTCAAATTCGGTGCCATCTTGCAATGTCCCCTGCACAGATCAAGTAGTGACTTTAATTAAAGAAATAAACAGCTTAGACAACATGGAAAACTCACTCTATAGTGCACATGCACGAAGTCACCTTTTCGCGCTTTATCGCTGCAATTTTCTACACGCTTCTTTATGCCTATTTTGACTTTGGGTGCATCATCCTTTGCAGCGTTTACTGTAAGCGCTGCGACTAATATTAACATTGATGATAGTTTCATGTTAATTGTGTAAAAGTATTATTATTTGAAATTGTTAAATAGTGAAATATTTTTGTTTGGAAGTTGTTCAATAGAATCAATGTCTTCTGTCCCACTTCATTTGTTTTTTTTTTTTTATAAACACTGCTTTATCGACAGTTGAGTGTATGTCACAAGCTTTCCTTGAAATAGTAGTAAAAAATATGTGCCCGAACTTCTCCAAAATTATAATAAATTTAAAGTCAAGTAAAAATCAGGTAACATTTTAACCAAAAACGTTTTTATTTAAATAAATTTTACTTGAAAACATTTATTATATATATAAATTGATCCAGTAGAGATTTGTAAAAAAAAATAGTGATATAAAGTGCAACCCTGAGTGTCTTTGCATATTTCTTTTTAATCGCATTTTTCTGTTGTAGTTGCGGTGAAGGATGGAATCATTTTAAGTTTAATCGAAAATAATGTTTAAAAAGCATTTATATCAAATGTAAAACTTGTGTAAAAATGAGTAGCAATATCGAAACTGCCCCTCAGGGTTGTCGTACTTGTTATGAGTCTAGCATAAATAATTTCCATTTGCTAAACGAAAAAATTGACAGAGACTCACAAAAATGTTTGGCTGATTTACTGCTGGAAATTGCCAAAATAGATGTAAGTTTTTTCTCTCTCTTAAAGCAATGAGTAATTTCATTCAATTTGAACAAAATTTTCTAATAGATAAAATCAGAAAATGCCATTAATTTGCCATTGCAAATATGCGGCAATTGTTCTCGCAAACTAAAGAATGCATATTCGTTTGTGCAGCAGGCGCAGCGTGTAAATGAATGTCTGCTGCTGGCTAACCTGCGTGCAAGTCGCGCTGGTGGTAGTGCTTCCGAAATTGCCGCCTCTATAGAGCTTATTAGCAAACATAATGATTGTTTGCTGGAAGCTCCTATCGATATACCATCACCAAAAGATATACAAAAATGCTTACAAATAAAAATGGAAACCGATTATCCTGACGAAAATATATACGACGTTTTAACTGATAACATTGATAGCAATTATATCAATAACGACAAAAACACGGAAAGCAATACCGAGGATGTGCATGATGCAATAATAGCAAATAATTTTAAACATGAAGTAATGCATGGCCTGCAAGAAGAACCAAGCAGCTCTAATGCAGGTATCATTATATTCTTCATCGTTTTTGGATTTTTGTGCTAATTGCTTGTATTAAAATAAGTATGAATTTTTTATTTTGCTTGCAGCGCTTATAAAGTTAGATCCGATAACAATAGCTGAAACAAGTTGGGGGGATGAAGAAGATGGGGAAGATGAGGATTATGTTGCAAATGAAAGAAATTATTCAGAAAGGTAAGTTGGAACTGGGTACCTGCTATTAGCAAAGGTGCGGAATGCAATGCTTCGAATCGAAAAAAGTGGTATCGAAAAAAGATTTCAGTCGGAGCCTTGCTGGAATTTTATACGGTTGTAGTAGAACTAAGTGCAGCATTACAATAAACAACCACTACTTTATTGCTGCAAAGAATTGTATCAGCAGGTGCTGCTGCTGCCACCAGCAAAAAATATTCCTTTTTGTATTTTAAAGGCTTTTCCATGGGAAAGGTGTGTATATGTATTTGGGAAGAGTAAATTATATCGCCATGACTAATGTGCATATAAGTTTTAATTCCAGATACAACAAAATGCTAAAGAATGGGTTAATTTCGTTTTGTTCTGCATATTTGTTTTAAAACATGTAAAAGTATGTACTTAAAATAGCGTTCATAGAATCAGTTGATTAACTAATGTTGGTGGAAACGTTTATTTTTTGTGAATTTGATAGGATACAAAAGCATCGGATCGAAAGTAAAAAATATCACGAGCGACATTCGGCAAAATTAGAAAATCGCAAATTATTTTGTGCGTCTTCAACTTAAACGTAATGATTTAGTCACACCCCACTATATGAAATTAAATCACAGCTGCCAGTTAATATCTTTTACTGTTCATTGCTACAGTTTGAATAGATTACAAATCATGCAAATCATGTTGATTTTTTATTACATTTTACCTCCTATTTATTATTAATATTAAATTTTAAGCATCAATAATCATGTTTATCCGAGGCATGAAACCAATCTAACTAACTAAATTCAATTCAAATGCTAATTAATGAGACAATTATTTATGTCTGCTTAGTTTTCCTAATAGTATGTTTCCCATTTTCTTTAGTCCGTTTGTTTTCACATTTGTCAACTCTTGAAAGTAACATTTCGGACCTTGTGGTGGCAAGAGGGGAAGAAGAGAGAGAGTGGATTCGTTTCTGCCCTCTCTCTTCTATAAACTTAAGAAATTGCTTTCAATAATTGACAAATGTAAGAAGAGGCTAACTTTAATTTGTATACAAAATTTGTTGTCGCAGATAAACATGATAAAATTAAATAATTCTCTTAGCTTGAACATAAATCACAAGCAAATCGACTATATACATGATGTACCTATATATATTACAGAATATTGTATCCGCGTACAATTATGGATAATCATGATAGATTCGTTCGGAATAGTTGTTTTAATAAAGGTATAGTTTAATAAAGTTTGTGTGAATATACAATAATATAAAGTGAATTTATATGAGAATAAAAGAAACTATCGAACAGTATATGTACATACTATTTATAGAATCGACAGTGCAATCGCAATCGCAATCGCAAACTCTAACGCAATCACAAAACAATCATTTAATGTCAACGCTCAACACAATGATGCTAGAAATATTTAAAATAAGTACAAATGTGAATGTGCTACTTGATATTAAGGGCAATGCAAGTGATATACCATTTAAGTTTCCATTACAAGATGAATTTGAGTTGGAAGCATTCGAAAATTTATTGGATGACATTAACGCTGAGTCATACGTAAGTTTTAATTATATATTCTCTAACATATGCATGCCCATAATTCATATTCTAATGCATAAAATTGGTTTTCTCATTCCCTAGATTCCTATTGTGCGTTCCATTGTTAAAGGCGAATCCATTACAAAATCTATTAGTGAAATTTTATCAGATGAAATTATTTTAAAATACAATTTAGAAGGAAAACAAAACAAATTGGCACTAAATGCATATCCGAAATTATTAAAATTAATCTTTCGTAAGTATTTCATTTATGTAAATGACCGAGTATTTATATATTCTTTCCTTATTGTTTTTTTTTTCTTATTCAGGTTCACACCAACAGTATACAACTTTTACTGAATTTTCTACCGAGTTAAGAGTTGCTTTGAAGCGGGTTAAAAACAAGTATCACAAAGCTACATGCCTAAAAAAACGCAAGGAAAAAGATTTGGCAAATCAATGCTTGCGAAATGCATGCAATATGGATATGTTTTGACTTGATTTATTCTCTTTCATTGTTTCTTATTAGCTACGTATTTATTATAATTATTTATTTATTTTATTTTATTTTTTTATTGTTTAATGTGAATTCATTTTAATTTAAAAACACACTCAAGTATGAAATATAAATAATTTACCTTTGAATTAAAAAAAAAAACTCATACTTAAATTAATATTTATGACTTTTAATTTGACATGTGCGCAAGTGTCATTGCAAGTACGCTTCATTTAACAAAGGTCTGCGACTTGAACTAGCTCTTTAGATTGTGAATGTAAAGTTTTCGGTAACTTGGATTTAATTTAATAAAGTCTGTTGTGGTTAGAAATCACTTTAAACTCGCATTCATTCAAGTTAATGTTGTACTTAAAATATTCTTATATTTCCCTTTCTAAAATATCGTTTTGCCTCTTTTTCCTCCCCCACACAACACAGTGAGAGTGATGATGAGAGCCCTGAATCACCTGCCCGCCGTCGGCCACAAACTCGGCGTGGTCGCCCTCGTTCGGCCAAGAGTAAAGGAGATTCCAAAAAGCGAGGATGCTTCAAGTGTGAAACCTGCAATAAAACATTCATGTGGAAAAAAGATCTACAACGACACGAGAATGTACACTTTACTGAGCCGCTGCACAAATGCGACCTTTGTGAGCGTAGATTTTTACGCAAGGATAAATTGAGGGATCACATGAAAACGCATTCGAAACCGAGACGAGCGGCACGAAACCTAAGCTGGAATTTTGCTGATCGTTTGTATACGCCGCATCGTTTTTTGTTAATCAAGTGTAAATTGTGCAATGGTAGTTTTGAGACGGTCGACTCCTTGCGGCAACACATTTATATACATGTCGATCCATTATCGATTCCACCGCATATGTTGCAAATGGAAAATAATATCATTAAAGAAATATATCCACTGCTGCACGATTTGGCTGAGGTAAAAGCGACCATAACCGATGATATTTCGCAGGACCGTTTAGCCAAATTCTATGCGGTTATCAATGCATTTGGCTATGAGATGTGCCTCAGCGATTCCGATATGGATCCAGATGATGATGCCGCTGTATCAAGACAAATTAAATACGAGTGTGAATTGTGCAAGCAGAAATTCCCGCGCAAATACAAAGTTATCGCGCACACTAAAGAGCAGCATGCCAACGACAATTTACCCTACAAGTGCATAGTCTGCAAGGCGGAATTTGTCAGTGCGAAAATGCATGAGATGCATCTGCGTACGCAGTGTCGCAGCAAGGAGAAAAAGTATCAATGCCTCAAATGTCCGGGGAAGTTTATGTGGGTTGAGAATTTAGAAGAGCACAAGTGTGCGAATAGATTTAATAGCGTTGAGTATACGCGCCAAGTGCGACGCAAACGCGATGTCTTTAAATGTAACATATGCAGTAAAACGTATGTTTGGATGAAGGATTTGAAGCGGCATCTGGAGACGCACGATGCGGCTGGCGGTTCACATGAGTGTTCGATCTGTTGTCAGCACTTTATAAAGGCAGAAAATTTGCGCCAGCATATACACCAAGCTCACAAGCATCTTTCACGTTGCTTGGAATGTCGCTTGTGTGAGCTTAAGTTCCAGAAGTTAAGCGAGTTGCGCACGCATGTGCTTTCACATGCAGATGGCTTTAGCGGTGTTAACATGGCAACAGGCAGCTACTTCAAGGTGGACTTTCCCGAGGGCTGCGCAGGGCGTGAAACGGAAGTGGCAGAGCGCATTTCCGCGGATTTTGCTGGCAAAAATTTAGCACGTTATTATGCGGCCGTCGATGAAAGCGGCAATGAGCTTGACTTGTATGATTCCGAAACAGATGCTGAGGTGCCGAATGTGAAACACAATTTAAGCGATTGTGATTCCGAGACAGATGCTGCTGCGAATGTGGAAGCTACGGCTGCTGTGTTCGGCACGACCTATGCATGTGAGCTATGCGCTGAGGTGTTTACCAGACGGAAACGTTTGTTACTGCATCAGAATAGCGAACATGACGGTGTTAAACCTTTACCCTACGAATGCACCGAATGTAGCGAGCAATTTGTATGCGACGCTTTGCTGCAAAATCATATCAGTCGTGACTGCCGTAATACGAGTAAGCAGTTCCGCTGTGAAAAGTGCGGCATGCGGTTTGTGTGGCAGAAAAATCTGCGTACACACATGCAGTTGAAGCACATTGATCCTGAGCAACAAATAAGTCGCCAATTGGCTAACAAACTGCAGTGTGATCAGTGCGATAAAGTATTCATTTGGCCGAAAGATTTAACGCGCCACAAACGCGTACATATGCCGGATGATGAGAAGTTCGAGTGTCCATTTTGCGATCGTAAATTCAATCGTAAGGATAATATGCATTCACATATGAAAGTGCATGGACCAGCGGCTATGGCAGCGGCGACCCGTACCAGGAAGCCACAAAAGAAACCGTTGAAAGTTAAGGGTAAATTTGACATTTGACATTTAATTGGAGCAAACAATGCTCTAAATTAATTTTTTCCTCCACTCTCCCTCCCATAGAAATCAATGTCAATCTTTGCAAACCGCATGGCTGCAAATGTATACAATGCATGATTTGTCTGTCGAAACATTCGAAAATTTCTGATTTACGCACCCACTTGCGAACGCATCAGTATGTGGTCTCATTTTCTCAACGTCCAGAGTCTATTAGTGATTTATCGCTGCTGTTTTACCCGGATAAATCAATAATGTCAGAGGAACAACTAATCGAACGCATTATTGTCGATATCACCGCACAACAGCTCGAACGTTTCTATTCCATTACTAATGAAGTTGGCTATGAATTAAGCTTAAGTAGCTCGGAAACAGAGAGTGATTCCGAAAACGAAGACAGCATTGCCGCTGCGTTGGTGAAGCAGAACTATGAAGATGATAGCACACGTCGTTCTTATTATTGCGATTTGTGCGGCGCATCATTTAAGCGTAAATATAAAATATTTGAACATCAAATGTGGACACATGATTGGAAAGATGCCAATCATTTGTGTATGTTTTGTAATGCGCGTTTCCTCTCCAACGACTTGCTGCAATTTCATTACAAGCAACAGTGTAAAAATACACAAAAACGTTATCAATGCAGAAAGTGTCCATGTCGATTCATGTGGAAGGAGAATTTCAAAATGCACGTGTCTACGATGCATGCTGAGAGGGATGAGACGAAGACGAAGGTTTGTTATTTGTTTAAGGTGAAAGTTTTAAGATGTTGCCAAATGCGATTTTTACTCTTTCAGCCTGATTCATTCGAGTGTATGGAGTGCAATCGTATCTTCCAAATGCAGAAAGATCTCACTCGGCATTTGGTTACGCATCGTGCTGATACTACGGTTTTCAAATGCCTTTGGTGTCCGCGTAAATTCTATCGCAAAGAAAACCTACACATGCATATAAATCGGCATGGTATAACACCCGATCTGTTTACCGCAGCCGAGTGTGTTATCACTGCTACCAGCTCAGCGAATGGTCCCAAACAAATCTGTTGTAAAATGTGTAATTTGCAATTTGATAGCATCGCTGCACTGCGTACACATTTATTAGAAAGCGTAACTACGCCACACCTAACACCGCATCACGATATGAATTCGTTGCTTAATTATTCCATAACGAATAAACTTGGATTTGAGCTCCAACTCGACGACTCAGAAACCGATGAAGAGGTTGAAGACAGCATGATGTGCTCCAAGAAACACCAATACACCTGCGAAATATGTAACCTCATATGCAAGCGTAAATTTGAAATGTTCAAGCATCAACGTTCAATGCACAAACATGAGCACTTACCATTTAAATGTGAGCGTTGTGTATTCAAGACTGCCTCCAAAGTAAGCGAGAGAAGTAAATAATATTATATTTCGAAGTAGTTATTACTAAAGCGAAATTCTTTTTCAGGATATTCTAACACATCACATGGACACGCAATGCTTTAATATGGAAAAGAAATATCCGTGTGAGAAATGTTCATTTAGATTTATGTGGGAAGAAAATCTACAAACACACATGGCTCTAATGCATCCTGCCGCACCAGATATAACTATACAAACTGCAGATGCTGCTGGTGCAACTGAAACAGTAACTGAAACAACAACCACTACAAGTACTGGAACCAATAAAACATTAACACAACCATTACGCACAAAAATATTTCCTTGTGAACAATGTAATCGGAAATACAATCGCAAGGATCGTCTCAATGCGCACGTTAAGAAGGTGCACGTTGAATCTGGTGCTGATGGGAAATCAGCAGATAAATCTGATAATTCACAAATTGATCCTGCAACTGGTCAACCAATTAAGAAAATACAATTGGAAAAAAAGTTCCTTTGCGCGTTTTGCGGTCGCGCAGTTACGTCATCCTCGAACTTAATTGTACACATGCGCCGTCACACCGGAGAGAAACCATTCAAATGTGACTTCTGTGATATGGCATTTCCACGTTCTTCCGATTTACAGTGCCATCGGCGTACACATACCGGTGAGAAGCCGCACAAATGTACGGTGTGCGATAAAGCTTTTTCACGCTCATACAAACTGCTAACACATATGCGTATTCATTCCGGCGAGCGGCCTTACAAATGCACCTATTGTGAAAAGACTTTTACACAATCGAATGATTTAACGTTGCACGTACGACGACACACTGGTGAAAGGTAATGAAATTGATTAATAATTGCAGAAGCAGAAGTTAACATTTTCCCATTTCTTCTTTCGCTTTTCTGGTGGCAGACCCTATGTTTGTGGCATTTGTGGTGAACGTTTCATACAAGGTACCGCTCTCAAAAATCATCGTATTATGCAAAACCATTTTGAAGACGTTGAACCCAGACGTTCGATATTGGAGCAATTTTAGACTTAGACATTTTTGTTATCAATTAATAAATATTAATGTATTAATATTAATGGGACCGATTTTCAACGAGGCGATGAGTGTAGCAGCCAAGCAGAATGTGTGCATGGAAGGGGGAAAGGGGAAAGCAAAAACAGCCACAATACGAGAAATTTTCAGGGACTACTGGTAAATCGCAGCAAAACCAACCTTACGAGAATGTGAGCTCACCAAAATGTCAATGGATTACTTTATGAATTTAAATTATTGAAGTCAGAATTAAATTGAAATAATTTTCAATGTTTTCGTTCATTTATTATTTGATTTAATGATTTATATTAAAGATATTGATTAATCAAAAATTAAATTAAAATGTGAAATTTAAAGATAATTTAAATACAATTTTAACATTAAAATTACTTTTGACTTGTGTTACGCTCGAATGAAAAGAATTTTTTTCATTTCATTTTTTTCGATCCTTACCTCACTTACACCATTTTGATGTGGCCACAAACTTCAATCAACCATCGGTTTATCCAGAGATAATACAAGTTAAACTAAAAAAGTAAAACAAAATATTAATACAAACGTTTCATATATAGGATGGATGGATATAATAAGGACTATATTGGGTTGACATCCTGTTGTGGCTGCTCAAGTAGAAGAAGTATTAATACTTATATTGTTTGATTAAGTGGTCGCTGTGGCGTAGTGGTAGTGCGTTGGACTGCTACGCAGAGTGTCCGGGGTTCGAATCTCGGCACAGGCAAAATAAAAAAAAAAAAAAAAAAAAGTAGAAAAAATAATTTTTCTACACGGCACCACCTCTTGGCAGGCAATGGCAAACCTACAAGAGTAAAAATTGCTATGAAAAGCTTTTCACTTCGCCGTTCGGATTCGGCATTAAACTGTAGGTCCCTTCCATTCATGTAGAAATATAACACGCACAACATGAGTGGATGCGAAAAGCTCGGCCTAGGCCCTCCATGGGCTGTTGTGCCATTAAAAGTAAAAAGTATTGTTTGATTGAGTGACTGAGAATGTCTTGATCGCGACTAATTAGTACAATTGGGTTGATGCACCAAATTTATTTTGCGCTTAGTAACAAAGTTCAAAATTTTTTATTAAAGTACCGACATATTCATATTTTTAAACACATTCAATCCACAATCATAAAATTAGTTCAAAAACCACAATCTCAACTTGATGTGTTTTTAAAATCTGCGATCTTATTTCGTGTTTCAATTTTGAATCTGCTTCATGAAACTAAAAATCACAAACTTCGTGGTTTTAATAGTTTTTTACGAAGACTGCACTCGAGTCATAAAATAATATTTCTTTTTATCCTACACGTTTTCCAACACTGAAATTGACTCTCAGCTGTTTATGTGTGAAGGCGGCAGCAAATGTCAATACAAAGAAAAAAAAAACAACAAATGTTTAATTTCAATCAGCGTCGCAAATTAGAAACTTTCGTTACATTTTATTCTGCCTAATAATATTTGCAATTTGAAATACATCCAGATATATATTTTTAAATAATTCTCATAATTTGAATAGAAAGTAAATGAGCAGTCGCGCCTACTCAGCATCGGAGAGCGATGCATCCGAGGCTGAGAATGTGTATTGCATTTTTCTGCATATTGTTGAAGGTGAGCGAAGAATTTGGTATAATTGGTTTTAAACTAAGTATGCGGAATTTATACAATTTTCTTGTGCAGGCATTGGCTTGAAATGCAAAGACAACAGTGGCGGTGACTTTAGTGATCGTCATCGCAAGGATAAAATTATTTTGAATGCTTCATTGAATGGTGTTAAATTTGAAGTTGAGGGGCATTCAACGGAGACATCAACCATATTCAATAGCAATTGCATATGGGAATGTGAATTGGGTGATATTAAAAGGTGAGCATTTGTCGACTCCTTGCTTAATTAAAAATGTATATTTTATTGTTTATTGTGTTTAGGATGAAAACCGATAATCGTCCTGTTAAATTGGAATGCTTTAATAAATCAACACGTTCTGATCATTCTCCACGAAAATCTATAGGCACATTATTGTTGCCTATACGCGGTATACAGACTTTAACTGCTTTACGTAATGTACAGGTAAAAGATTTATAAATTTGTAGATATGTATGTTGCAAGTTTGTTTCAACTGAGCTAAAGTTTGCACCAAGGTGAATTTATAAGTATAAGGTTGATAGCAGCAGTAAAACCAAATTGTCTATAATGACGATACGAGTAGCGTGAGTAGCGCACCACCTTATTAAATTCAATTAGCATTGGTTTGTACTGTGCAATTTCAGTGGGTAAACCCCACTCTTACTTTATAGAACGAAAGCTGGTGAGTGGTTAATTGAAAGAATAGTGTGGAAGGAATATTTTTCCTTTCAAAATTGTACGCCCAGTCAACAGAAACAAATGGGACATATCACCGCTAGATATATTCTTCAACCATGTACATAATTGCATTTTTTTTTTATTACTATGTATCTAAGAATCCGCTTGGAAATAAGGTCATTAGAGATATTTGTTTTTTTCACGTTTTCTATACAAAATTGTATTTTTGAATTATAGAGGTAGCGATAATCTTTTTGAACATAAATGCAGCTAAAAAATCTTTTGAAACGAATTGGTTAAGAATTTGATAATCTAACAAATGTATTTGGCTTCAGCTTAAATTACATTGGCACAAACTGGGTACCGTAAGCCCTGGTTGGCGTCAGAATAAACCTGAAATTTATTTGGTTTTAATCATCGTCAAAAAGTCTTTGATCGATAATGGACAATTTGAATTGTTTTTGGGAAAGGTGAGTGCTGAAGATTTATTGAGTGATGCAAATAAATATATTTTTGCTTCTCTAGAAAAAACCTCTACCAAATGATGTATTCACCCCAAATATCTCCGAAACAGCACTCATGCTGCAATCACAGAGTAACGTCTATGTACAGCTGCTCGAGCAATTGGGCCTCATACAAGTGGGCAATAATCCCGATGTGGATTGTGATATTTTCAATGTGTCGCTGACCTTTAAACAAGTTAAACACTTGCGAACATTACTCGAGCTCGAGCATAATTGTAATAATGGACAAAAGAATGTATTCGCTTTTCATTATGATTTTCTTGGCAGTGCATCGCAATTGGATATTATTGTTAATCCTAATGATTCCTATACGATAAATGAGAAAATCTCTATAAGTTTCAAATCATCGTTGAAAAGTTTACGTGCATATTTTACACGTATTTTTTATATACCAATTAATTTATATTTAAACGGCATTGCGATTGGTGAGTAGGCAGAATTTCGAATCGATTACAATGCCAGTTATATCTCCCTAATATTTCCATCATTTCAGCCAATTACCGCTTTGACTTCTCGAGATATCTGCCCGAGAGTTCCTACTTTAACTCGCATAAATTCTACACCAAGAATGGACTTTTCCATTTCGATCGTTTACACAAAATTCTCAGTCCACGTGCGCAAAAACCTTCAGTCGATTTTCTTTTCAGCATTCAGCTAATGAGCTCACATGCTAAAAGGAATAACTATGAGATGATACATTTAAATGAAACATTTGTACCATTCAAAGTGGATGAGAAAACGGCTGTGGAATTGAGTGAATGTTATCGCAATTTGGATATAGCACAAAGTGTGCAGCTGCACAAGTGCCACCCATTCGAAAGTGCATTGTTGAGTCATCGAAACTTCAATAGTTTCGCGTTATACGACAAGAACTACATAAAAGCGAATCCAGATGCATTAACGCTTACTCAAATATTAGAGATTGATAAACACGATTTAAATGCAAAATCATCGGAAGAGTTTGCAAAGGAAGCATCTACAGAAAAAGAAGATACTATTAAAAATCTATCGAGTCATCGTTTATTGAAACCTAATAATAATCCAAGTAATTGTGTAAGCGCTGATGAGAAGATACACAATGCAGATAATTTGAGAAAACAAAGCGTTGGCATTGATACGCGAGATATTCGTGAGAATTGTGATTATGTGAAAACGATCGGTGTCAACACAGAAGAGCAAGCGCCAGACATCGACGAAATCACATTGAAAATTGTACAAGAGCTGGAAGAGTGGAAGGCGCAGCAAATGAATAGTTTCCTCAACGGTCTGGAACATAAAGAAACAGCTTATTTAGCGGACCTAGATCAACAATGGGAACAGCAGCGGGCAATTTTACAAGCGCGTCTCGAAGCGAAAATCGCCAAGTGTGAAGAACTCAATGCGAAATTGGAAAAAGCTCAAGCGGAGGTGAAGGTGAATGCAGTGCAAAACAAAGAAATTCTAAATGTTGTGGAGTGTGTGAAACGCGATATTGAACGTAGTTATGCAAATAAATTTCAAATGCTTGATAATGAAATGCAGCGTCTGAGATTGGAAATCAAACAGAAGAGCTGCATTAATGAAATTGAAAACAAAAATGTACAAATGGAAAATACGAAGCTAGAACGTGTGAAGAATGAGCTCAAGGAGCGTATAGAACTTTTAGAAAAACAATTGGAATCAGTGGAGAAGTCGCATTTCTCAGCGGAACAATTTAAAGATGTTCTGGGCGATTTGGTAAGTATGAATGGGGTAGAGAAGAGTAATTTTCATAGTAAGCGAGTTAGGAATAACTGAAAAGCTAATGAATAATAGTAACAGAATGGTAATTGTGACAAATTCTTAAAGGAGTACTAAATAAATTAGGGCTCATATCTACTCGGATATTTGTATTCGGATATTTGATGATAGGTGAGAACCGCATGCCATGTTTTTTAGGTCTAAATGTGTGTTTCTTATGGTCCTCTGTTATTTATCTGTCTGAAAAATGCACAATTTAATCAGTTCCTTTTAATTTTCTTTTAATATTTGATCTTTTTTCTAACATTGTTCAATTTTAGCGCACACAAACCGAACGCTTTGCTAAAATGGAAAAATCTAAAGATTTTTATAAAGGTCAATGGACAAAAACAGTGAAGGAAATGCATAAATTAAAATTGAATATTCTTAAGAAAGAGGAGAAAACATTAATGAACCCAAGAGGCAATAATATGGAGTAAGTTTTCTCTTTATTTTATTGGAAGTTTGAATACCAACTCTCGGAATTCACTTTCACTAGAAACTGGTATCGGCAACTTATTATATTTGTCTCCCAAATTATATTTTTTCAAATCGGATAATAAATTCGTGTTCTTTGATGGATTCAAGTGTCTGAAAATATCAGCCTTGACCCGCAATGGGCTGTTCGGCGATAATAGTAAAAGTAAAAGAGATGAAAAGAGATTAACCTCATCACACGAAAGTTTTAATCACTGACTGCATTATAGTTTGAGAATCCGTTGGACACAATCGATACCGAATAATAAGGGACTCGAGCAACGGGTCGGGTTACCAAAATATTCTTCAAGTGTCATCTTTAGGGTGCATAAAGAGCAACAACGAGGTCAATGGTGCTATCGGTAGTAGCATCAAGTTAAGACACTTAGCAACTAGCAAAACAGTATATTGTATATTAGGAGTTTGTCCTCATCCACGCTCGGAGAAAGGACTATGAAAGAGAGTGTATTACGTACCGTTCAAAGTGAAATGCAGAACATTGCTTTAAGTATTCAAATTATGATATAAATATTACCTTTGCTTCTGTTGTTTCTAGCATTTGCCTTGAGGAAATTCTAAGCGAAGAACAAGATGCCTTGAAAAGTGATCGCAGCGAATTGAAATCAATTAAAGATTTGCTCTTTGATACATCCGATACAGCATCCATATCATCGACTGAACTAAACGAAGTGTAGAAATCACATATATGACAAAAAAATACCTCACTAAATTATAAACTGTGATATGCAGAAAAAAGTCATCCTTGCTGCCTTTTCTAGAAAAGTAACGCTTTAGATTTAACTATTTTTATACTAACATAATCCGTTTATATGAAATTTGAATGAAATTACTGCGATAAATTGAGTTTGTTAGGAAATATGTAAACGCTACAGATATATTTTATTAATTAAAATTTAACATTTTGCCTTTCAATTTAACTTTAACATAAAATTAAATTAAACACGCTCAAAATATGGCAATGTGTCCAATGGAGCTTCATAATTCATCAGCCAAATGGGTCCTTTATAGACGTGTTTGGTATTGCCATCCTGCCATTTTCCTTTTGGCAAATAAATATCACGCGTTGTACTGTCTGGCATGACCACGGGAGCAGCAATGATATCATCACCGAGTAGAAATTCTAAATTAGAAATTATGCAAATTAATGTATGACATATTTCAGTGGATACTAACTAAATCTCATCATCCCATTATAAAAACTTACGATCATAAATGCCCTGCGCCACCTTATCATCCGGATCGACCCACCACAACGGAGGATTCATAGGCTCACCGGTTTCTACCGCGAGCTTAAAACGTTTCATTATATGTGGCGTAAAATCACTATGCATTTTAGTGAATTTCTTGCTAATCGTTATTGCCTCTTCATCAAAATTCCATGGCACATACGAGAATTGCAAACTGGGCATAAAAACATTCGCTTGCAGCCACCTCAGAAATAGTTCCTTCGATGGCGGTTTATTATTATAACCATTGCCGCCAATCATATCGGGCAACACAAACGGATATCCGTTCATGTTCATTTGCAGCAGAGTAGGGATTAGTGTAACTAAACCACAATTCCAATTCCATTCGGAATCTTTGTCGAGCATACGCACGAAAATCGGTAAATCCTGAGTACCTTGACCGGAACGTACTTCTATCATAGGCCCAAAGGAGCTCACAGTGCGTACATAGTCACGTGTAACTTGGCTTGGGGAGAAATTAAGATCACCTTGTAGCACGGGATCATCGGGCACCCAACTGGTTTCACCGGCATCGAATTTAAAACTATCTATGCCATCTTCAGTTTGCAGGCGACGCAAACGATCGATGAACCATTTTTGTACTTCTATTTTAGTGAAATCAATGTAAGCTGCATCATTAGCTTTGCTATTCCACCATTTTGTATCAGGATTGCCATTGTGATCGAGTACTAAATAACTGGATAGTGGAGCGGAGGGTGAGAGAGAGGGAGGAAAAAGAGGAAACTGAAATTTTTATTAAAGGGTAGACAGTAAAATTTTATAAATTTTTTTTAATTTCGATCTGATCCAAGACTGTGATTGTACACGTAGACTCCGATCGGAGTCTGTGATCGTAAGCCCTGATCATAGACTCGGATTATATAGTCTCTTTCTGTGGTAACTGATAAGAGACTATGATCGTCACTGCGGACCATACACTCTGATTTTGTCATAGGCTTTGATCTCAGATTCTGCTTGTACATATTGATCTTTTGCGCTTATCTAGGGTCGTAGCCTCTAATTGCAAACTCTGATCGGGAACCGTGGCCATAGCCTCTGACAGCTATCTCTGATCAAAGCCACAAATGGTAGACCCTAATATGTAGCAGTCACTCATTGTGAACTTTGATCGTAGATCCTGATTGTGAACTCTGAATGTAAAATTATCATTTATAATTACTAACTTTATGCTAGCGTAACGTAGCTTCATGCGAAAAGCATAGGGTGTTGCACCATCAAAAGAAGAAGAAGACCTTAACTCCAATTAACACTAAAACTTACCCCTTTTCTTTAGCTTCATTATAAATTGCCGTACAGTTCTTATTGATGAATGGATGAATCCACAAGGTGATACGAAAACCTTTCGCCTTCAAATCGTCTGTCAGCTGTTTTATATTCGGAAATTTATTCTTACGGAATGTCAGTGCACCATAGCAATCTTCCCAGTCATCATCAATTTCTAGTTGACTATTTTCGAAACCAGTTTCCAAAATCTTATCACCGAAATCCCTAACAATTTGATCAGTAATTTCAGCTTTATACAACGCCCACGTGGACCAAATCGGATGTTGTACCATTCTCTCATCGGGATGATCAGTTGGCTTTCCTAAAAATTTTTGCACAGCTATCATATGTGCAGCTTTTGCATCCTTCGCAAAACCAATATTATAAGTGAAGCTTATCTCTTCACTGCGTGTATCATATGGCAATGCACTGTGGGCGCTCAAACACAATTGATTCTCGTAACCTTCTGAATTTTGATCGATCCACAGGGGAGTACTATCTTCAACATAGAAGAAAACACCCCTCGAATTGAGCCAATAACGTTCAGCTATAGCAGCGCTGCGATCTTCCTTTGTGAGATATGAAAAATTGCTATATTTTTGCCGTTCCACTGGCCAAAATTGATTACGATCCTCGGCACCAGCATACCAATGTGTCTGCCCTATATCCAGATTGATGCAATCTTTGGGTTGTGCACTACGTGGTATATTCTCGCGCGAGATTCGTACGAGTCCAAAATTATTCGACGATGATACTAGCTCGAATTCAATGGATCCAGTATTGACATCTTTTAATATGTAAGTGCCTTTATCGGTGGCTTGTAGATTACTTGTAGTGGCGAGATTATCAAAAGTTATCGTTTGTAGGGTTTTAGAGCCTGTGAAATGAAAATGGAAAAGCAAAATCAGATTATCACCATATAAATTGTGAGAGTATTGTAAAGTTTGGACTAATCTGAGAGACATCCTTATTGTGCTGTTAAAAAGGAAAATGAGTATGGCGCTAGACCTGGGAGGTCCTGCCTATGCAATAGGCATAGAAACATTCCTGATATGTGAGGAGAGCCTTCCTTAGTTTGGAAATATAAGTACTTACCTTGCATAATTTGATACTGCAATTTTGTCGAACGCACTAAACGCACATAGACACCGCTATTTCCGAATTGAAAACGTTGTTCGATATTTTGACAGGATTCTAACTGCCAGCCGGCAGTTAGGATCAAAGCACAAATTAACAAAATTGATGAATGCATTGTGCAATGATTCAATCAATAGTCGACAGCGTTACTATTTAATTCTAGTTTCAGTACAATATTCACAACCGGCACATTTGGGAATCTTCTACGAACTACAGCGATGAGGAGCAGTAATAGTGATCTTTTATATTTGTTTCAGTTAGTCAAGTTCAAGCCTTAATCTCAAGTGATTTTGACTTTGTATTGTATTAGGGATAAGATAAGCGACTTTTAACCATGATCGTTGGTGATCGTGAACAAGAAAAAATCAATTTCATCAATTAGGTGACCACTAAATGCAAGTAAGATTTAAATTAAAAAAAAAAAGTAAACCAAATACTTACAAGTATTATTTTTTTGTATATTTTTAATAGAGGTAAGTATAATCTAATCGAATTAAATAACTTGGAATTTCATTAATACAAACTTACTTTACTTACTTTTAATGGCACAACAGCCCATGGAGGGTTTAGGCCGAGCTTTTCGCTTTTCGCATCCACTCATGTTGTGCGTATTATATTTGTACATGAATGGAAGGGACCTACAGTTTAAAGCCGAATCCGAATCCGAATGGCGAAGTGAAAAGCTTTTCATAGCAATTTTTACTCTTGTAGGTTTGTCATTGCCTGCCAAGAGGTGGTGCCGCGTAGAAATATTATTTTTTCTACTTTTTGATTTTGCCTGTGCCGAGATTCGAACCCCGGACACTCTGCGTAGCAGTCCAACGCACTACCACTACGCCACAGCGACCACATTAATACAAACTATTGTAAGAAAAAAAATTATAAAAAAATTGAAAGTAAAGGAAAATGTCTATATTGTTTAAGTAAATGAGTGCTTCAATAAATTAGTAAAGGGTGATTTTTATAAGAGTCTAGTTTTTGAAAATGAAAAAAAAACACAGAAATTTTACAAAAGTGAATGAAATTTTTATTTGGATCGATAAATCGATTCCTACCATTTACTTGTTAAAGATAATTTCACTTGAATGTTGCCCGCGGCTACGCTTCAAGTGGTCCATTCTGAAGGTCCAATTTTGGCACATTTTTCACACATTTCGGCCGGAATCTCACCCATGGCGCATTCAATGTTGGCTTCCAAAGCAGCAATCGTGTTTGGATTGCCCCTATAGACAAGAGATTTAACATAGCTCCACAAAAACTAGTCTAACGGGATCGAATCACACGATCTTGGAAGCCAATTGACTACACCAAAACGTGAGCGTAACTGCTTACCAAATTCGCCTCTCAATCGATGCATGGTTTCGCGTGCAGTTTGGCATGTGGCACCGTCTTGTTGGAACCTCATGTGGGCCGAGTCCAATTCTTGCATTTTTGGCAAAAAAAAGTCTGTTTTCATCGAACGGTACCTTTCTTCATTGACCGTAACGTTGCGGCCTTCATCGTCTTTGAAGAAGTACGGCCCAATGAAGCCGCCTGCCCATAAACCGCACCAAGTAGTGCATTTATCGAGATGCATTGGTAGCTGCTGAATTGCCTCTGGCTGGTCTTCACTCCAAATACGACAATTCTGCTTATTCACGAATTCATTGAGCCAAAAATGAAAATCGTCGCTGCAGACAATTTTGCGATAACACACATTTTTCCCAGAGCACGAATTTTGATAATAAATTTCAATAAATTGCAAACATTGTTCAGGCATTGTAAGTCTATTCATTATGAAATGGCAAGCCAAACTGAGCATAAATCAAGTGACAGCTGTCAAAAAGACCAACTCCGAAAAAAGTAATGCCAGATTGAAAACCACACTTCTAGAAAAAACACCCTTTATTTGAAATATGCGTAATTCAAGTGTAGGCCTTAATCTCAAGTGATTTTTATTTTGTATTTGATTAGTAATAAGATAAATGAATTTTAACTACGCTTGGTTGCTGATCGTGCACAGTAACAAATCAATTTATAGCCACCTCAACATCATCATCAAAATATTCAGGTTGTATAATCTCAACAGGTGGAAAATTTGCCACTTGCCGGTCCGAGAATTCGCGAATGTTATGAGCCTATGACTAGAAACTTGGCAAATCTCGTCTATATTTTGTTGTGATGATGCGAGTTGTTTTCTTTCCACGGAGGAATGACTTTCAATAAAATTTTCAAGTAAATCTTCTGGTCTTCTCTTTCGGCCACCTCAATAACTGCCTGGTGCTGAGTAATCTGAGGACCTTCGTCGGGACTCAATGATATAAGTGTTGATGCAATTTTTGGCTCTAATGAACTCATTTGCCATTCATGCTGTCTCTTCGCATTAGTCTTTGCCAAATGTTTTCAATGAAATTCGAATTCTGTTGTGCTTCAAGTTGCTTGCGGAGTCTAAACACTCGCGATCTCTCGGTGCTGGTTTTGAGGTTTTTTTTTTTCTCATGATAGCAGAATCTGAATTTTATTGGGCATTCATTTTTCGACGAAGTATAAATTCTTGCTGTCTCTCAGCCGCAGTTTTTGCCGGAGATTTTATCGTAACACAATCGCTATTTGTTTATGCCTCGCGTGTTTTGGCAGTCTATACTCGCTCAATCTTTCAGCTCTAGAAATTTATAACGAGTTTTGTTTGAAATATAAAATTTTAGTTTGAAATGTCAGATGTTAACAAGAAACTGATGGGCAGCGCCCTCTATCAATCGAGTATGAGTCAAACGTGAATCAGCATCGTTTATCAATCGATAAAACAATATATAGAAGACTCCTCTATCGATTGATAGAGGGCGCATAGTGGATGCATATGTTCTGCTATCATTTACTGTTTCTGGCAACCTCTTTTGGTTGTCGGTTGGTTGCTCGGTACAGAACCGATCAGCCAGTTTTTTCCAAGCCTTGGCGCAGAACCAATGCTTGGGTTTCGAGGAGATTTTTAGATGATTTCTTTCCACAAAATAAAGGAACGACTGGATCGCTCAATACTTGATTTGCTAATAATATTTTATTTCCACAAATTGCTTATTTATATATTAACGACAATGCTGGCGACAAATGCAAAAACGTTGTAATCAAATTTACAAACGAAAAATGCTGGCACAGCACAACGTCAAGCGTGTGACCGATTGCAAGGTTCTGGCTGTCCCAGAATTCCAGAGTGTCATGTTGCTACAAGCGCTGCCGTAAATACGGCATGATCGCTGGTGCAATATGGCCCTCCGTGAGAATCCTAAGCATAAGCAAATTTACACACAACCGGCCGCGCTGTTGGGGTTACACTGCGTCAACATTTACCATATGTGTAATATACCTAGTCCTGCCATAAGTTCTGTTACAATTTGAATATAGTGTAAAAATTAAAGAAACGAGTTTTTTTTAATGTGTTGTAGTTTTTATTTTGATATTAAATTATAGTGTTTCTGAAAATCAACATCTTATTCAAAATGGTCGCCTCTCGCTTTAATGTACGCCTTTAGACGATCAGGCCATTGGGTTGTAGCGGCACGTATGGTTTCGATGGGTATTGATGACGCTGCTGAAATAAGAGCTTTCTTCGGTGGCGAACTTTGCAGGCCACACCCTCCAGCTCTGACCACAATTTGAAATCAAGGAGATTCAAATCTGGGCTTCCCGAGGGCCAATCTTTAGCACTAATAAAGGCTGGAATATTCTGACGTAGCCACTCTTGAGTTGTTTTGGCGTTGTGTTCCGGTGCAGAGTCTTGCTGAAAGACCCAGTGCTCTCCATTAAAGAGGGTTATTGTCAAGTCTTTTACCACGCCTTCCAAGACATCTTGTTGGTTCACTTTTGCTCCAGTTTTAACGCCCTTTTCGCAAAAATGCAAGGAACTGACGCCTTTATGGGATACTCCCCACCAGACCATAACGGATGTTGGATGATGACCTCTCTGAACCCTTGGCACAATAAATTTAGCTTCTTCAGATGTTCTCGCATAGATTTTGTCGTTTTGCTTATTAAAAACTTCCTCCACCGTAAAAATTTGTTCACCCAAAAAAATGATATTTTCATGACCGTTTCTTGCATGCCACTGCAAAAGCTTCTTACATCTTTCCAATCGTATTTGTTTTAGCCGTGGAGTTAAAATATGGCCTGTGCACCTGCGAAAGGCCTTCACGTGGAGGTCATCACGGATTAGTAGTGACATGGATCTGGAAGACATATCCATTTCTCTAGCCATGATTTTTTTCGAGATTTCGGCGAATCCGCTCCCGCACAGCTTTTATGGCTCCACTCGAACAAACAAGGCGAGGTCGACCACTTCTCAGCCTGTCTTCCACTTGAGACGATTCCAAGAAACGATTGATGGTACGATAAACAAACATTTTCGGTATTTCGAGTTTTTTTTAGCAACGTGAATATTTGACTTGCGCTATTTCCGCATTTGTGCAATGCAATCACCGCGATGCGATTTTCGTTATTGCCGCACTCCATATTAATTACGCAAAATGTGAAACCAAACTGATTTGAATTTGTTTTGCAATAGAACCTCGTACCAATGTTTTTTTTTTTACGATATAGAAAATTCAATAATTTTTTTACATTTTGGTATATTTTTAATTGAAATAAATCAGAAGGAGATATTATATATTATATATTCTATAGATAAATATTCCAATTATTTAAAACAAGTAATATGTTGGATATTAATAATTTTTTTTTTTAAATATCCATCTTACTTATTATTATTAAAAAATGTCATCCCAAAAAACGCAAATAATTAGATTCAAAATGACACAAATTGTCAAATTCATAAGCTTAATGACGGATTGCTGGGAAGAGTGGCGTTAATTTTACAGTTGAACATTTCGTTAAATTGCACAAAAATGATTCGAATATCTTCACTGGTTACATAGCTAGAAGCATTCTACCACGTTTGTACTTTCTAATAGCGTTTAAATTTCTAATAATGTACATATGCAGCCTCCTTTTTTTCATACTGCTCTTCATTTTCGTAACCATTTCCGCTTTGCCACGCTCATCTTTTACCCCCTCGTAAATAAAAAAATGATTCTAAAGAAGTAAACTTAAAAAAATCGCTATTTTAAAGAGCCACACTTGAACTAAATGAAACTAAATAAAATAATACGTCACACCAAACGGTTTCAGTAACCTCTCATAAAAAGTTTCACTCTAAAATATGTACATAGAAACATTCACAATAGTGTGCCAAACTGAAAAGTTACAATAGCGTTTATCTCAGTTGATTATGTTCCACAATACCAAAATGAAAATTTCTTTATACTGAAATAATCATTTTATATGACATGCGAATGAAATTAATACGATAAATTCAGATATTTACAAAATGTGTAAATGCTACAGATATATTTTATTGAATAATATTTAACATTGTACCTTTCAATTTAACTTATGTAATCATAAAATTAAACACGCTCAAAATATGGCAATATATCCAATGGAGCTTCATAATTCATCAACCAAATGGGTCCTTTATAGACTTGTTTGGTATTGCCATCCTGCCATTCTCCTTTTGGCAAATAAATATCACGTGCTGTACTGTCTGGCATGACCACGGGAGCAGCAATGATATCATCACCGAGTAGAAATTCTTAATTAGAAATTATGCAAATTAATGTATGACATATTTCAGTGGATACTAACTAAATCTCATCATCCCATTATAAAAACTTACGATCATAAATGCCCTGCGCCACCTCATCGTCCGGATCGACCCACCACAACGGAGGATTCACAGGCTCACCGGTTTCTACCGCGAGCTTAAAACGTTTCATTATATGTGGCGTAAAATCACTATGCATTTTAGTGAATTTCTTGCTAATCGTTATTGCCTCTTCATCAAAATTCCATGGCACATACGAGAATTGCATACTGGGCATAAAAACATTCGCTTGCAGCCACCTCAGAAATAGATCCTTCGATGGCGGTTTATTATTATAACCATTGCCGCCAATCATATCGGGCAACACAAACGGATATCCGTTCAAGTTCATTTGCAGCAGCGTAGTGATTAGTGTGACTAAACCATTATTCCAATTCCATTCGGAATCTTTGTCGAGCATACGCACGAAAATCGGTAAATCCTGTGTACCTTGCCCGGAACGTACTTCCACCATAGGCCCAAAGGAGCCCACAGTGCGCACATAGTCACGTGTAACTTGGCTAGGGGAGAAATTGAGATCACCTTGTAGCACGGGATCATCGGGCACCCAACTGGATTCACCAGCATCGAATTTAAAACTATCAATACCGTCTTCAGTTTGCAGGCGACGCAAACGATCGCTGAACCATTTTTGTACTTCCGTTTTAGTGAAATCAATGTAAGCAGCGTCGTTAGCTTTGCTATTCCACCATTGGGTATCGGCATTGCCATTGTGATCGAGAACTAAGTAACTGGATAGTGGAACGGAGGGACAGAAAGAGGTAATTTTTATTTAAATAAAAATGTTTGATGATAATGCGAAATGATCGAAGACTCTGATCATAGATTCTTATTATACATAGGTAGTTTCAGATCGTCGTCACTACTTATAAGGGACTCTGATTGTAGATACTGATTGTGCACTCTGTTCGTTAGCTGATCGTAGACTTTAATCGTATATTTTGTTCATAAACTCTGACCGTGGCTACTGATCGTAGAGCCTGATTATAGAAATTGATCATCCACGCTGATCGGTCACTGTTCGTTGCAGAATCTGATCGGAAATTCTGGCCGTACTGCCTGATTGTAGCCGCTAATTATAGACTCTCATCGTAGACTCTAATACTTAATAGCCACTAATTGTAAATTCTGATCGAAGACTCTGATCGTGAGCTCTACATGTGGAATCTAATCTGATCGTCGACTTCGATCAGTCTTGACAAACGCCCCATCAATCTGTGTATAATTTTCTGCTTATGTGCTAGTGTAATTTAACTCAAACTTACCCCTTTTCTTTAGCTTCATTATAAATTGCCGTACAGTTTTTATTGATGAATGGATGAATCCACAAGGTGATACGAAAACCTTTCGCCTTCAAATCGTCTGTCAGCTGTTTTATATTCGGAAATTTATTCTTACGGAATGTCAATGCACCATAGCAATCTTCCCAGTCATCATCAATTTCCAGTTGACTATTTTCGAAACCAGTTTCCAAAATCTTATCACCGAAATCCCTAACAATTTGATCAGTAATTTCAGCTTTATACAACGCCCACGTGGACCAAATCGGATGTTGTACCATTCTCTCATCGGGATGATCAGTTGGCTTTCCTAAAAACTTCTGCACAGCTATCATATGCGCATCTTTTGCATTCTTCGCAAAACCAATATTATATGTGAAGCTTATCTGTTCACTGCGTGTGTCATATGGTAATGCACTGAGGGCGCTCAAACACAATTGATTCTCGTAACCTTCTGAATTTTGATCGATCCACAGCGGAGTACTATCTTCAACATAGAAGAAAACACCCCTCGAATTGAGCCAATAACGTTCAGCTATAGCCAAGTTGTGATCTTCCTTTGTTAGATACGAAAAATTGCTATAAATTTGCCGTTCGACTGGCCAAAATTGATGACGATCCTCTGCACCAGCATACCAATGTGTCTGCCCTATATCCAGATCGATACAATCTTTGGGCTGTGCACTACGAGGAATATTCTCGCGCGAGATTCGTACGTGTGCGAAGTTATTCGACGATGATACTAGCTCGAATTCAATGTTTCCAGTATTGACATCGTTTAATACGTAAGTACCTTTATCAGTAGCTTGTAGATTATTTGTAGTGGCGAGATTATCTAAAGTTATTGTTTGTAGAGTCTTAGAGCCTGTGAAATGAAAATGGAAAAGTAGAATCAGATTTCCACCATATAAATTGTGAAAGTGTTGTGAAGTTTGGACTAATCTGAGAGACATCCTTATTTTGCTGTTAAAAAGGATAATGAGTATGGCTCTAGACCTGGGAGGTCCTGCCTATGCAATAGGCATAGAAACATTCCTGATATGTGAGGAGAGCCTTCCTTAGTTTGGAAATATAAGTACTTACCTTGCATAATTTGATACTGCAATTTTGTCGAACGCACTAAACGCACATAGACACCGCTATTTCCGAATTGAAAACGTTGTTCGATATTTTGACAGGATTCTAACTGCCAGCCGGCAGTTAGGATTAAAGCACAAATTAACAAAATTGATGAATGCATTGTGCAATGATTCAATCAACAGTCGACAGCGTTACTATTTAATTCTAGTTTCAATACAATATTCACAACCGGCACGTTTGGGAATCTTCTTCGAACTACAGCGATGAGCAGCAGTGATATGGTAGTAATCTTTTATATTTGTTTCATCTACTCAAGTTCAAGCCTTAATTTGAAGTGATTTTGATTTTGATTTTATATTTAATAAGAGATAAGATAGGCGACTTTTAACTACGATCGGTTGGTGATCATGAAAAATAACAAATAAATTTATAGGTGAGCTAAGTGCTAAGTGAGGAGGCTTCTGCAACAAGAGGTTCCTTTCAACACGTAGTGTTCAGAAAGTGATAAGATTATTTTTACTATTTTATGTGTATGAGTGACAAAAAATATATTGAGTGTGATCAGTGAGTAATACTCGTAAACAACTAAGTCATAATCGCTGTTTTAAAGAGCGACACTTGAGCTGCTGGCACAATCAAATCGCATGAATTTGAAATGTTTCAACAAATGAGTGCTTTTCTGAATTACGGAGATTTTAATGAAATGCAATGATAAATCATGTATGAGCCATGCATGCAGTTCTGGCATTCCAAATGAATCTGCGTGGCATGTGCTGTGCATGCCACCCCATTTCAAAATCTCACGCTAAGCATAGATTGATCGGTTTTATTTAGTTTAGTGCTGTTCGATACTCTTCATTTACATATGTACTATACTGATTTAGTAAGTACATTTCAATAATGAAGTACATTGAATAATGGCTATTTGTGGGTAAAAAAGGGTGCTTTTTCTAGAAGCGTAGTTTTCAATCTGGCAATACTTTTTTCGGAGTTGGTTTTTTTGACAACTGTCACTTGATTTATGCTCAGTTTGGTGCGCCATTTCAAGAATTGAAGTCGAACGACCATCAAGCGTGTTGCACGTTCGGTGAATGGGCCCAAAACGAGATGGCCACCGAACCCGATTTTCACAAGAAAATTTTGGTCAGCGATGAAGCTCACTTTTGGTTGAATGGGTACGTTAATAAGCAAAATTGTCGCATTTGGAGTGATCATATTTCAACAAGCCATTGTTGAGACGCCGTTACATCCTCAAAAAGTCACTGTTTGGTGTGTACTATGGGCATAGGGAATCATTGGTCGATATTTCTTCAAAGATGAAGCTGGTCCTAATGTTACAGTCAATGGGGAACGCTATAGAGCCATGATTAATGACTTTTTCGTGCCTGAATTGTGAATTGGAGGATGGTGATGTGGACGTTCTGTGGTTCCAACAAGACGGCGCTACATGCCACACAGCCAACGAAACAATCAATTTACTGAAGGAAACTTTTGGTGAGCGCATTATCTCGCGTCGTGGCCCTGTGGCGTGGCCTCCAAGATCGTGCAACATCGCTAACACCGCTGGACTATTTTTTGTGGGGTTATGTGAAGTCGCTTGTCTACGCAGATAAGCCCGAGACGATTGACACCTTGGAAGAGAATATTTGCTGGAATTGCTGCAAAAAGTGGTCGAAAATTGGGCCTCTTGGCTGGAATTTATACGTTTTTAAAACATAATGGCAAATGCTTATCTTTATAATAAAGCTAAATTCTTGGCCATAACTTTAAACTATATGCGTTTTACTTCTTCTTGAAAACCACAATTCTAAAAAAAAAACACCCTGTACATGAGAATTGTTAGATAATATTTCCATTGAATAGTATTATTGAAAAAAGTACTTTATTGTTGCAGAAAAGTTTAAACAGTCATTAAAGTGACTCATACTGCATCAGGTTTGAGCTAGTAGCTTAACTAGCTCGTTTTTGGCTAAGTAATATATGCGGCGCCAGCGCGCGCATAGCAGAAGTGACTGGCGAAGCTTTGTGGAGGCGGCCAAGACCGATCATCGGTTGTAGCGCCAGCTAAGTAAGTAAGTAAGTAAGTAATATATGTACTAGGTAATTTGTGAGAAATACTCATTTTTGCACTACACAAGTCTGAAAGTCATAACCTTTGAAGTCACACACATCCTAGAGGTACAAAACTGGCAATAAACACTAAGGATTCTTGTGTTTTCGGAGGAAGGTAGAAGGAGGCTTATGGTTTTTATTCTTTCAAACAGTCTAGGAAGAATTTATTCTGAAAAAATGGAAAGTGGCTGCGGCGGGCGGCTCTTGATGGTAAATTTCAAATACCTGTTGTTAATTTAAACTTCATAGCAGTAGGACCAATACTTAAATTTCTATCGGAGGATGAACTTGTCATTCAAGTAATACTCATATGTAGGAACACAGTAGATCTTATGTGTTGCAGTGCACTCCCCAATAGGTAATAATAATGTAAATTGAATCACTGCTTCTGGTTGTTAGATGTAATCTAGTCATAGCATTTCATCCTCTGATAGAAATTTAAATATTGGTACAACTTCTATGAACTTAAAATTAACATCTGGTATTTGATGGTAACCAAAAAGGGTTTTACTAGTCGCTAGTACCTGCATATAAGTGCATATCACCTTTCTTAAGAATGACCGTGGGGCGCAGCCATTTCGCGCGCGCACGGACTGGTGATCGAAACAATCAGAATCCGGACTGCGATGCTTTTCCCAAATCATGTGGAAACGTCAATATTTTATACCCTCGCCATCCGTGCGTCCTGCTGTATTCCTGTTATTTAAACCTGAGGGTCAATATTGTTGCGTGTGTATTCTTCTTGATCGACCAATTGACATGCTGTAAGTATAAGAGTGGTCGACGTGGTATAGTTGGAAGTTGTGCTGGCTGTTACGCAGAGTGTCCGGGGTTCAAGTCTTGTCACAGGCAAAATTAAAAAACGTTAATTTCAAATCAAATGTTCTGCACAGCGCCAGCTTTTGGCAGGCAATGGACAGTAAAGTACAAGAGTAAAAATTAGAAATTTTCCTAAAAATACATTTTCTCTTCGCCGTTCGGAATTCGGTTTAAAACTGTAGGTCCCTTCAATTCATGTTACTCAGCAAATGCATTCAAAATTCATAGAAAGCGTAGACAGTGAGACTTGGTATGTTCTAGTAAAATATTTTCGTTTAAATTTTACTAAGTATGTGCTCGTATCATCGAACAAGAAAACCACTTCAAGTGCTGAAGAATATTGCCAAAGAAATTTCCTATTTCCAGTCCATTTTCACTTGTATGTAAATTCTTAATTTTGTACTTATCAGTGTGATATATATATACGAGTATGTATAAGAATGGAAACATACACTTACTTCATTTAAATACCTACACCAGAATGATAAAGAAAACGACTCATTTTTTTTTATTAATTAATTCTCTAGTTTTATTCATTTTTCGTTTCAATATTTTATTCAAGTTTGTTCATATCATAAAATAAAATAAAATGTCCTAAAGTAAATCTCGTTAAGGATGCGCATTACAAACACACACGCATGCATATGCACAAGTGTGCGTACGACAAATGCGGCATGTTCCTACATGTAATACCTACATGATGTTGACCGACAAAATTAGAGATATTGCGATTTAAAAAGAAGGACTCGTTTGGAGTTCGTAAGGAGGTGCAACGAAGTCAGTTTCCAACGTTACGAGGTCTACAGAAAAATAATAAAATTTCAATCAAATATTAAGCTTGATGTTGGCCGACATAAGTAAGTGATGTTAGCCAGTTTAGTAAGTAAGTAAGTTGGCCAACATAAATATTAATTCTGACTACTTTAGCCAAAAATCGATACATATACTTAATCAATGCAGAATCTTTAGGAGGAGAAACGAAGCCAATTTTAAACGTTATGAGGTCTAAGGAAAAATAATAAAAAAAAAAACTATCAAATATTAAGCATGATGTTGACCGACATGAAATCAATCCTGACTTCAGAGAAAAAACAACGCATAAATATTCATGTCACACTTTTTTTCGGTTTATTTGTTTTAAAACGAATAAGAGTTGGCGATGGTGAATCTTGGGAATGACTACTTGATGCTACGATTTCTAATACCATTTCTACTATTATTTTTACTTCTATTTTGAACTATTTTGACTACCACTTTTAACTATTATTTCTACTACCCTTCTACTACCATTTTCTTTACTTTTCTTGCACTATTTCCTATTGCCTTTCTACTACTGTTTTTCATATCTTTTCTACTACTTTTTCAAATAGTTTTTTCTACTACTATTCTTTACCACTCTTATTTTAATTTAAAGAATCCTTAAAATATTCTCAGTTTTTGTATACCTTCGCGTCTATTTTCTTTGAGCTAGTTATATGAAATAAGTTTAGTGGTTCGGACATTTCAACACTTTTATTCATGTAGTTATTCATGCTAGATACCTCTTTGACTGTGCAACAACTTAGAGGGTTATCATCTATGATCCATGTGCCGTCGATAAATTTTGGAAGCACTCACATGGTGTAAGTGAACTCAGGCCTAGGTCTCCCATCAATCCTCCATGGATTGTAGGTTCTGGTTTGTTTTTTAATTCAGTATTAATATTTTTTTTTAATTTTGCCAATGGAATTAATCACTGTGTGTAGGGCAACTTCATACTCAGTATTTGATTGTTTAGTATTAGTATTTAGTAGACCTCGTAATATAACATTTTGACTTCGTTTCACCTCCTAACGATTCTGCGTTGATTATACGAGTATGTATCGGTTTTTGGCTAAAGTCAGGACTAATATTTATGTCGGTCAACATCATGCTTAATATTTGATTGATTTTTCATTATTCTGTAGACCTATTATTTCTGTAGACCTCGTAACGTTGGAAACTGACTTCGTTTCACCTCCTTACGAACTCCAAAACGATTCCTTCTTTTTAAATGGCAATATCTCGAGTTTGTCGGCCGACGTCATATACTCGTATGTATAGGTATGTTCTTAGTGGCTTTTGTAAAAATGGTAAAAATTACATATTCTGTGCATGTTTTTATGTACCAGAAATGTAATAGAAATAGTACTAAATATATTATAATAATACCTTTTATAATAGTTAATTTCTTGTTGTTTTGATAACTTTTTGTTCTACCTTTTTTATGTAAAATAAAAAAAAAGATTTTGTAACTAAACAATTTTGCAAAAAAAAATTAAAAATTAAAATTTCAAATGTTAAAATTTGAATAAAAAAAAGATTTTGTTACAATATCAACAATAATAATATGCATTAAATACACTGATGATGATGTTGTATTAAAAAAAGTTGTAAAATTGTTAATATTATTTTAGTTGCGAATGTTTTCGTGGTGATTAAAATAGAAAGAAAGGTTGATTGTATTATTTCACATTTATAACATGTTGTTTGTTAAACATTAATTACAATAATAATAATAATAATAATAATAAAATCAAGGTTGCCTATATAAAATATTTTAATGAGACGTTTATGTTTTAGTTGGTCGCTGTGGCATAGTGGTAATGCGTTGGACTGCTACGCAGAGTGTCCGGGGTTCGAATTTCGGCACAGGCAAAATCAAAAAGTAGAAAAAATAATTTTTTTACACGGCACCACCTCTTGGCAGGCAATGGCAAACCTACAAGAGTAATAATTGCTATGAAAAGCTTTTTACTTCGCCGTTCGGATTCGTCATTAAACTGTAGGTCCCTTCCATTCATGTACAAATATAACACGCACAACGTGAGTGGATGCGAAAAGCGAAAAGCTCGGCCTAGGCCCTCCATGGGCTGTTGTGCCATTAAAAGTAAAAGTTTTACTTTCGATGAAAGTTTTACCTAGCGATACAGAGATGCCATTACCGGTTACCCTATAAATGCAGAGTATTGTGTTGATTGGAAGGAAGGTTGATAGGTGGGAGGAAAAAGGAGGGAGAAGTAGTTGTGAACGTTTGCTTTAAGCTTTGCAAGGGTCATAATAATTGGGAAAAATTGTTGCAGCGAGCTTATTCCAAATACGCGCGGTACGACAGATGAACGAACTTTCTCTGTAAGCCGTAGTGTGGTGGAACACCGTGTCTACGTGGAAGGCTTGAGTTCCGCTTGCTGACCGTGTAGTTCTGTTGAACACACGAACTGGCGGCATCAGCTTGCGCATCTCAGAAGAACATCTACCTTTAAAGTAACGGTAGAACAGTGAGACGCAAGCCACGTTTCGACGATGTTCCAAGCAGTCAATAGAGCTGGAAACTCTACTGTCTCCTATTAGCTTTATCGCTCGATGTTGGATACGGTCCAGGAGCTCCAGTTGCGTTCGTGAAGTTCCAGCCCATGGATGCGGTTTCATTGTCTACATCGGTATTATAATTAACAATTTAAGCGATATCTTAACTATATGATCTATTTAGAGCTCTGATCAAGCTTGATCTATCGCAATCTTGGATTGTAATGAAAAGGATTCATTGTAGTGGAAAGAAAAATAAAATTGTAGAGGTTTTAATGATATTAATGAGTGCGGATTTGATTTATTTTTAAATTTTTTAAAATTTTCCTCCAATTGAACTGTAATCTCATAAGAATCAGCAGCTGAGTAAACAGAGACTTCTATGACCTTCTAGCGATTAGTACTGACATTTATCTGTTAATATAATCTGTTTATTCCATAAATCCAACCTTCAAGAGAAATTTTAGGAAATTTTTTTTTCTGATAAATTCAACACTCAGGTACACCTTGAATACAGAGCATCATGTTGATTTTTTTATTTTGTTTTCGACGAATCCCAGCGGACCTTCCATCCGCCCTATACGACCGTGGGGCGCATCCGTATCGGTGACCGAAACAATCACAGTCCGGACTGCGATGCTTTTCACGAATCAGGTGGAAACGTCAATAGCAGCTACAGATTTGGCTTATCAACAGCTGCGTGGAACATAAGTTAGTATTAACTTAAATGAGAAGGAAAAATTAGGACAAAGGAGGGAGGGAGATAGGTGGGAGGAAGAAGGAGGGAGAATGAGATAGGGAATACACTCAAATATGAGGACACCAATATTCGATTTAAAGATGAAGAATTTTGACTACTAATTCATTCAATTGGTTGCCGAACTCGGTTTGATAATTTTTAGGTTTGATCTCTTGATCACTGTTTAATAATCACCGATTTATCAAAAATCACTGATTCATTGATTTTATTCATGGTGCCATTGATTTGTTGTGATTATTTTGTTAGTAAAATAAAATTAGCTTGTTCATAAATTTCTATTGATTTCTTTAATTATAGCTTCATTTGATTTCTCGCATTTATTCAATAATTTTATCACGCATGAACTCAACTTGATTAGTTTGATCATTTATTGCTTTAATTTGAAATCTGGAAAATTTTGTTTCATATCTACGAGTATTTTATTGATTCGATTTGATCGTTTAGTTTATTCATACCTTTGATCCATGATTCATTGATTTGATTATGTGATTTAATCTTCTGGATTTTCTCATTTTTGATTTTATTTATATTGATTTTATTTGTGATTCATTAATTTCTTCTTTAATTTGCTCTCTTGATCTTTAATTCATAGATTTGTTCTTAGATGCATTGATTTGTTCCTGAATTTGATCTCTGATTGGTAAATATTTTTTTAATTTAAATTTTTATTTTTAATTCACAGAATTCTTTGATTTTTTAATTTGATGCGAAATTCTTTGAACTCTAAGTATCCCGTTGATTTTATTTTTAATTCAATGATTTGATCTTTAGTTCAATAATTTTGATTCTTTCACCCTTTGATGTGTTTTTTTTGTTCTTTGATTTATATTTTTTATTATGATTCACGTATCCATTCAATGATTCGATTTTTGATTTTTTGAATTGATCTTTATTTTATAGATCCAATGATTTGAACCGTTTTGGCTTTGTTTTTAATTTTAATTCAATGATTTGATCTTTGATTCAATAATTACGATCTTTAATCCATTCATTCTTTTTTTGTTGATTGTTTGTTTTGTTTTTATCTTTTGTTCTTTGATTTGTAGTTTTTATTTTTGATACGCGGATGTATTCTTTGATACGGTTTTTGATTTTTTGATTTGATGGGAAATTCTTTGATTCCATCTTTGTTTTGTTTTTTTGATTCAATGATTTGAACTCTATTCTTCGATCATATATTTTGTTCTTTGATTTCTTGATTTGTTCCTGAATTTGATCTTTGATTGGTGGGATTGTCTTTTTTGATTTCTTGATTTTATATTTGATTCATTAATTTGTTGTTTGATTCAATGATTTTTTCTCTAAACCATGGATTTTATTTTTAATTCATTGATTTAATCTGTAATTCCCTAATTTCGATCTTTAATCCATTGATTCTTTTTTTTTATTCTTTGATCTTATTTTCTGTTCTTTGATTGCTTGATTTGTTCCTGAATTTGATCTTTGATTGGTGGGATTGTCTTTTTTGATTTGTTGATTTTACCATATATTTGATTCATTGATTCAATCTTTGATTTAATAATTTTAAACTTTAATTCATTGATATGTGCTTTGATTCGTCGATTCTGACTCTTTTTCATTTCATTTTTGGATCTTTGATTTGTTCCTAAATTTCGTCTTTGATTGATTCAAGTTTCTTTGATTGATTGAATTTTCTTTGATTTATTGTCTTTTTTTTACTTTTGATTCATGGATATGTTCTTTGATTCATGGACCTGCTCTTTGATTCAGTTTTACATTCCTTGATATTCTTTGATTTTGAGGATTCATTGGGGAAATATTTTGACGTGGTGGGTTCCAAGTCCGACGCACAACCACTCATTCAAGGCCAAGGAGAAGCCCGCCAGACACATTAGTTAACTCACTGACGGTTGTCAGATCGCTATCCAGGGGACGTCACGAGGAGGCTGTGTGTCAACTTGAAACGTAGAAGCGCAAGGATCGACCATCGACGCACCTGCGACTGTCACGAACTTTACCTTGTGTCCTACGCCCCAGACGTGGACATTGACCATCAATGATGAGAGGCTGTTAGGAGCGTTCGAGAGGAAGATACTCCGTAAGATCTACGGCCCAGTATGCGTGGACGACGTGTATCGAATGAGATGGAACGATGAGCTGTATGAGCTGTACGCCGACACTGACATAGTCAAGCGTATAAAAATCCAGCGGCTTCGCTGGCTGTGTCATGTTGTGCGAATGGAAGAAAGCGCTCCGGCTAGAAGGGTGTTTCATTCGAACCACGCGCAGAAGGGGACGTTCTAATCTCCGTTGGAAAGACCAGGTTCAGGGCAACCTGACTGCACTTGGCCTTATCAACTGGCGCCAGCGCGCGCATAGCAGAGGCGACTGGCGAAGCTTTGTAGAGGCGGACAAGACCGATCATCGGTTGTAGTTAAGTAAGTAAGTAAGTAAGATATTCTTTGATTTGATCAGGCATTATTTGATTTAATCTTGAGTTTATAGATTCCACTGGTTTGTTGTTTTATTCAATGATTTAAACACAAATTTTTTGATTTCTTTTTTCTCAGTGCTACAGCAGAGTAGCTTACATCTTTCATTATATTATTTATGAAAAATTATCAAAAATACAATAACAAAAATAGAAATATTTTGGTTCATTGATTTGATTTCTGATCCTAATCCAATTTTTCTTGAGAATATTGCTTAAAAATTATAATTTCTAGTTTTGTATGTTTATAAGCAACCTTGATCATACATAAATAACTACTTACCTACTTATGAAACTAATGAAATGTATGCAAGATAGGGTGAAATTGTTTAAAAACAACATTAGTAATGAAATTAGTTTCATTTCACTTGGTAAAGTTTACGGTGGTGGAGGAGCTTCAGCATTGAAGCACGCAAAAATATGACAAGTAAGAAGAGTTTTTAAAATGCACAGTCAACATTTATGAATGTTTACTAACAACAAATCGTTTGCTTTTGAAGCTGACTCATTATTTGCCTAGTGTCAAGTTGTTTCCTAAATTTCCGGTATCGAAAAGATCCACTTCATCCTCATCTTCCTCCTCGTCAGCTGCTGCCGGCACGAATTCAATTGTTGATGGTTTAAAATTGCCAACTTCATCCTTGTAAACTGCAATGCCAATGTCATCAAGATCGTCCTCATCGTCAGGCAATAATGCAACACGATCATAAGTGACAATGCTATTTAAGCTATTCAACGTCGCACCAGCGTTGCCGCCAATAATGTCGCCAACCCTAACATTACCGCTGTTTATCAAATGCAACCAATTGCGGCCGTAAGGTGTCAGAAAGACTATCAACGAAGTCAACACCACCGCTGGCACTAATATCAATAGAAATAGCACAAGTTTAGAAGGTTTGCGGCGTGACGATGACTGTGCGTCACCGTCACCCAATCGAGCATTACCTAAACCATCTTGACTATTGCCCGAGCTACGTTCGGCGAAAACATAGCAATACGTCTCATTGGAATGCGGCAGCGGCTTACGTAATTGGCTGCCCGGTGGGCAAGTGCTGCATTGCGAATTCAATGGGCCATAGCAACGATGACACGAGGTGTCACAAATGGCACAGCTAAGCGGTGGTAGCGACGACGAAAGCATGTCATCAGTTTCGAAGAGTTCACGTTTACGATCTGTGGATTGTAGTTCATCATCGGTGTCACTAGCACTGGAACTGCTGCTGCTGCTGCCCGAAAGCGAATTATCGTTGAACTCATTGGTTTTGCTGATTCGATTTGCTGTTGCTGTTGCTGTTGAATTGATGTAAGTATGCGGTGGACATTCACTGTAACAGTGTCCATTGAAAATGTATGTGGGTGGTGCACAATCTGTTGGAGGGAAAGGAGAATTGGAAATAAATTAATTAATATGTAGTTTACATGCAAGAGAAAAACAAAATGGCGTAGTACATAAAATAGAATAATGTAATGTTGTTAGTGTGATTTTTGTATGCACTTTTTCTAAACTAAAAATTTTGCCATTTTCTTCTTTTGTTTAAAAAAAAAAATATTAAAATATGAGATACAACCTACCAACGAACTTAAATACATTCATTTCTTTGTTATATAAAACTATGATGATCAATTATTTTTAAATATGTAAATATATGGGCCCATAAAGGGTCTAGAGGTAAGACAATCCCCACCACCGTAACCTATGTAACTTATTGATTCCTGGTATTCTTGTATACAAGTAGGTATCATGTGTTGTTAAGTGACAGCACGTCAGACTACCTCTTCATGATTGCCCGGCTCCGATTCCCAGCTAGAAAACACTTTTCCACAGATATAATATCTTATATGTGTTATTGTCAATTTCAAATAGTATCAAAAACCATGCAATAGCACGAAAAATTCGATCATCGAAAAGGTAAGAAGAAATACGCAAGAGGCAAAAATTCTATTCTTACTTTTCAGGCAGGCCAAATACTTATTCTTGGTACATTTTTATCTGAACAAAACCTATTATATCTTGGTTAGCTGTACTGCCTTACTGCCGAGTAGGTATTGCTAGCTCTGGAAACTCTTTTATGTATTTAATCTGTAATAAGGGAAGCCGAAGGTTTGAAGGTTTTGCAATGAGGAAGAGAATTATTATATATTGAACTTTGCGAACAGCTGATTCAAAAACGATAGAAATGCTTTGGAATGTTTTAAGTGCATAGACCCGTTTATGATATTCGACTTATTAACGGAGACAGGCTGGATGATTATAGGCTGGTATTAAACTAGACAGAGAAGAGCAACGGTCAATAGATCTTATAAGTTGTGATATAAGTACAACAATAACATCAGAATATATGCCACGGCCCCAAAATTTTTGACTAACTGTAATACAGTCTTGACACAAATTGTACCTATATAATACTGTCCTGGGGAACTGGTTGAGATAAATTTATAATTTTACGATAATTAACATATAATATAATGTAATTGAAACTAGTTTCAACCCTTAGCTTCTCAGAGGGGTAGAAAGTAATAGATTATCACGATTTATGCCACATTATCAGATTGTTGAAAGTAAGGTTATATAAGCAAACTGTAGCTTGTGATTCGTAAGTTTAAGAAATCTTGCAACATCTAGTGGAATCACGGAGAAGCTCGTTACTTGTTAGAATGTCATAGTAGTCATGCAATGCGCTCTGCTATTTCTCCGCCTTTCGGTTATATAAGTAATTAGATACAGGGCTTGGCTTGAGAGTTTGTTGCAGAGATGCAACAACTATTGTGCTTTCAAGATTAAGGGAATACAAAAAAGTCGTATATCTTCTTTATGAAGCAATTTGAACTTAAATTCGTGAAAAGAAAAATATCGTTGGTATAAAGCACAGATATTGTATGTGCATCTTTTCTTTCGGGCTTGGCTTATATAGTTTAAAATGCTTGCCTTCGAAAGACCATTATTTTGAACTACATATGTGCATATACGACATACACTGGACAAAAGTGGACATACAATTTCTGTGCTATAAAACATCAATGTATCTTTGGAGAAATTCATTCAGTAATGATGACTGAGTTAACAACTAAAATTAGTTCAATGACTTCTACAAAACACATTTCTAACCTTTAACTAGTTCAAAGGTATGACAATCTCATATGAAAATTTTATATGTTATATTTATATAAGAAGAATATTGTAGAAAGAAATAAAAAGAATATTGTAGGACTAATTCTCTTCACATTTTGCATTATTTTTTTTTGAGATCTTCGTCCACAATCGACCCACTACTTTTTCAAAATTTGCCTACGATTATTTTGTCTGGAGACTGTGTGTCAAATTTCACCTAAATAAGTTAGGTATGCCCAAAAAAACAGAATGTTCCCTGTGAATACAATAGAGACCTATGTAAGTAGTCGCAGTACTATCAGTAACTATCAACATCTACATTCTGTAAGCATCGGATTAGTTAATAAAATAAAGGTGTTTCTGTCGTCCAAAAGAATTAGACACTTTCTACACATCTGTAGGTGCTTTTGATGATCTCAGTCGTAACGTTGCATTGAGACCGCCTTAATTTAGCTAATAATTTTTCATTCGCCCAACCGTTTACACCGGCCAAACATACGCTACGAACAAACATAAGAAGCCATTTTGTTCGCTTGCCCATTGTAGATTTTAATATTCCCAGACATTACTTTCTAGTAAAATGTACAGAAAATATCCATAATTCTGACAGTATACTGACAATATTCGTCAACTATGTTTGACTTCTTTTTCAGTTGTTTTTTCCTTTTTTACTTCATTTTCACAATTAGAACAACTACAGCCACATTCGTTTCACCAGAAAAGATCGATTCGATCGGAGTATGTAATCATTCACACGGACTGAACATTGTTCCTGAACATTTTATAGTACATCGGCCGAACCGAACAAATTAAGATTCTTTCGTTCGTTCGTTCGGGCGGTCTAAAAGCAGCGTAACGTGGGCGACCTCGTGTAATGCTACACTGTGAAGAATGTGTTTGTATTAGTCACCGATTCATGCGGTTACGGAGGTACCCTACGATCTCACAGGGGTCCCCCCCGCTGGGATTCGTCAATATTAATAAAAATAAAAATTAATAAAAAAACGAAATTTTAGTTTAATTAAGAATAGTAAAAAATCATTTCTCCTAATTGGTGTTTGGCATACTTGAACTTTCTGATCGCTGTGCGTGCTGCTTCACTATTTCTCAACAATCTAAGAATGCCTGCCATTTTATGAAAGTTTGCTCTTGTAGCTGATACTAAAATGGCACATATCTTACAATATAAGTATTTCTAAAGGGTGATTTTTTTGCTACTTGATTTTTGTCGTTTATATTTCTGACAGTACACGGGTGATTCTTGACACGGGTGTTAAAGTAAAAAATGCTCAGTTTGTTTTGCCATTTGATCACGAATAGACTTAGGCCTGAACAATGTTTGCAAATTATTGAAATTTATTATCAAAATTCATGCGCTGTGAAAAAAGTGTTTCGCAAGCAGCTACGTCCATTTAGCGACGAGGCTCATTTTTGGCTCAATGGATACGTGAATAAGCAGAATTGTCGTATTTGGAGTGAAGACCAGCCAGAGGCAATTCAGCAGCTACCAATGCATTCCGAAAAATGCACTATTTGGTGCGACTTATGGGCAGGCGGCATCATTGGGCCGTACTTCTTCAAAGACGATGAAGGTCGCAACGTTACGGTCAATGGAGAAAGGTACCGGTGCCGTTAGATGATAACAGACTTTTTTTTTTGCCGAAAATGCTAAAATTGGACTTGCCCGATATGTGGTTCCAATAGAACAGTGCCACATGCCATATGCTGCACTGCACGCGAAACCATGCATCAATTGAGAGGCGAATTTGGTGAGGAGTTAAACTTACGTTTTGGTGCAGTCAAGATCGTGTGATTTGACCCCGTTCGACTATTTTTCGTGGAGCTATGTTAAGTCTCTTGTCTATAGAGACCAGCCAAACACGATTACTGCTTTGGAAGCCAACATTGAACGCGTCATTTGTGGAGATTCCAGCCGCAATGTGTGAAACAGTGTGCTAAAATTGGACTTTCAGAATGGACCACTTGAAGCGTAGCCACGGGCAACATTTAAGTGAAATTATCTTTAAAAAGTAAAGGGAAGGAATGGATTTTTCGATCCAAATAACAATTTCTTTAATTTTATTAAAATTTCTGTCTTTTTTGAATTTTCAAAAACCAAGCTCTTTAAAAATTACCCTTTATAACCACTTCTTGATTCAACGTTCAATAGCACAGATCAAAGCTAAATACAAAATTAAGTTTTTAAATAAACAGAAAGTATTTTTTACAATTTTAAATTTAACAAAATATATAAACAACAATTGTTCAAGTGTTAATCTTATATAATTAAAAAGGGCAGCTGCATTATTTCACATACTCGTACAAATTAATAATGAAAAAGTGTGCGTATTTCCCTTCTTTTTTTTTGACAAATTTTACAACATTATAACGTTGGAATTTTAACAAAATAACAAAAACAGCAAAAAAAAATATAATACATGACATAAAAACTAAAACAAGGCGCTGCCAAAAAAAAAAAAGTACATATTAACAAAAATATTAATTGAAAATAGTAAAACTACTGCTATTCCAAAATCGGTCGTAACAATTACGAATTCATAGCTATGAAAACCACGAAGCGGGAAAAAATTGAGTCCTGGAATCCATAACATTTGATTTGGGAATAATTTCATATTTAGGCAGTAGTAAAATCGACTTTCGTTAGATTCCAAAAACGAGCTGTTTGTGAATTCAGCTATGAACTCGTAGCTGTTACGCTGGATTGCTGAATAGGCGCATACAATAAAACTGTGCAACAGTAAAAATCGGACTGGCGATTTATGGTAACATGTATTCTAGAGTAAATTTAGCGCATAGCTGAAAACCGTTTTGTTCCATCACATTTGGTTTTCGAGATAACGTTGCATGAAATGAAACGACACTAATAGCACATCTTTAATTAATCGTTTTTGGTGTCCATACGAAAGTTGTTTAGTGTAACGAGACAAACACTAAAACCCTCCATGTACACCGTACCTGAACCCCAATTTTCGATAGTCTTTTTAAGTATACATACATAGCCTAAAATAATATTGCTTATGGGATAAACGAATGATGAAAGTATTTGAAAGTATTACGGTGTGTTAAGGAAGGAACTCCCAAAAAGTGGGGTTTAGGTACAGTGTAGATGGAGGGGTTTTGTGTTCACAACAAATGTTCTTCTCTTTATGCTAAACAACTTTATGATAGACACCAAAAGAGATAATCGTTTTTCTCATTTCATGTACCGTTATCTCGGCAACCTAACGTGATGGAGCAAAACAGTCTTCAGGTTCGATCTCAAACTACTCTAGAATAGATGTTAACTTGTCAGTCCGATGGGAAAAAAATGAGTGATTTTATAGCACAGTGTAATATGTAATTGAGATTCATTTAAACTTTTAGGCAAAGCGAAATGATTTCTCCTTGCATTTAAAATAATAAAATAATAATACAATAAAAAATGCGCTGAGATAGCATGCACTCAAGGAAATCACAAGAAAATAATACAAATTTTAAATTTTATAAGTATCAATAATACAAATTAAATAATAACCCGCCACAACTAAGGGTAAAAAATAAAAGCAAATTTTCTACGTTTTTTTTTAATTGTTTTAATTTATGAAAGGTAGAAAAAACCAAGAAAGAAGCAAAAACAAAAAACAAAACTTTTGTGAAACTGAAACTGTACGATGATAAGATGAAGAGGAAAAACTAATATTAAACAAAATTAAGGATTAACAATTAATTATATTATTCATAAAAAAATTTAAAAGACTGAAAAAAAATGGCAGCAATTTCAGTTGATTAGATAATGAGCGAGAATTTTTTAGAGCCATTGATTGATATTAAAAGAGCCAGAGGCAGGTACATGAAATATGTTTTTGTTTTTGTTTTACAAAAAATAATTGCAGCTTTTTTAATTTAATTTTTGAAGTTTCAAGTATCGTTTCAGTGTTGTTGAAAGTATACATGACTTTTCCTGAATTTTCCTGTCAAAAAAATAAATGCAAAATGCGTATGTAGTGTATGAGTTTATATGTATTTAAATTGCCATGTGTAGGTGTGAGATTGATTTATGAATTTTTTTATTAATTAAAAAAAAAAAAAAGAAACAAAATGCCAAAAGCCAAAAATAATCAAAAAGAACCATTCAGCGGCAGCAAATAAAATTAGTTTGTTTTAAATTTTTTTTTTGTTAAAAATAAATCTTAAAAAAGTAGTATGTAGAAGTAGGAAAACTTTGAACTAAACTCACCTTTTTGTTTTGTATTGCTTGTTTTTAATATTTTTATTAGGAGAGGTAGAAAGTATTTGTAATTTGTCTTTATTTTTTTAAGTGTATATATCTGAGAACCGGTTAGTTATTTTTTTTATTAATTTTTGTTTGAGTTTGTGCAGCCAGTAGTAAAGATTTGCTTTTATTTTTGTTTTTCAGTTGTTGTTTTTATTAAAAATCAGGTTAAAAAATTAATTGTAATATTCACAAGGTGTCGTATTTTGTGTTGTATTTTGTAAAAAAAATTACGAATTTATATCAATTGAGAGGCTGGTTACGATCCTGAATACGACACCTTGTGAATACCCCAATTGTTTGGCAAGACGTAAAGCTGAAAAAATTGATTATTTTTAGAAATAGATATACATACATATATATATATATATCAATAAATATTAAAATTGTAACGAAATTTCCTTGGGGGCACCACTTCAGTCTACATATGTTTCCTATAACTGTGCGCTTTTTTCTTTATATGGAAAATAACAACAACAAAAAACACAAGTTTAATTCACAGTTGATTGTAACTCCATCATAATTGACGATGAGAGGCAAACCGTGGATTAAACTAATACTTTCTGTAAGAGAAATGAGAAAATATTTATATTCACCAAAAATTACTAGATATCTTTCATGTTTCCAGAGGGACAGAGAGAGAGAGAGAGAGAGAGAGAGAGCTTACGATGATAACATATTACTTCTCTCAATATGCGCAGACGAATTGCCAACTCAGTTGAAATGAATTAACTATACACCTGCACTAGAAAACTGTGAGAGAAACAGTTGGAGAGAGAAATCTCCGAATAAATTTCGTTAAAACTTATGTACTTTCATAGCTTGATTTTTTCTCATTTCTCTCTTGCTTACTATGTATTACTTTTGTTTTAAATCTCACTCATTATTTTTTTTTCTAGTAGCGCTCAAATTTCAAATTGTTTTCAATATTAAATTTAAAATAGTAAAATGCATTATTTATTTATTTGTAGTTTGTGAAAACATGGTTTTTTTTCGCAATTTTATTTTCGTTTACATATTTTCTGCTTTAATCAATTATAATTACGTGTATGTACTTAATGATTTATTTTATTATCATGTTGTATATTTCATAGTTTCTTCACATCATAATTTCATTTTTATTTTCTTGAATTAATTTGAAATTTTTTCTTTTCCTTTATCCATAATTTTATATACAATACACACCACATATGTAAGTAAGTACATGTAAAAGTGTTTGTTAATATTTTTTGCTGCATATTTTCATTGCACATTGCAATTGTTTATTTATAATTAAACTTAAATACTAAATGCGCATATATTTATTATTATGTATTATAAATATTTATACAAATTTCGGTTTTTTTTTTCCTTTTCATAGTGAAAATTCATTAATCATTAATTCGTGATTACTTATTTTTGTTTGCTTTAATGTCCATTTTAAATTTCTTGAATTATTTTACAGATTTTTAATGTTTTTGTGTGTGTTTTCTATGCAGTTGTTTAGTTTAGTTTAGTTTAGTTTAGGAGTTGTTTGTATTTTTATTTCTTATTTTTTGTTTTCCTTGTGAAAGCTAAGTTGAATTATAGATATAATCGTATATTTTATTTATATTTATATTTATGTTTAAGGTTTTGTTTTATTATTTGATTTCCCTATTACCTTCAAGTTTCTATGCTTAATTATTTTATTTGGCTTTATTCCTTTTTTTACTTTTTGTCCACTACACATTTTTCTTATTTATTTATTAATTTCATAATTTTCCATTAATTATAAGTAACAAAGCCAATTAAGTTCCTTTTTTAATTTAAAATATAAATTTGTATGGTAATTGTAGTTTTTTTTTTAAAGTAACTAAATTTGAACTCGCCCCGATATTAAGAAAATAAAATAATAGCTCCCTACACCTTGGCACTATTTAATAATAATTCAAATAAACTAAAACTAAAAATTGCGCTATATTTTTTTGTCACTATTTCTTTGTGTTCAAGTAAATAAGTAAAAATATTTTCTAATGATATACAAATATACAGAAAATGTACAAAACAGAAAGAGCGAGAGAGAGAGAGAGAAAGAAACTTAAAACCTTAAACAACAACAAAAAGGTGGCAGTTTAATAATTTGCTAAGTCGAAAGGAAAAATAATAATACTAAATTTATTAAAGATGGAAATTTCTCTATGTGTATTCATTCTATTTATTTATTATTAACTAAATAGCACTAATCATAATTAACTCTGCATTCATAGGAGTATACCCTGTGTGTTGAATGTATCAATAAAAAATAAAAAAAATCCATTTCAAGAAAAAGTTATTAGCTAACTTTTATAAAGAGAAAGAGCGAGCATGAGTAAACAGTACAGCTTTCCATTGACCGATTATCGTCATTTAATTCTCTCAATATGATTTGTAGATATTTCAAACAAAATCAGGTTTAATTACCCATAGGGCAGAAGCTTCATGAACTCAACTGGACCTTCTTTTCCATCGCTATTTTTATGGAAGATGTTCTGCGGAGATGCGAATTTTAATGCGTGCGTATGTTCTCTAGTATATATTACATTTTTCAATTATACTCTAGGGATATATGGACTCTAGTTCTGTAGGTATTAGCTACATTCATAAGTAGTTGCAGTATTCAGTCAGTACGTTCTGTATCAATACATTCACATTAGTTCAAGTAGTTAATCTATTATTTTCCACTAGAAACACTAGCATATTTGCTGTGATCCCCAACTTGTCCTCTTCTTTATTATTGTAATCCTATACAAAGTTTATAATTCGAAGGCGCATAAAACCACGTTTACCATATTGCTCACTTTGTGTCGGCCTTTGGCGCTACATGCAGTCATAGTCGACACTGGTGTACTAAAGTTCATTGTGGTAAAGGCATAACACTTGCCACAATGGCTGTCTGTCTCTTTATCAATCTTCATTCCAATGAATGCTTTGCATTCATTGGGGTACACCCATAGAAAGTTCTGAATCAGTGAACCCCTTAAACATATCACCGCAATTATTTCTCTGCGTTTTATTGTTAATGATTATTGCTTTAATTGTGTGCTATTATTTTTATTATTTCTGCCACCATTTTGCTGAATTTGGGTGTGAGTAATTAAGTGTAGATATTAAGTTTAGAGTTGGAAAATATTTGTTTTTTTTATATTATGGTAAGCGCTACACAAATTAAATCCTACAGATTTTCCATTATTCAAAAGGATTCATTCTTTAGTGGAAAAGTATACACCGTATGATTTAATATGTTCAGCGTGGTATAAAATTATTTAATTTTTAATACTATATAACATATTATTAACAAAGATAACTATTTATTTATTGTGGTTTCGGTTTGGATTGATATGGTTAAAAAAAAAAAAACTAAATGCCAAAGCAAAGTATGCATAAATATTTGCTCTAATGAAAAATTTTAACATTTTTATTTTTTTTTATTTTTGGTTAATATTTAAAAAAGTTAGAGTACAATTGGATTAAAATTATAAAAATTGTTTACAAAGTTATTTGTATTAACTAACTATACCATAGTTAGTGAAAATAAATGTTCCGAGAAGAAGAAAAAATAATCACAAATAGCATGGAAGATTTCATTTGTTATATTTTAGATAAAATAAAATTAAGAATAATTACGTGACTTGATTAAAATAGAAATACAACTAGAATATTTTGTGAAATGAAAGGTAGGTACAAAAACAACTGAAACAGTAAAAGAAACTAATAACAATAGGTATTAATTAGTTGGATGATATGTAAAAGTTTTGGAACAGAAAAACAAAAAAATTTTGAAAATATTTACAAATTTTAGAGACAGAGAATAGAAAAATTACTGAAGTGAAATTATATATTGTATATCAATTAAATAATCATATATGGTATACTAATATCAAACGTTTCCGATTTCTTTGGTATTCCCATATTTTTTTTCTTTCCACTAGATTTTTAGTTTATGCTTAGGTGAATTTAAAACCCAATAGTAGAAATCGAATCAAATCCATTCTAGGACGCATTTACTACACCAAAGAGCTGGCTGAATTCAATATTTTTAAATGGTTAGGGTTGAATCTTATCGGAAAAACGTCTAAGAACTGGAAATATGCACTAAACATTGCTGCAATTGTTGGCTAGGATTATTAAACTACTTTTACTTGGGTTTAGATTGAACAAGTCTTTCATGATTTTGTTTTTTTTTTTACGAGAACAATTCTAATGGTTTCTTCCTAACGTGTGTTCTTGAAGGTTCAACAATGCTCACTTCATTTAAGTGGATGGCTAATCTTAATAAGTGAAATATAATTTAAATTCTCAGATCGGGAACTTATACTGTTAAAAGATATTCTACTATACTATATACCCATTTCTTTTTTATTGATACATTAAATACACAGGGTGTACCCCTATGAAAGCAGAGCATTGCGTTGAATGGAAGGAAAATTGATAGGTGGTAGGAAGATGGAGGGAGAATGAGAATGAGGTCCAATTGATTCGAGTTCTGCTAAAAATCTTTGGATTAGAATTGGAAAAGAAATTAGAGAAAATTTAAGGAAATCAGAACCGATCTGAATCAGATCCTAACAAAGTCACCTTCCTTATATGAAAGTTATATCATATATATGATTTTAATATTGAATTAATTTGTCGGTTTGTTGGTCATTGACCCACCATAGCGGTTGACTCATAAATCTATACAACACATACATACAATATAAATATATTTAATATTTTGTATGAATATATTAATAATTAATATTTAGTAATAATAATAATTATAATAGTAATAATATTGCACTCTGTTTACTTTGATTATTTTGTTGTTAAAGTACAATTTTGTGTGTGTTTTGTTTGTTTGTTGGTAAATGGAAAAGCATTTGACTTTCAAAAAATTTAATTTAATTGGAAAAGTAGATATGTTTAAGTAAGTAGATAATTTTCAAAATATTCAGTATATACTTTTGTATAGGTAATATTCATTTATATGTATTTATGTAGTAAGAGCAGTAAATAGTTGGGTATATTTGTTTTAAATTATTTAATTGCATACATACACAGATAAGTTTTATATACTTATAGGTATTAAATTAAATTTATTGATATGGAAAATTAATATTTATTGTGATTTGAAATTCAATAAAAATTACATGCATAATAAAAACAAAAGAAATTGTTTTTTTTTTCTTTAAACTTCTTTCATTTTAATTCATTTTCTCATTTATTATTATTAGATTTTTATTATTACTATTTTTCGTATTTTTTTATATCATTAAAGCATTAAACGTTCTTTGTGCTTTGCTTTATTTGTTATGTTTTTATCAAAAACGCAGGAACTTTTATGTTTAAAAAAAAATTATATTTCTTTTCTATTTTTTATTTCATTACTCTTTATTATAATAATTTTTTTTTTTTTGGTAATTATTTTTATATTTTATACTTATACCATATATTTATTTTCTTTTTAAGTATTTCAGTTGCAATTTATTTTGTATTCTTTTTGTTCTAATCCCTATACACCCTTAAATGTCTCAAATTTAAACCGTTTCTTGTTTTCGTAATTAAAAAATCATAAAGTAAATTGTTGTCTTATTTCTACTCTATTACCAAATTAGTATCTTTAAATATAATTTATTTATTTTTTTTTTTATTTCTGCACAGTTTTCTCACAACTAACACACTTTTTTACTTAAGTATTTCTGTTTTATTTGTTTTTCTCATTTTTAAGTTACAGTCTTTTTCTGCGGATACTCAAAATTGATTTTAACTTTACTTTTATTTCTATTTATTTATAAAGTGCTCCTAGTTTTGGTTTTTTTTTGTTTGAAATCTTTTAAATACATTTAATTTACAGTTTGTATTTGAACCAGAAATGCTTTAAATTACAAAAATAAATCAATTATTTATTAAATGCAGCACAAAAATCATATTAAATAAAGGGTGTTTTTTTTAGAAGTGTGGCTTTCAATCTTACAATACTTTTTTCGGAGTTGGTCTTTTTGACAGCTGTCACTTGATTTATGCTCAGTTTGGCTTGCCATTTCATAATGAATAGACTTACTCCTGAACGACGTTTGAAAATCGTGCAAATTTAGTACCAAAATAATGATTCGGTTCGCGCGACACTTCGCGCGCTCCCTCCAATATTCAGTCGACATAATCGCCCAGCAGAGTCGGTAATTCGAGCAACCATGAATCGGTTTCGCACCACGTTTACTCTAGTGGATAATGCGCATCCTCAGAGACGCCGTACAGTGCGCACCGAAGACGCTATTGCTGCTGTGGAGCAGAGTTTCGAAAAAGACCCGAATAAGTCTATCCGCCATCGCGCGCAACATTTGGAGCTGTGCCCATCCACTTCATGGAAGATTTTGTGGAAGGATCTTGGTTTGCGATCTTACAAAATCCAACTCGTGCAAGAATTGAAACCGTCACACGTTCGGTGAATGGGCCCAAAACGAAATGGCCACCGATTCCGATTTTCACAAGAAAATTTTGTTCAGCGATGAAGCTCACTTTTGGTTGAATGGGTACGTTAGTAAGCAAAATTGTTGCATTTGGAGTGATCATAATCCACAAGCCATTACTGAGACACCATTACATCCTCAAAAAGTCACTGTTTGGTTTGCTCTATGGGCGGAGTGAATCATTGGTCCATATTTCTTCAAAGATGAAGCCGGTCGTAATGTTACAGCCAATGGGGAACGCTATAGAGCCATGATTAATGACTTTTTCGTACCTGAATTGGACGATGTTGATGTGGACGACATTTGGTTCCAACAAGATCGCCGTCTACATGCCATACAGCCATACAGCCAACGAAACAATCAATTTATTAAAGGAAGAGCGCATTTGAAGGTGAGAGCATTATCTGGCGTCGTGGCCCTTTGGCGTGGCCTCCAAGATCGTTCAACATCGCTAACACCCCTGGACTATTTTTTGTGGGGTTATGTGAAGTCGCTTGTCTACGCAGATAAGCCCGAGGCGATTGACGCTTTGGAAGAGAATAGTCGGCGCGTTATTACTGATACACCAATTGCTGCAAAAAGTGATCGAAAATTGTGCCTCTCGGCTGGAATTTATTCGAACTAGCCGCAGCGGCCACTTGCCCAAAATTGTTTTTAAAACATAATGGCAAATCCTTATCTTTATAATAAAGCTAAATTCTTGGCCATAACATTAAATTATATGCGTTTTATTTCTTCTTGAAAACCACACTTCTAAAAAAAAAACACCCTGTAGTTACTAGTTATGTACTTGTGTCAAAGGTCAAATGTGCGTACTGTATCAGGTTTTTGCATTCATTTTAATCTAAAGTTTCGTTTTTTGTGCAATGTATGTTAAGTTTTTATACTCAAGATGTTAAAGCAACCGGTTGATGACGTCATGAAATTCATGATGACCATAGATAGGCCTACGTTCGAGGGAGCTGAAAAGGTCGAAGTTATTTCGAGACCTTTTCAAAAATTCGACTTTGTATTTTTTACTTTCAATATAAGATTTTTCCCCCCGAATATTTGCTCAGCTCTTTGAAAATATTAGTTTTGGCTAGGGATGTGCAGTGGGTCTAACGAGGAGTGGGAACAGGTGAGGGAAGACTTTGAAAATAAAACTAGAAAAACTATCTCTCATCTTTAACTATCATCAGTAACTCATCAGAGGGATGAAAGCTGTGAAAACGAGTATCGAGATTAACTCAGAGAAAAAAGAAAAAAGGTGAGACAAAGACTTCGCACTGTGTTAGAGTATCAAAGCCATTATTAAATAAAAAACATAGCTTAACTCACAGGGAAAGAAAAAAGTTGATCGAAGTAAAAGTTCTTTAAAAAAAAGAATATCTTTTCAATTACCTTCAAAAATATCTGAACCAAGAATTTTGCACAAAACTTCTTTAAATGTAATGCAGTTAGGGGCACTCGGATGATTGATTCTGATGTGTTAGGAAAGCTCAGATCTATCTTAAAATTTGTAATCAGAATATCACAACGAATCGAAAACTACCGTCATAATAAATCCGTCGGCATTAAGCAGTTCGGTTATTCGAAACATTAAATTTTTATCCAAAATAAAACATTCATCATTCTAGGTTTTTGTAGTACCAAAAAACAGAACTAAGGTTGCTATTTGGACCGAAGCTGCAAGTGCAATGCATAAACTATCTATTGAAGGAAGTACAAGGGACAACGTTATGTGCAGAAAAGATTTTGAAACATTGCACAAAAAAGCAAGAAAGTGCAAAAACTTTAAGAGATCATCATTCCAAGAGAAACAGTTGAACTTCAAATGTTTCATTTCATCATGTAAACGTAGAACTGTTGCAAGGGTTCCGAAAATTAAGTACCATAGCTATGAAAAACCGGCGACAGTGAAAACAAGGAGACTGTGAAAACGAACAATGCAACGGAAGCCAAATTGAAAGGCAGCCGCCAAGGAAATTGAAAATAAAGAATATAAACTATTTCTGCATAGAAGACTAGCGTTTCCAAATACAATTATTGGCTAAGACACTATCCAAACATCAGATGAAGAACAGTACGCTATCTTGCTCATAGTATAAATACATTCGAATAAGTGATTGCTTCGAATAAATGATGTCAAGAGTGCTTCCATCTCAGCTTTTGTATACATTTTAGATCTTTTAATGGAATTTGAAAGCAACATTAGTCACTTCTTGGAACATAGTTTCCATAGACCATCTTATGGAAAGTGCGTACTAATATGTACAATAATGGATCTTACTATATACTTTTTAGAAATGCAATTGGATTGGAGTAGAAGGTTCACTAGTTCCCTATGTAGTTGTTTCCATTTTAAACTAAGTATGGACGCTGTATGAAAAGTAGAGCTTTTCCTTTGGCCACTGCAGTCTCAAAATCTATGTCTCAAAAATCAAATATGATTTTCCTATATTTTAAACTATTAGAAATTGAAAAATGATTTACGATTATGATTTTTTTTTCAACTATCCTACGAGTAAATGTGACAGTCTCTGCTTAAATACTTGTTTCAATAAAATTGAAGTTAGAAAAAATCCAATAACTGCGAGTATGAATAACAAAATAAATAACTACTACAATATTTTCGCGCTAAATAAAATGTAGAAATTGTAATTGTTTTCACAATATTCACAATTTTAATACAGCGTTTTTTCGCCTTATGTTATGCACGTAAATATTTAAAATTCGCAGAACAATGAAGTGGGTAAATTTTTTCATATTTCCCGTTGTTTTTTTTTTTTTTTTGTATATATTTTAAATATTTATGACATTTTGTTTGTTGTTGTGCAATTGAGAACAAAATGCGAAAAATTTAAGCGTGAAATTTATATAAATTGAAATACAAAACCAATTGATATTTTTTAATTGAAAACCATTTAAAAGAATTGCAGGAAATTTAAAATGAATTGATTGTTCATCCGTGTGATTTGGAAGCCTGAGTCTGTGTGTGTGTATGTGTGTGTATGTGTGTGTGTGTGTGTGTGTGTGTGTGTGTGTGTGGGTGTGTATAGGTATTCCTTCGCAAGGCAGGAATGCCTAGTTTTTAAACTATTATCCATTGTTGAGGCCGCTGTGGCTCTTACAGCTTCCTCATCGCAGTTGTTACATAATTTTCGTTAGGATGGCATTCGCATCATTCTATGCCTGTCCTGAGCTCAGCATGTAGTGTATGACGCCACTGGGCGTTATTGGTTGTGCCATGTTCTGTTAAAGTTCATGCCTAGCGCTTTCAGAATCTCACACATTCCATCAGTAGTTGTTCCGCGTTCTCGTATTTGTTGTTGCAAAATAAACAGTATGGGTCTTCTATGTGCTTGTATTTAAACAAGTATTGGCGGAAGCACCCATTCCCACTTAGAAACTGTGTCAGATGATAATTTACATTACCATGCTTCCTCCCTATCCACGTTGATAAGTACGGAATAAGACTGTGAGTCCACCGGCCTTTTGTACTGGTATCCCATCTATCCTGCCACTATTTTCTTTAGGTAAATTTTTTAGGTATTCGGCTTCAAGGAGTTCCCGATCTCCCTCGCGCAAGTTACGCTATGATGCAGCTTTATTTACTTCGATATCAATAGGCCATCGGCCCGCTATTACGCCAGAAGCTTCAGCTGAGACGGTCCGAAATGCACAGAATACCCTGAGCGAAGTCAGCCTGTGCGCAGATATGGCGTTTTTTATGTACGATTTGTAGTTGGTAGCTGATGCCCATACTGGCGCAGCGTACATCAACGTAGATATGCTAACAGTTGCTAGCAGTTTCCTTATCGGCTGTTTGGGGCCACCAATGTTTGGCATTAGCCTTGCTTGTGTGTGTGAGTGTGTGTGTTTTATTTTTTTTTTGGAGGAGGAAAGCATTGAAATCCTCAGTCAGTGTGAGATCCCCACCCATTAAAACCACCTCACATGTCCGGACGGTAGCTTTTCCCGGACCTGTGTGTGTGTGTGTGTGTGTGTGTGCGGTAGTTCGACATACTAAAACAATTTGTCATAAAAAAGTGTAACAAAAAAAAAAAAAAAACAATTAACAATTTGTGCATTTTTGTTTCGTTAAACTAATCAAAAATTTAAATGAAATTATTACAAATATTTAAATATTTAAATAGGGAAAATATGCGAAATTGGTGTTTTTCGTATCTTTTGTAATTAAAATGTGGTTTTTTTTTACAATTGATGTACAATAAGAAAAATAAAAATTTGAAAATTGTTAATCGGTTATAATTTTGTATTCTGGTGGAAAAGTCACAGTCACAAAAAGATGACAGCAGTTTCAGGTCTTGTATTAGGATATCTGCGACCTATCTGCAATTCTGGAGACTAAAATATGCATTGAGCCTGATGCAACTATAGTCTGAAGCTGATATTTTGAGAACTCAATGAATTCTTTCCACTAACTGAAACTAATATTTTTTCTTCGTAACTCTTTAACACAGAACTTTTTAGAAAATCTTCAAATAAAAGTTATGCCACACAAGTGAATGGGAAACCGACTATAATCTCAGAGTTCCGGTTCAAAAACTGAAAGCCAAATATTACGTATAGAATTTTGTCAAATTATTAAGTAATAATTTCTTAAATTTTAATTTTAATTTAAGTTGTTTCGTCTAATTGCATTGCATGCATTATGCATAGATATTTATTAATTTCTCATTATTTCATTGGCATAATTTCTTATGTTTTATAATACAAAAAAAAAAAAATAAAATCTAACCTCAAAATGTATCGCGAGCACTTCTGCATAATTTTAGGCGTTTAAAAATTTCTGTGTAATTTAGTATCCATTTATTAACCGAACATTTATTTTTATTTATTTATGGCAAGTATTAGCATTTTATTTTTTTGTTTTTTCTTTTTGTCGATTTGTTTTGAAAGTCTAAAAAATGCTTAAGTTGCTAAAATTTTACTTTACGTTTTAGTTTTAATTGCACTTGACTTTTGCTGAGGATATTTTTAAAAATGGAATTTTCTTTTATTTACTTTTTTTTGTGGTAAAAATGCATTTTTTTTGAAAACATTAATTATAAAAAATTACACATGCAGATTTTAATTGATCGAGAAAAGTGCGTAAGAATAAATTATAAAAAAAATGTTAGTTATTAGTGAAGAGAAAATATATTGTTTTATTTATTTTTTAGAGACAAAAATTTTATTTTGTTCCTATTTTAGAAATTATTTTCCCTTTTTTTTTACTTGTAATTTCTTGTAATAAAATGCTCTGCAAAAGTTCAACTGAAAGTTATTTCGGTTTCTGTGTTTTTGTTTTTGATTTAGTTTTTTTGAATGTCTATAAAATACTTTAAAAATATTCTAGCGTTTTTTGTTTTTCTTCTATATATTACAAATTTTAAAACAACCTTTTCCTTAATATTTTATTCATTACTTAAGTTTTTGTCAATTTCTATTTTGTTCGTCTAAAATCTCTTTGTGTTTTTGTTCCTATTGAAATTTGTATATTTTTTTTCCAGATTCTTATTAGTTATAAAACTCTAACTAGTTTATGTACGAATTGGATTTTTGGACATTGCATCTAATTTTATAGATTGTTTTTATGTATTAATTTTTTTTTTTTTAACTTTTTAGTACTTTTTGTTTTTCCGCAAACAACGTCGCTATTGATTGCTTGTTCAATTTATACAATTATAAAAACAAAATGAAACGATTACACTGTACAGCAAAAAATATTTTTATGAGTTTTATTTCGTTTTAATTTAAATGTTTAAATTATGAAAAAAATAATTAATCTATGGGTACAATAATTGTATATTTTTACATGCACATTGTTTTCACCTTAGAAAAACGAAAAATTTGTTCAGGGAAATTAACTAGAATTGGTTGTTGTTGTTTTTTGTTTCGTTTTTACAGTATGTATAATTATTTTTCTTTCGTTCTCTTTAGAGTTAATGTTTAGGTATTACTGGAATTTTTTTATTTTCGGTTAAATTATCTATTGTTTTTTTTGTTGTTGTCGTGGCTATTGCAGTAATTGCAATTTAAGTAGAGATATTGTGTTAATAAAAATAAAATTAAACACAAACCTAAACATCTTTGGTCAATTGTTGCTTTCAGACATGATGTATTCGTTTTGTCATTTGCCATGATGCCGCCGGATTCACCAATCTTGAAATATGTAAAATGAAAAGGAAAGGAAAATAGCAATTAAATAAAGTTAAATAAATTGCATAAGTTTATTGAACGAATTAGTAGTTAAAGTTAAGTTACTTTTATTTTTTGTGGGTTTAGTGGGAGCAAAATCAAAACTTATATTCAATTCAGATCAAAACTAGGACCAAAATTAATCAAATTCTGAATAAAACTTGGACCAATCTAAGATTAAGACCAAAAAATAAAAATCGGACCAAAACTCAGACTACACTAAGATTAAAAACCAACCAAAACCTAAACTCGGACCAATACTTCCGCCTCACTAAATTCAAAACGAATTCAAGAATTCGAAATCAAAACCCAAAACAAAAATCATGCCAAAACTGAAATCAAAATGTTGACCTAATTCAGTTCGAAAGTCAGACCAAAATTTAAATCTTATTCTGATCAAAAATCAGGTAGGGATTTAAACCCAAATTTAGACCAAATTCAGGCAAAAAATCGGCCAAAACTCCGAAAAGAAATTGTATCAAAACTCAGATGGAAAACTGAATTTAAATCTAAGTTAAAGCTAAAAACCAGACCTAAAAACTCTCACTGTTATGGGCTGATTGTAAAATGAAAGATCAAACCCGATAAGCTTACTATCTGGAATATCGCAGTGTCTTAGAGTCGATTTCAGAGTCAGAAATACCAAGGCGAAGATTATCCGGTGAACAGATGTTTGTGCCGACATCATCTGGAGGAGATTAACAGCCTCAATAATATATCTTTAGCCGGCCCATCTATGGGTCATTTGGTTTGAAGTGTCTTAAATCAGAAAAACAAAGTTCTTGTATGCACTTACTAATTCCATAAGAACAATGAATTGACTAGTTGCCACAATAGGAGAGATTAGGTTTCAAGCTTTAAAATTTTAGTGCTACACACGCAATCTTTAAAATTTATAGCATGTATGTAATTTCGCTATTTTGTGTGCAACTACGAAGATTTCGGTGTTTATATTTTTTATACGAGCACCGAAAATAGCAAAAAATCCAAACTTAAATGTTGAAAGCCTCAATTTTCACTACCATTTCATTCCGTGCCATTTTCTTCTATTAAATAATGCATTTAACTGCTTGAAAATTTCATGTGCCACACATATGTACTTACTTGCAACAATATTGCATGTTGCCGCAATGTCTATGCCGTTACAGGCACATGAGCGTATTCACACATACGTACATACGTATAAATACTTACGTTGCATGTTGTTTGTATGTCTATCTGTCTGTCTGTCTGTCTGCCTGTCTGTCTGCGGCATGACTATGCCGCTTGGTATCTCAATCTACGTACAATGTACATAAGTATGTTTGTATGTTTGTTTATATTTATATGTCGGCCTGCCTGTACAACTATTTCAAATGCAACAGCAGCTGCAGCAAAAACTACTGTGTACAACTTCACATCGACAAGTGTCATGCTGCATGCAACTTCTAAATACACTCATAAATTCAAAGGATCTCGGGAGGGTAAATTCTTTTACATATACATACATACATATATGTAGTATATATCTATTTTTTTTTATTTATTATTATTTTTTTTTTTTTGGCGCTCAATATTTCAACCACTGCCAATGATAACTACCCCCCTCCCCCCCCAGCTCTTCCCCTACTACCGGTCGTACAACGAGATCATTCAACTTTTCGTTTATTACATAAAGTAAGTACTATACATATTCCCTACCGTACCCTACCACCACACCACAAGGGTATGATACCCTTTTAATTTTGGTTTTTTATTTATATTTTTTGGTTTTTTTTTTACATTTTGTTAGCAAGTAGTTTTCCTGCCAAACAGGCAGACTTACAGACAAATGAATTGTATAGAGGCTATAAAAATTTTAAACGAAAAAAAAAAAAAATTCAAGATATTCACTGCAGACAGTAAGGGAGAAAAAGCTTTTAATAGTAAAAGCATAATTCGTTTAGTTGTGGAAAGGATAGAAGCAAAATTTAAGTAGAAATAGTACTTAAAAAAAAGAGCCAGTAGCTCGTTGCTTTTTTTTTACAAGAATTTTTTCTTTGTCAATTCCTTGCATGAAATTTTAGTTGCTAGCGTAAAATAGGAAAAAAACCACACTGCTGAAAAATCAAACGATAAAAAATTTTGGCATACATCTAAAAAAGCGTAGAGGGTAGAAGGTAGTGCGCTTGTAATAATTGCTGTTAAGTTTCAATGTTGAAATCTTGAGCATAATTTCATCGGGCAATATATCGAAATAGTTTTAATATGGTAGGGCAGAGCATTGTAGCTTGGTCTAGTTTGTCCGTTTACTTCATAGCTTACAACATGCTCTTATCCTTGCTCCGTTGGTAAGTGTACCTTGAACAGTTGATATACAACTGGGTACAACCATAATCACTCGTAAAAGCTATTGAAAAAAAAAGTTACAAGGGTAAAGTTACACTTCCTCTCTCTATTTCATTAATGAGTATAGTTTTTAATAGTATCAAAGCTATCGAGACTAACAGTGGTCGCCGTGAATTTCGGTAAGGGTTTTAAAACTAGAAAATAAAAACTTTAATAACACCAATTCTACACATCACCAACCAGGTTCTTAGAAAACATGACTGAGGAGTGATTGAGTTTGTCAGTAATGCGATAAGAAGTGATCAGAATCAGAGCATGCTTGTGACTAGCGGAAGTGCTCTAAAATGCTATTGCTCAGTCCTTTGTGAACTTCAACGGCAATTTTTTTAAGCGGGTCTTTGGGTTTGTTTATTTTTATGCTTATTGGTATAGTAAAATATACGATAACTTGGAAATGTTTTGTCTGAGAAGAATGTTTATGTGTTCTACACCTTAGAGTAAAATTTTCCGTATAACAAATTTTTAACCCATTATTTCTGTCCGGCCTTTTACCCCATCATGAGGGTCTACCGAGGCTTAATATTTTTTGGATAGAGATTGCTTTAGGTACGTAATATCAGAAACTAAAATTACCACAAACAAAAAATAAACAGTTCGCGAATGACTGAGAACTCAAGACTGGGAAATCAAGAACTATGTAAAAATAAATTTTTGTCATATGTACGAAAATTTGAGAAAGCTTTACATGCTGCTGAATCCGGGGCACCTGCCAATGCGGGACAGGCTATTCACATCCGGGACGTCTGGTAGCTTTAAACTAGTGGTACAGTTTGTTTTAAATATGTGGTAATTTAAATTTTTCTGATCTCAGTTTTGAGTGTTCTGAAGCCCGTACCATATTGTATTTGTGGCAGTGGAGAATATCTCTTCAATTCGAAAATTCAGATGTTAAGCTCACTGATATTTTTGAGTTAGGTCGGTAGCAGTTTCTCCTAGGGTTAACTAGAGGACGGACAAAGTTTTTTAACATTCTCTACAGTTTACCAGATTGTTAAATGGAGGGTTATAATGTTTACATCTTCCTTTACTTTCAATGGCACAGCAGCCTATAGAGGGCCTAGGCCGAGCTTTACTCATCCACTCATGTTGTACGTGTTATATTTGTTTACATCAGGCGTGTTATTTTATGTAGATAAATTTCCATTTCTTTTAATGGCACAATGGTCGTGCGTGTTATATTTGTACATGAATGGAAGGGAACTACCGAATGCGAACGGCGAAGTGAAAAGCTTTTCATAGGCAATTTTTACTCTTGTAGGTTTGCCATTGACTGCCAAGAGCGAAGTGAAAAGCTTTGCTTAGGAAATTTTTACTATTGGAGGTTTTCTATTGCCTGCCAAGGGGTAATGCCGTGTAGAAAAATTGTCTTTTCTACTTTTTGGTTTTGCCTGTGCCGAGATTCGAACCCCGGGCACTTTGTGTAACAGGCGATCACAGTATTCACATTAAACATATATTCATACCAACTATTTTTATTTGATGTTCAAAACTATCTTCCACAAATGGATTTCTGTTTACTTGGCTCTTTAGCAAGATTTGGTATAATAATTTTAAATAATGTTAATGCAAAGTCATCATATGTAGAAATATTTATCAGTGATTACTTTTGGAGCAAATTTATACATAGATGTTCTCGTATTTTTGACGAATTTTCAATGTGAATGTATGATATGGTAAATCGCACAGATATTGTAAGTGGATTCAAACTTGTTATGTTCACTCACTGTAGTTTCGTCCATCTCTTGATTAATTGTTGAACTATTTGTACAGAGAATGAATGTAATTCTACATTTAGATTCTGAGTATACTTTTTTCTATTTTCACTAAATGTTTTGCAGATTAATCAAAAATACAAAAACTGTTTTGAGACTAAACCATATCATTGAAATTGTGAAATTTTGGTAATGATTTTCACACTTAAACTCCCGTGCCACACAAGCCCTCATTGAATCAAATAACAACAACTCCATATTTATGTGTGATTGCATAAAACAAACAATACTGGCAAAATGCCTGCTGGCAATGTCAATAGATTTTGTTCGCAAATCTTGGTACTGCCAAACTAAAATAAATATAATATCCTTGTGCATTGCGTGTGTGTCAAATTCAATGAATCCGAAAAATGAATTAAGTTATTTGGGAGGTAATGGTAGGCAGACAAGCCAGGCAGGCAAGCCAGGCAGGCAGACCGGCATTCAGTTTTTTCTTCACCTTATTTATGTAGTAGTATGAATATAGCAGTCTGAGTTCTGTGAATTCTATAGTTTCCTAGAGTTTGTCTAAATGCGTGCAATAAACTTAATTTACTAGCTATGTATGTATGTATGGGTGCCTTAAATATTTATTTTTATAAAAAAACTGCATTAAATAAATAAAGAAATGATTGTGCTTTTATATTTTCTTTAGTACATACATATGTACATTAGCACATATGTAGTATATGTATGTAGTATGTATGTATGAATCCATTTTGTAATTTTTTACTTTACTCGTATATGCTTTTGAAACCATAATGAATTCCACACATATAAGTAGTATTCTACTTGCATATATATGTATGGATGTGTGGTCTGTAGTGTATGAATATGTTAAATAGCCTGGAAAATGGAAATGAAAATATCTCTGGCATGACAGTTGCTAGTTTCATGTGTGTGTATGTGTTGCTTACTACACTTACGAGCTTAGAGTGTAAGTATGCCTTCCTATGTATGTATGTTTGCAGTTGCTATGTAAACAGCGCATAAAAGTATGCAATGCCAAACGACCAAACAAGCAGCAATTGGAGTATAAGGATTATTTAAATTTCGAAATTGTTGTCGTAAAAATCTCGTTGACATTTTTGTTTTATAATATTTATTATGTATATAATATTTATTTTCTTATTTACATTCATGTGTACAGTAAACTCGAAAATGTACAGTAATGTCGAAAATATACATAGACAATGGAGTTTCTTTCTATTTTAGTTTGCAAAATTTGATTTGGTTTCTTGGTCATGAATTGATAATACTACCATAAATAAGAAAAAAAAATTATCAAATTTTTCTTCTGCTTATCTGGCTTATCTTTTAGCTGTACACCTCAACTGAAATCATTTATGTCCTTTCTACACTAGCAGTTAATTCAAATTGTTTCATTTACTAGTAGGCAATAAGCAATTCAAATACCTTACTCCTCAGCTTCACTATACAAAAAAAAAAATACACCCACACTTTATATTTTTATGAGTAATCTTCTACACTTACCTGCTGCATATTCCGCCATTGACCACTGGCATCATACTCAATATCATTATGTTCCATATCATTGCCATATGTACCGAATTGCCCTGGATTAATGTGTACAGGATCTTCCGGTTGTGCTGGTGCTTCGGTGCCATAGAAAATTAAGTCCCATTGTGTTATTTGAGCTGTAAAAATGAAAAAATAAAATAAAAATGGAGCAAAGAAAAATAAATGAGTAAAAAATAGAAAAATCATAGAGAAAATCAAATAGTATTCGTTATTCATAACACGGAAAAACACACGTAAAGAGAGAGAAAAAAATAAAATAAAATAAAACACATAAAGAGAAACTACAACAAGTAGTAAAATATGCAAAGTATGCAGGGTAATAAGAATTTTTTTTTTTTTTTTTGAATAATATTACAAAAGCAAATATAATTCCTCTTCAACTTTTGAAGAGCAGAAGAAAGGAAATAGATTGCATTTCCATTTGAAAATTGGAAATGAGTAATTGTGTGATGATGAAAGGAAAATATTGTTTATGAAACAATTGCAATAAAGTGCATGCTTTCTTCTCAAAATATCAACAACAACAAAAAATATTAAAATATGTGTAAAAAACAAAAACAAAAAATATTAAAATATGTGTAGAGTAAGAAGGAACTTGCTCAGTATTGCAGAATTGATTGAAATTTAAGGGAAAAATATTGAAATTTCATGCACCGAAATTTGACTTGATTGATGAATTGATTATTGATTACAATTTGATCATGGAGAAATATATTGAAAGACTTTTCGTAGATCAATTACAAAAGTAGTACGAGTACGAGTTGTTTCTGATGGATTTGCAATTGTTACACAAAAAGGTTCCGCTTATATTTAGGAAAAGTACTAAAGTCGGATCTTAATCGCAACAGTTTATTCGTGAACTTTTAATTATTTTTATCTGGAGAAGAGAAAATTACTTTCGTCTCTAGCTAATTTATCACTTTTATAATTGAAACAGCTTCGGAATACTCCGATAAAAATTTCCGTCATCGTGATCACTGATCTAGACTAAGATATTTTCTAGAATGCATGGGAAAAACGTAATGCAGCCTTGTCTATAGCTGAAACGCCAAGAAGATCTAAGAGAGGGTTTCCTCCTTCCTGAGAAAAATTTGAAATATTAAGGGTGGTTTAAAAAAATTGGTTGAAGGAAACGACCAAACCAAATTTTGTATATTAATCCAAAAACGAGTGGGTTCCTTTATATACTTGAGAATCGATTCCGTGGTAACTAGAAACTCCAGCTAATATCTATTTAAGCAGTTGTTCCTTATGTGGGTATCCAATCTAACGGTCCAAAGCCAACGAATTCAAATTCAAAAGATAAGAATATGTTTTCTAAATAGTTTGATAAAACCAGCTCGAAGGATTGTACTAAATCCTGTACTGCTCAGAAAAAGGACAGTTGTCTCTGAATCTGGTAAACTTATATTTAACATCAATATCTTATGTGTAGGTAATTTTCATGAAATTATGATAAAACAAAATCAATACAAAGTAATTAATCTAAGCAGGTACTAAATCAAAATAACAATTTGAGATTATATGTTATAAATGGTCAGTACTAAAAAAAAAAAATAAATAATAAATTACGCACGCCTACGAAATAAATGGGTAGAACTTAAAATTCAACTAAATAAAACCGAAGTAGATAATTCAGAATAATTCAATTCCAACTACCATTAGTGCTCTTCCGATTCGGTGACAAGCCCGCGTCACCTCCTACACTCATTGGTCGCTGTGTGCCACCGCTAACACCCGCCGCCGCCAAAAGTAATTGTTGCTTTTTAATTATCTTTTGATCGGGCAAAAAGCTTGATTGCGAAGATTTCTTCGAATTTTCCCGAGAAGGTTTCGAACCGGAGTTGCTCATTGAGATGGGACGAAAAGTTTCTGCTTCGTAATTCTGCATTTGTTGTAATTTTCGTTTATCAGCTGCAGAAACGGTGATCTCTTTCTCCTTTGGTCCCTGATACGGCTGAAATTCGGGGAAGATCGCTTGAATCTTTTCATAGCGTTCAAAAAGTTTCGGTATCCGTTGATCGGCCACTGTAAGTTTTTCATGTGTTTGTTGTGGTGGTGGTGGCGGTGCCAGAGGTAAGTTGGAGCCAGCACTTTCTTTAACTTGTTTGGTAGCTTTCACTGGTAGTTTCACGGGTAGTTTCGAATAGCTGGTGGTTTGTGTTGATGAAGTGGCTGCCTTTGAGGAGGAGGTTTTCTGTTTTTGCTGCTGCTGTTGCTGTGTACTTGATGGTGATGGTGATGGTAAATCCCCAATGACTATTTTACGATTTATTCTATCTTCATATGAATTAAATCTTTCAAGCGATTGCTGCAGCTGCTGCGACACTTTTGGACGCTGTGTAATGCCATTTTGTTGTATGGATTTACCATTGGGTTTGTTGTTGTTCATGTTTTGTTGCTGCTGTTGTAAGATGCGATAAAATTTGTTTTTAGTACTTTGACCTGAGATTTGATCTTTTTTGTTGGACATGTTTTTAGAGCCACCGCCGCCACCGTTACCTCCTCCTCCTCCGCCTCCTCCTCCTCCTCCGCCAGCGTTTGCATTTTTATTAACTTTCCCATTGCCATTTTCACCTGATTTACCTTTCCCTTTACCGTTGTTGTTGCCTTTGTTGTTGTTGTTGTTATTTTTATTATGCGAACCTAATATCACACCATAAGTTGCCGATATTTGCTGATAAGTTTGGAGCTGCTGTTTCGATTGTTGCTTCGATTGCTGCTGCTTCTTATTACTACTAGCACCATTCATCAGCAGTGGATTATTCGAATTGCCTGCAGCAGCTGCTACATAAACCGATTTATTTGGCGGCAACTTAATTGCTACTTTCCCAATGCTGCCAGCATTCGCTGTGCCAAAGTTATTCGGTGATGATATTCGTGGATATTGTGGTGAATAGATTTGATGTAAATTAGTTGTAGTGCTTGCGGTGTTCGCTGAATTGGGCGTTGTATTCTCGGCGGAAAAGGCGCGCGGTGTTGATATCGGATCACTGGGGTCAATGGGCAGTGTGGTGCCATAGAATATTAGAGACCACTCGCGTAGGAGAGCATGACCTTTTTTAATTTTTTGATTTATTTTGTTTTGTTCGGTCATGGGTTGATTTGTGTGGTAAGGGTGGTGAGTTTCATTTGAGGTTATGTTCAGTGGTGGTAAAAAATATATAAATATATTTTTGGAATTTTTTATTATAAATTTATATTATTATAAATTGTGTTAACATTTACAACATTAACAATTTTATTAATTTCATTTATCGATTTTATAAAGCAGCATGTAAAAAAGGTAGAAAATGTTTTGGGTAAGTTAAATTTGATATACAGTTTCTGCTTGCATTAATGTGAAGAACATTTTTTATGATTTTTGTTTTAATTAGTTCTATTTTAATAACAATGCGTATCTACTTAAGTGATAAACGTACCCATATAACGTCCCTCGTTATGTATTTCCAGCTGCCAATTGCCATGCGGCGATTCACCCCACGTATGGACGGACATGAAAGGCCATTGATTAAAACCAGAACGTGAAACATCGTGTACACTGTGAAATGAGAAGAAGAAAAAGAAAAATATTGAAATTAGAGAATCAAAAAATATTTTTAATCAAAATTATGATTATATAATATATTAAGCAGTACAAAAGCGAAGGCAGGTGTTGTTAAGAAAAACAAGCTTTTCTAAAAATAATTTAAAATCCTATAGATTATCTATTAATATTGGAGTGTAGCTCACAGATGACAAGGGGAAGAGGGAAAAGAAGAAAATTCAATGCTAGAATCTATGAATCTAGGGAATCAAATCTTCTGCCTCTTCTTTAATGACACAACAACCCATCGAGGGCCTAGACCAAGCTGTTCGCATTTATTATTGTTGTGCAAGTTAAGTTTGTACACTAAAGGAAGGGACCTACAATCTTATGCCGAATTGAAACAGCGAAGTGAAAAGCTTTGCTTAGGAAATTTTTGCTCTTGGAGGTTTGCTATTGCCTGCCAAGAGGTGATGCCGTGAAGAATATTTGATTTTCTACTTTTTGATTTTTTGCCTGTGCCGAGATTTGAATCCGAGCACTCTGCGCAGCAGTCCAGCACACAAAGCAAAGCCTGATGGAAAACATGGCTCCATCAGCATTCAGAAGCACAGGTTATACATACGTACAATATCTGTATCTATGTGTGCTGAAGGGATTAATTGGACTTTGGTCTGAAACTTCAGACTGCAAGTTAAGTATTCACTACAGCAGCCCGCAGCCCGAAGCCCGAATTATGTAGATTGTTACTGTAAATCAACTTGCTCTGGATTTTTCCACATTTTAAAATATACTTCTAATATTGAACTAATCAAAAGTTCATTGAAAAAGTTTTTTTTTGTTTTATTAAAAATTAATTTTAAAGCAATATGAAACAATAAAGATAAAACGCCCGCAAACATAAATTATACTAAATATTTAGAAAAAAAAAGAAAAACATACAAGAAAATTATACAAAACAAAACAGAAACCCCTAATGATGTCCTCCTCCAGCCGGTATGGACAACAGCAGCAACATCTTCGCTATCAGAATAACAATCATCATCACGAGCATACACGCTCCGATGGAGCTCGAAATAGAAGACAGAATTATTGCCACTACACATCCGCAGCTTCCTCAACAGCAATGTCAACGTCATCAACAGCAGCAGCGTCATCAACATCTTTATTGCTTACAGAAGCAACAACAGCACTACCCACACCACCAGTGCTTGATCAAATTGCTAATCTACTGAGTTTGGCACAAAATCTCATGACTTGTGTTAAAGAACAACGAAGCAGTTGCAGTGGCAGTGGCAATAGCAACAGGAACTGCAACAGCAGTAACAACAATGGCACCAACGAACGTTATTCAACACGCAGAAACCAACGTTACCATACAGCCACGCCCTATCAAAGGCTAACGAATGAAGCGCAACGTGTTTTACAAAACTCCACACATTCAAATTCAAGTTCTAATACAAATTTGAATTTGAATACCACCAATTCAACGAATGCGGAAAGCGGAAATAGTAGAAGTAGCAGTAGCAGCAACAGCAACACAAGCAACAGCAGCTTTGCAATTACAAATGGCCGACAAATAAATGCGGCACAATTTTGCAGATGTGCTGAATGCAGTGCACGCAAATTACGAAGTGAGATTGTGGTTGTTGGTGGCGGAGGTGATGGTGATGGTAGTGGAGGTGCGGTGAGAAGTACCGACTCCAGTGCTAGTAGTACTGTGTGCTGTTTGAATTCAAATAATATACATCAGCAACACCATCAGCACCAGCAGCCTCATTCCCAAACTCACCAGCAACAACAACATCCAGCCGCCATCACCACCAATACAAATTTTCAATGTTCAATTTGTCTTGAATCTTATCTGCCTCAACGTCCTACGGCCACATTATGCGGGCATATATTTTGTAGAGTATGTATATTAGAGTGTGTAAATCGCCAGGGCAAATGCCCCATGTGCAATAGGAAATTAAATATTACAAATGTGTTTAGAGTGTTCTTCTGAGAGTGTGCAGAGTATAGAGCTCTTTATAATTGATATTGATTATGTCCTTTGTGTCTTTTTCAAATGAGGAAATGTAATTATTTATTTTTATTTTTTTTTGGATGTTGTGTTTTTTTTGTATTATGTAATTTGGATTTTACTTTATTCTCAAATTGTTTTTGCGTATTGCGAAATTTATATATTTATTTCTTTTAATTTTTGTTATTTTTTAAATAAATATTTATTATTCGCTTACAATGGAAAAATATGGGTAACATTTCTGCGAGAGGAAACTGAAGGGGAGGGGCTTGAGAATAAAATAAAAAGAAATTTAAGTGGATAAATAAATCTGCACGGAAAAGACAGGAACCGTCTCTGAAGAGAAAACAAAGGATCCTTAGAAACGAACATGAGCTGTCTTTATAAAAGAGTAGTGGCTGCAAAAAAAAAGGATTTTTCATGGAAACTGAAACGCGTGAAAATCAAAGAGGCTTTGAAGAGGAAGATAAAAACTTTAAAAGAAATGAGTGAAAATATTCGAAAAAGTTAAATAAATTACAGGAAAACAGTAGTACAGGCAACAAAGCTTAGGAATAATAAAGAAGCTTTACTAAAATTAAGAAAACCGAAGAGAGAGGATAATAAACTTCTAGATTTAAACTTCTTAATTAAATGCAGAATATGGTCGGATGAAAGCATGCCAAGTGATTGGAACCTCAGCGTACTCTGCCCAATCCATAAGAAAGGTTATTCCACAATCTGCGCCAACTACCGTGGGATAAGCCTTCTTAATATTGCATATAAGGTTCTATCGAGCATACTATGCGAAAGACTGAAGCCCATCGTCAACAAACTGATTGGACCTTAACAGTGTGGCTTCAGGCCTGGTAAATCCATCATCGACCAGATATTCACACTATGCCAAATCCTAGAAAAGACCCGAGAAAAACAGCTCGACCCCCATCATCGATTTGCCGATTATAAAGCCGCTGCCGCCTTCGACGGCACGATTAGGGATCACTTGTACGTCGCAATGTCTGATTATGGTATCCCTGCAAAGCTCATTCGTCTTTGCAAAATGACTCTGACCAACACCACCAGCGCAGTGAAAATTGGGACAGACCTCTCCGCACCATTTAATACCAAAAGAGGTTACAGACAAGGTGACTCCCTATCGTGCGACTTCTTTAACCTTATGCTGGAGAAAATAATTCGAGCTGCGAACATCGACATCTCTGGCACTATCTTCTAAAAGAGAGTCATGCTGCTAGCATACGATGATGATATTGACATCATTGGTAAAAACGCTCGAGCAGTCAGTGCAGCATTCTCCAACCTGGAAAGGGAGTCTCGTGGAGGGGGAGTGGGTCTAGTGGTGAACGAGGACAAAACGAAATACCTTGTGTCAACAAACAAAGAGTCACTGCGTCTTGGACAAAATGTTACTGTTGACAATTTTACTTTTGAACTCGTCAAGGATTTCGTATATCTAGGATCCAACATAAACACCAACAATAATGTCAGCCTTGAGATCAAGCCGGGACTAATTCTTGCCAACAGGTGTTACTGCGGGCTCAGTAGGCAATTGAGAAGTAGAACCCTCTCTCGACCGATGAAAATAACGCTCTATAAGTCCCTCATCCTTCCCGTCCTAATGTACGGAGGTATGTACGAGGTACATCGAACATACGTAACTCACGAAATTTGAAAATAACGATTATTTTTTGATCACAAATCGTATGGCGCAGAGACGTGGACATTGACCATCAATGATGAGAGGCTGTTAGAAGCGTTCGAGAGGAAGATACTCCGTAAGATCTACGGCCCAGCATGCGTGGACGACGTGTATCGAATAAGATCGAACGATGACCTGTATGAGCTGTACGCCGACACTGACATAGTCAAGCGTATAAAAATCCAGCGGCTTCGCTGGCTGAGTCGGTCATATTGAGCGAATGGAAGAAAGGGCTCCGGCTGGAAGGGTGTTCTATTCGAACCACGGTGGAGGAACACGCAGAAGAGGACGTCCTAATCTCCGTTTGAAAGACCAGGTGCAGGGCAACCTGACTGCACTTGGCCTTATCAACTGGCGCCAGCGCGCGCATAGCAGAGGCGACTGGCGAAGCTTTGTAGAGGCGGCCAAGACCGATCATCGGTTGTAGTGCCAGTTAAGTAAGTAAGTAGGTAAGTAAGTAAGTAGGTAAGTAAGTAAGTAGGTAAGTAAGTAAGTAGGTAAGTAAGTAAGTAGGTAAGTAAGTAAGTAGGTAAGTAAGTAAGTAGGTAAGTAAGTAAGTAGGTAAGTAAGTAAGTAGGTAAGTAAGTAAGTAGGTAAGTAAGTAAGTAAGTAAGCTAGTAAGTAATTTAATGGGGGAAGACTGGACCAAAGAGAATCGAATGCAGAACAACTAAGAAAACTACAGATATAATGAGGACGCATTAAAGAAAAGAGAATGAAGAAGAGAACGCTACAGGAAAACCCAGGAAAAATAAGAAAAAGTAAAACTTTAAACTTAAGGGAAAACTGAGACAAAAAAATTGTGGACCAAAGAGAAAGGACAATAAACTTGTTGTCTTTACAGTAGAGAATCGAGAAAAATGTGTAGAAACTAAGAAAACTACAGATGAAATGGAGAATCAGTAAAGAAAAAAAGATACAGAAGAGAATAATACAGAAAAAACTGGAAGATTAAGAAAGAAAAAAGTTAAATTTCTCAATTAAATTTCCCAATATTCTCTATATTGAAAAATTGTGAAATTTGAGGCCGAAAATATACCCATGTTTGAAAGTTCTTAACAGTGAGCATAATCGTCTCACAGTTCAGAAGGTCAAATAAATGCCACCATTCCAAGAAGTAAAATAAAGTTTTTCAGAAAATTAAAAGCCTCTGTCACAATATACTTTATTTTTAGGATAAAAATGAGCCTAATTGATGAGCCAATCTTTGATGAGGCGCCCAATCTTAGAACATCAACTAGAAATCGTTATATACTACTTCATAAAACTTACCGTGATGTTAGTAAAGTAACTTTGGTGCCCGCTGGTGATTTCAAATACAATTGAATATCACCGCGTCGCTGTGATGTTAATGTGATTTTTGCCTGAACATGTTCCAAATAATTGACGGATAAACAATGTTTGACGGTCAGCTGCAATGTAATGTAGCTCCTGGGCGGAATAACTCTGTAAATTAATTTGTATAAAAAATATATTTAGTAAAAGGAACATTTCATTTAAAAAAAATATATACTTACTTATCCACATGTGGTGCGTTGATTTCGCACCGCTGTTGTTCTGGTACCGTTTTCCAGAATCGCGCCGTTCTCACCATCGCCGCTGCATCCATCAGACCATAACCAAATGAATGACTAATTCGCCGACCGATACCATTTTTGGACCAGCTGGCATCCTTAAGGTTAGCCGGTTTCGCTGTACGCACAACAATATGCTGCAAATCGCGCCATGTCAAATTCTGATTCGATTCTAGTACAAGTGCTGCTATTCCAGCTGCCAGTGGCGCTGATGCCGAAGTGCCCGTATGCGAAACGGTACACGAGTGATGCAAATCTGTGGTTACCACTTGCTTTTCACTCTGTCCGCCACTGCTGTACGTGGTGGCCAGTGTGGAACTACATTTCTCCGAATACCAAGGTACATGACCTTCTTCGGTGGCACTAGATATTGACAGTGTCCAAATGGAATTTGTATAGCCATCACAATTACAATTATCCAATTCACGTCCTCCATTTCCCGATGCCCATATAAATATGCTACCCTTGCCGTTTCGACCCTTCGTGACACCCTCAATGAAGGCACGCGAAGCTAGCTCACCGGGACCGTCTACCGTTTTGCCATCATCATCGGGTCCCCAAGAGGCACTGTAAATATCGATGTGTTGTGGATTGAGGGAGAGTGAACGCGCTTCAACAGCATCGGTAACGTCACCGTCTAACATTCGGACACCGCCAACACTGGCACCATATGCAATACCCACAGCACATATAGAATTATTAGCAGTGGCGGCCACTTCGCCAGCGCAGCGTGTACCGTGACGATTCGAATCGGTCATATCGTAATGAGGCATAGGATCGTCATCGTGGCTATTCACATCGTAAGAGGCTTTGGGGTCCTAAGTTTTTCGGAATATTGTGGAATCAAGTAGTGTGCATTTTCTCTTCGTTTGCTTTCGATACTTACATAATTTTTCTCGATATCGGGATGATCAGATTCTAGGCCGTCATCCAGTATAGTCACCACAATACCTTTGCCAGTAATGCCTTCTTTCCAAGCGGGTATCACATTCATATCTAAACCACCACCGCGATTCTAGAAATTTTACAATTTATCATTACCCTCCAGATCCCTGTGTCGATTCTCTACTTACCAAATACCACATATGCGCCCATTTTGGATCGTTCAAATTAACTACATCGACCAGTGAGGCAGCACGCGATACAGCACGCTTAGGACGTTCGTCTATATAGTCACGTTTTCGACGTGACTTCGTTTTTTGCTGAACCGCCCAGTTTACACGATGATCGTCGTCCAAGCGTGTTTGATGCGTCGAGGCGGGAATTAGTGAGCGTTTAGAGACTTTATGATGTGCAAAATGATAATGATCATCGAAAATCTGTAAGCAAAAAGATGATTGGAAGTTAGCTTGAGGTTTAAAGAGGTCTCGTAAGGTGTATGTAATATAGTAAGATAGAGATTGCTTAGTCAGCTCCCAGTTTTCGCCTTCCTCAATCATCCCGCAAAAAAAAACTACTTTATTTAGGTGTAAAATTAAAACTTTCCAAATCATTTCAAATTACTTCGTAGAATATCAAACTTGAGACGTAAAAGCAATAACAAAGCATATAATGTCGAAGAACTGGGATATTTTAAAGCAGTTGTTCTCACGCAAATTACTTGCATCGAAGGAGTTTGCTAAAGTTAAAGATTTTTCAAGGCAAACTTTTGCTGAGAATCTTTTTGAACGAACATCATACAGCAACTTCAAGGATGCAGCCAAATCACAATTGGCCAAATGGTTAATACAACTGATATTTTCTAGGCATAAAGGTAAGCTCAATTGAGGCCACACCTCACTCAAGTCTATGAACTGATATCTTATCCACGCTCAACACACTCAGCATCACGTCGCCTCTCCTGTTCGAAAGCAACCGAAGATGCCGCCAGCAAAGCACCGCCATATAAAGAGAAGAAAAAGAATTCATGGGCTCCAGATCCAGAATTTATGAAAGAGTTCTCGGGCACGGTAATGTATCCGGTGGGTGATCAATGGACAGGAAAACCGAATTTCAAAGGGAAACTACCACCAGCCGATGATCGCATGTTTCGCACAAAGTTCATCAATTTCGGGCCTGCACATCCGGCAGCGCACGGTGTGCTACGCATGGTCTTACAACTGGACAATGAGACTGTGCTCTCGGCAGATCCGCACATCGGTCTACTGCATCGCGGCACCGAGAAGTTAATCGAATACAAAACATATTTGCAAGCACTTCCGTATTTCGACCGTTTGGATTACGTGTCGTGTCTGTCGAATGAACTCGCTTATGCCATGGCCATTGAAAAATTGCTGGGCATTGAAGTGCCGCGGCGCGCTAAATTCATACGCACCATGTTCTCGGAGATTATGCGTTTGACAAACCACACTGTGGCTGTGTCAACGTCAATTCTGGACTGCGGTGGCATAACGCCACTCTTCTGGATGTTCGAAGAGCGCGAAAAACTCTATGAGTTCTGTGAGCGGGCCAGCGGCGCACGCATGCACATGGCCTACGTGCGTCCGGGTGGCGTTGCATTCGATATACCCATGGGCTTTTGTGATGATCTCTATGATTTCACGAGCAAATTCGTCGAACGAGTCGATGAGTTGGAAGACTTGATAACGGAGAATCGTATTTGGCGTATGCGCAACATTGGCATCGGCAAACTAAGCGCCTACGATGCCATGCAGCACGGCTGCTCCGGTGCGGTCCTCCGCGCAACGGGTGTTAAGTTTGATTTGCGTAAGGCGCAACCATATGACGCGTATCCGGAAATAGATTTCGATGTGCCGGTGGGCAAAAATGGTGATTGCTACGATCGGTATTTGTGCAGGGTGCGCGAGATGCGTGAGGCGTGCCGCATTATATTTCAATGTATAAACAAAATGCCGGCGGGTGAAATCAAGGTGGATGATTTCAAACTCTCACCACCGAACCGACGTGACATGAAGGTAGGCATGGAAGAGTTGGTGCATCATTTCAAGTACTTTTCGCGTGGCATTGATGTGCCGCCGGGTGCGACGTACACGGCCGTTGAGTCGCCGAAGGGGGAGTTTGGTGTGTACTTGGTCTCGGATGGCAGCACGAGACCGTATCGCTGCAAAATACGCGCTGCCAGCTATACGCACTTGTCCATGATGAATAAGCTGACACATCAACATTTTCTGGCCGATGCGGTGGCCATAATCGGCTCGCTAGATATTGTATTCGGTGAAATTGATCGTTAAGGAGGTGGATCGATGAATTGCTGGATTGAAGGATGGAGGATGAAATCTTTTTGAAGCTATTTTATATTTTTGTGTGTTTCCAAATTGAAATTAAATAATTTATTTCATATTCTAACTAATTAAAACTGATAATTATCGTTCTCTTTGATTTAAATACTCACAATTTTGTTGACACTTTTCAATTATTGTATATACTATGTATGCACTACTACAACAATTGCGTTGCTGCAATAAATTTTATTGATTGCGTCATTTAATTAATTACATAATTGCCGAATTATTAAATAATATTTATCATTATAAATCAAATGAAACCAGATATTGTTTACAAAACCATAATACCATGTAAAAACGAACAAACAGGCAACTAATGTGTGTTTAACTGTCTACTGCAGAAATGTGGTTGGTTAAACCCAGTTGGAAATTTAAACAAATGTTCTATTTTTTTACTATGGTAGTAATTTTTGACTTAAGCCCTTAAGCCATGAATCAATGAAAGTTAACAGTGTGCTTTCACCTCCGTTTTTTTAATCCAATCTCATAAAATTATGGGTTCCAGCGTATCAAAATCGCAAAGTCGCTTGAACTATTCCAAAGGATATTTCCGAGTGGGTTCCATACCGTTGCATAATTTCATATATAAATAGTTTTGTATCAACATATTTCATTTAATTATGAAAAATTATGAAAATTATTTGAACACATAATGAAATTACCAACAGAAAGGAAATAAGTATAAAAATAATAGCATAAAGTCAACATAATACCGCTGCCTCCTTCTACGACTATAAGTAGTTCACTACAATTATAATGTAATTTGCATATGCACATACGCAACAGCTACATAAACATTTACATACATACATACATATGCAGATGTACATTGGCTCCTAGTGTGTGTAGCTTGCCTTAGAGTAAACTTTAGGGTTTCATTATAATAGCAAGCAGGAGTGAAGCTTTCTACAGTAGTTGAAGTTTTTAAGTACTATTTTTTTTTTTAACTAAAGAGTAAGTATCCACAAAAATGAAAATGCATGGAGAAAACTAAAGCAAAAATATCATTACCGTTAAAAATAATATGCAAAACTAAAAATATGCACTCATATCCTTGCATACATGCTAACCCACGAGGGAAAAACCCAATTCAAAAGGTTTTTTGGGGATGTTTCTGCTTTTATATTAGTAGAAAGCTCTTTTTACTGCAACTGTGAAGAGATTACTTTCTAGAAATCTTTGGATTTCTGTGAGAAAGCTAAATGCCCTTTAGATTCGTACTAAGATTTTACTTACTTCTTGGACTCTATTGGTTTTGGTTTCTTTATTCTGAATTGACAAAACTCTCAACTGTTTCCAAGATACTTGAGTGATTTTGCATAAATTTGTCAGTAATACTCCAATACCAAAAAAATATTGAACATTGAACAAATATGGAATATAGAACATTAATAGGTTGTGTTTTATTCGCCAAGTAGTTTAATATGTACTAATAAAACGATCAAGTTTTTAAATCTCTTTATTGTATTTTCGTTCGTAGTGAAACAGATAAATACCACTGGCAGCTGGAGGTGATATTCCGGCCCATAACAATAACCATTTCTCTTCTTTATTATATGAGTGAATTAACTAGTTCTTGCTCACCACAGAATATTTCAATCTAATTTTTACTTATTGTTCCTTTGGCGGACATTTTAATATGTTTCTTATGAATATTTTTTTAACACACTGTTCTTCTTCCATTATTGACATTTCACAATAGCATTGTTATAGAGACCAGGGATGTTAAACAACAACATGCTAGCTATACCTAACAGCTATAGTTACACAGCAGTTATCCCATACAATTAACGCTGCTAGTTAATTTGTATACTAGACACAAGTGGCGAGTAAAACACAGTTAATGTTAATTATTCTTATAGTTAACTAGATACTTTAAAGCAAAATGTAGAAATGATTCATTAACAAAAAAAAAAAAAACTTTCAAGTTACTACGATTTGCTTTAGAGAAAAGGAACACCCACTGTATCCTATAGAGAAGCTTCCAGTGAAGAACTTCACAAATTTCCTACTGGGTATCCTGATACATACTCGTACATACATGCATGCATAATTTAGATGTTGTATAAATGTTATGCATGAATGTGTGCATGCAATTTTAATTAAATTCATTTTTTGTACGAGCACCAATGCAGTTCAGTTTAGTTTTAGCATAGAAATTTGTATGCAGAAAAACAAACAAAATTTAGAAGATTTTTTGAAGAAAAGCATAAAACATTTGGGCGTTTTATTGCAAAAGAAAATCGAGGCAAATTACAAGGAAAAGTGAAGTGTTGAGAAGCTTAGGTGAACTTAAAAGTATGTAGAAAATATTCGATAATTTTCTTTTGTGAATAAGTACATAATTAAAAATACAAAAAAAAAAATAATGATAACATGGAAGGGGGAAGTTAAATATGTGAATCATTAGTAAGAAAAGTAAAAGAAAATAAATTTTTAGTTAATTTTGTTTTAGTTGAAAAAACTTGAAAAATGTGAAGAAACCTTTACGTAAAAGGATTTTTTGATTTTCTTAAGTACCATTACCTTAGAATACTATGTCAATACAGCTCAAGTCAGTTACATATCTTGAAATATTTTGAAACTTCATCTAATTATTAGGAGCGCGTTTTCTTCTTTGTTTTCTCCGAAAAAATCCTCTAAAAATGGGCAACGCTCGTTAGTTTCAAAACTTCTTGGCAGATTTAAATAATGCAGTGATATAAAAACTGATAAGCTATATCTCGTAAGCAAAGCGTTTAATTAAAGATTTATAAATGTGATTATACTTATATTTCGGAATTTGCAAGTAAAATAATTGATATTAAGTTACACGATGACTGCATTTTTAATTGCTGCATACTCGTCGTTTACATGAAGTATATAGTGCATACTTTTTCATCAAAGTGTAAAATCATACGAGTATGTAGGTAAGTTACGAGAATACAGCCACAAAAAGGATTTTACTTACACAGTAGTGCAGTGCAGTAATGTACTACATGTGACATGTATAAATTAAGTCAATTCATTTTCATTCATTTTCCCTCTCTCTTTCTGAAATGCAGTTACTATAATTTTATATTAAATGAAGCATACGCACACATTCACACACAATTTAAAATGAGATCATGTGTAAATTGCTATACTCAGTCAAGTACATACAAACACACTCGTATGTAACAAAATTATGGAAGAGCGTTCACAGTGCACACATTTAACTCAATTAGATGTACTCGTATATGCTTTTTAGCATAAAAATTAATAACAAAATGTTATGTTTTATTTCCAGTTTAAATAAGAACTTGCATAACTTACACACGCATATGTATGGTACATACAAATGCATTACATTTATGAACATATACCATAAGTTAAATTCTATAAACTTCTATCACGTTTTGCACATTGCTTACATTTCATACAATGGAACGGAACACAATCAAAATATTTAACACAAATATCAACACACACACACATACACACATATAATGACTTTTCTGCTTCACATTTCCGTTTCAACCTAACCTCAATGTGTTTGTGCATAGCTTAATTTTCTTTTTTTTTTGTTCCTTTAACTTTCAAATGAAATCGACTTAATGACGAATAACTTCAATACTTTGGCACCAATGTGAGTTTGCTAACACATACCCTCACACATACATACATATATACTTCCAAACGAAAATACCTTTTCATATACATGCACATATACATGCATACACAAACACTTTAAACTAAAAGTCGTTTTGGTAAAACGGAAGTCTTTCATGTTTTCGTGTGGATGTGTGTGTGTGTGTGTGTGTGTGTGACTCATCTAACCAAGCATGCATGGTTGTATTTACACATATTTGCATGTTGTGTTAGTGTGATTGTGATTGTCTCCTTCTGCTTCTACTTCTCTTCCTCTCTCTTTCTCTAGTTTTGTGTGTGTATGTTTGCGATTTACAAAATTTATATTGCGTCCTTTGACAGTGCGAAAGTTAAGTTGTATGTATGTGTATGAATGAATATGAATATGACGCTACTCTTCTGTGTGCATGTGTGTGTGTGTGTGTGTGTACATACTCGTATTTGAACTTCTCCTTATATGCACAAATATGTACTCAAATATGAAGTATGCACTTTTAAATGTATGTACCATACATATACATACTTAGATATGCATATGTGAGTGTATGTGTATTTATTTCTATGTGTGCAACTGACATTTTGTGGTAATACCAAAAATATTACTTCGACCATATTTTTTAGTTAAGTGCTTTATTTCATCATCGTTTTTGACAAGCAACACCACCATTATTTCTCTTCTTTCTGCTCCTTCTCTAGAAAAATGTTTTTCTTTTATATTTATGCAAATGTATGTTTATAGAATTTTGTGATTTATTTATATAAATTTTGAAAACATCACAATAATTGAATTGAATTGAATTGAAGCTGGATTTAATAGGTTTAAGTGTGAATCTGTCAATTGCCTGCTTAGTTATGCATTATTTGCTTAGCACTTTCATAGAGTAAAATAATATTATTTGGTAAAATTTAACATAAAAAGAGGTGAAAAACTTGTACAATTTTATGAATCTGGAGCCGATCCACTAGTCTGGGAAGGCAAGTACATGTTAGGTCAATCAATTTGAAAAAAATTATGTAAAAGAAATTTCTTATTTATGAATAAAAGCGTTAATATTCACCACAGTATGGTGAAATGTTTGCATGATAGATGATTTCTTCAAATCTAGAGTTACTGTTGGCGTTGGTGACTCCACAATCTTATAATAAAAAATCAAATTCCTTCAAAACTATGAAAAAATGATAAAAAATATTTTTAATCTTTGAAAAAAGGTTTGAAAATTTACCAAATATGTTGAATATCGTATCCCACTGTTAAGTTTCAACCAACTCAAGAAGAAGAAATTTTATGAATTTGTAGTCGGTTTTTATTATGCGGACTCCTCCGCCTGGTGGTAAAGCTGGTTGCCCTGGCGTAGTTGGAAGTGCGCTGGCTTTCTACGCAGAATGCCCAAGTTCAAATCTTGGCATGAGGAAAAACCAAAAAGGAAAAAAAACTATTTTTTTTTTACTCGTCACCACTGCACTGCCTGCAAGGCAATGACAAACCCCAAGAGCAAAAATTTCCTATATAATTCATGTACAATTATAACACACACAAGATAAAACGATGCGAAAAGCTCGGTTCATGGGCTGCTGCACCATTAAAAGAAGAAAGAAAGACTCCACAGTCTGGAAAGAATCATATTGCTCAGTTGTTGCAAGACTGTTATAAATCATCAATCAATTTTAGAGTATTCGAATATACAGAACTAACCGTTATTTAGTTTTTTTATCTTGTGTTACAAAATCATATCTGCATCTTATAAACTATTTACGTAAGAAGGGTATTTGTCCTTAACCATTGTTAGAACAAGTCAATATTGGAAACCCATTAGGAAAGTATGTATAAAAGAGTTTTTCTCAAAATGTAGGTTTTTTGAGTTATGACAGTCTTGTAGCAAAGTAGCGATATTACTGTCATTGTTAATATGAATAAAAGCTCACATATTCACCACAATATGATGCAAATCTTATGTGGAAGTTTATGTATTTTAAAATTTATACATAGCTGGCTCCACAGACTGGGAAAACACGTAATTCTTCAAAATGTTTATAAGAATATTGTTAATCTGTGTGAAACCCGCTTCTTACTGCTAATTTTCTGAAATTTAAGTTGGTGTTTTAGCTTCTGAATCCGAGAAGAAATATGCAATCATAGGACGATTAAGAAAATAAATTTTACATATCAAAAAGGTTCATATTTTCAGAGCAACATAAGCATCTTGAATAAATCCTGAAAAGCTTCAACGTTTGTGCTAAATGGGCTGACTCCACAGCCTAGGAAGATAACCAGCATGCATATGAAAATCTAACTTTATCTCATTTCATTCTTATCCAATTATAGTTTTTAAAGTAGTTGTAGAAGTGAAAGGTTAAATTAATGAGTCACTTAATCACTTACATTCAATTACTACTACATATATAAAGTGGCTGACTAATAAATAAGAGCACGAATATGTTTTGTCTTAAATAAAATTACAACTCTATGTCACTGTGTTACCGAAGAGGAGATTCTATTTCATGCTCTACGACTATTAATCCAAATCAATTAGCTTTAGTGAGTTTAATTGGCCAACCAATTTCTCAACCATGCGTCTTCGTACATTCGCTCACACTCCTTCATTTAATGTGTAGCAGTAGCGATGCATAGTGTGGCAAAAAGTTACAATTTAAGAGGGGAAAAACAAATTGTAAATAAATAATTAAAACGATTTGTTTGTTAACAATTCAATTTTATTTTTTAACAACGCACAGTGCTCGCTGTGGCGTAGTGCGTTGGACTGCTACGCAGAGTGTCCGGGGTTTGAAACTCGGCACAGGCAAAATCAAAAAAGTAGAAAAAATAATTATTCTACCCGGCACCACCTCTTGGCAGGCAATGGCAAACCTACAAGAGTAAAAATTGCTATGAAAAGCTTTTCACTTCGCCGTTCGGATTCGGAATTAAATTGTAGGTCCCTTCCATTCATGTACAAATATAACACGCACGGCCCAGGCCCTCCATGGGCTATTGTGCCCCATGTAAGAGAAAATGTAATAAGAGAAAATTGTACCAATAATTAAATACAATAGTAGAAAATCTGGTGTTAACTAGTGTAGTTAATGAGATATTCTAATGTAAAGAGAAGATAAATTTAAAAATATTTAGAAATTGCATAATTTTCTCCATTCTTAATGCATTTCGGCCACACTGTGCTAAACTCGCATACAACATTTCACCTTTCGGCGCGCTCACATTGAATTAGGAGGGAAGACTTTCAAATAGAATTTATTCACTTGAATATTTGCAGCGCCGAGCTAAAACAAAGTGGCCACTCAAGCAAGAAAACCAATAGCATCAAAGGAGAAAAAAAAAGAACAACAACATATAGAAAAGTGTCACCAGAGCAACAGTTGCTGCAAAAAAAAAATTGCAACGCAACGAAAGATGAAAAAGTGTATGGAAAAAAAGCTAAAATAAAAATGTCACCAATTTAATTAGTCAAGTAGCAAGAGCAACCACAGCAAAAACAGCAAAAAGAGAAAGAGCAATTACAGCAACAATATACCATCAGCAACATTAGTCCCTGCTACTTACATATTCACCTGCACATTTATCACAATGCTGCGTAACACACAACAATCTCAGTTAAAACGGAAACGCCTGTAAGTATGCAACTAATTTTATAGTACTAAAAATTGGAAAATAGAAAAAACACTATAGTGAAGAGGACGAAGTGGTAAGTGGTGAGAAAGAGAAGGCGAATGCAATGGTAAGTAAATAAGTAAGCGAAAACCATGGAAATTGATTAGAAGCACGTAACCAGCTGAAATAGAGTAATGCAATGAAAGCAACAAAAACGGAGGTAGAATACAAGGGAGCAGGTGAAGAAGTAGCGATAGCAGCAGTAGCACAGTAGCAGCAGCCACGATACGAAGCTGTTAGTGGAAAATTGTAAGCTTGTATGGGAAAAGCTCTGCTGTAATTGTGTATTGGTGTTACACACCGATGCTGCCATTCAGTGTGATGTGATTCAAGTATTAAAGCGAGAGCAGCAAGAGTTTCTGTGGGTATGACAGGGTCTATGTGGGTTGGGACTGGGTGTGTACGTGCGAGTGTGTCTATGTGGAAATCAACTTACGTAATTAAAAGGTGAAGGAAAGAAGCATTGTTCAAAGTACCTAAATATATAAAACACATTTGTTTATATATAAGAGTGGATGTTTCAGTGTCTACCACGTCAGTGTCTACCATGTCAGTGTGTCTCCCTGCTCCTACTTCGAATGTCTATCTGCCAAGCATGTACCATGTCAGTGTGCAGTGTCAGAGTCCTTACATACTTTCCAACAATTTCAAATTTAAATTTTAATAGCAAGTTACATACTGGTACGTACTTCAGATAGTATAAGCTTTTGCTGCTGCTGCTGCTGCATAGAAAGAGACATACTAATTTGAAGTTCGTTATTTACAAATTAATGGAAAATATAATTAAAGTAGCTATATACATATGTACATATGTATATATTTCAACAAGAATACACTCAATCACTCACTCTGAAAAGAAACCAACATTCTCTTTAATTTGCCAATTTAAAAAAAAATATTTTACTGAATTTTTTGCACACACACAAATGAAAAAATGTTTACGTGAATTTTCGTGCACCAACAGAAACTGCAGCAACATCAATAGCTTCGCAGGCGGACATGTTTATTAATGGTGAGCGTCAAGCTGACTGGGAATTTGAAAACACTAAAGAAAAAACGAGAACTGTCAAAAAAAGCAGCACTTGACATAGCGACACCAAGAACAAAAAATTGGAAACTATTTTTTGTTTGTTCAAAATATGTAGGTGTATAGGTACAGGTGCATACATATGTATGTTTACACAGCGTCAATATTGAAAACCCAGTAGGAAATTATGTACATACATGCGAGTAGGTGATTATTAAGTACTTTATCAACATATGTGACGGGAGAATAAGAAGAGATCAAATATAGTAAAGGAAATTATTGCTGTTACTTGTATTCTCTTGGAAAATCACAGTGAATATCAATTATGAAATAACCAAACTATTACATTAGGGTCAACATTTACTATTTCGGTATTCAATATCTTATTTGGGTACAAATTCAATACGATAAAGTTGGAAGAATAAGAGAAAATTAATATTTTGAAAAAAATTTTAAGAACATTTCCAACTGGCACCACAAAGTGGTAGCTACCAATTACAACAACAACAATCAAAGCCACGTTGACAAAAGAAGGTGTAAAATAGTGCCGAGTAAAATGTGAGAAATGCGACACAATGTCAATTGCAGGCTTCGATGAATTTCAAAACTAAAAAAGAAAAAAAAGTATAATGAAACTGCAGTCCTGAATTCACTCTATCATTTCCTGCCACCAACCGATCTATCTATAAACATACGCACCTCTCCGCACCCACTCGTGACTCATGGCACTTCCACCTCTCTGTATCTCTATCTCCCGTATCTTTACCTTCCGTACCTTGCTTTCGTACTGTACCTCCACCTCCTCGCATCTCCATCTACTCACACGTTTACTTTCCTGCATCTCCACCTACCTACACCTCTACCTCCCCTTACTACTACTTCAAACACTCCTGATCTCTACCTCCAGCTCACCGCTTCTCCAGCTACTACTTCAAACTCACCTACCCTCTACCGCCACCGCCACCGCCACCGACCTCTACCTCTACCTCCCCTGACCACTACCACTTTCTAACTTGCACCTACCCATGCTTCTTCCCTTTCACTCCTTTCTTCATCACCACCCTATTGAATTTCATTTCAAAGTTTCAAGCACCTCGCATTCGCTTTGTTTTCGGCAGCATTGTTTTTTTTTGTTTGTGTATTTTATTCTTCACGTAAGTATTTTTAATACCGTTTTGTTTTTGTTGTTGATTTACACGTGTTTTGTTTATTTTTTAAATAGAGTTGCCTTCATGTCGTTATCATATTTTATTTTTTTTGCAGATTTATTTAAAGCAAAAAAAAAATAACAAAAATAAAAATAATGCAAATGCTTGCAATTTAAATTTATACTACTGACATTTTTGTTTGTTTACATACGTACGTGCATATAATAACATACTATATATGAGGATATTTACATACACTATACATATATGTAGTGCAAATAAAATATTTTTGTTAGTCTCGTTGGTGTTGTTGTCATGCTTTTATTTCAATACATATACAATTTATAAAAAAAAACACAGAAATATAACTAATGAAAATGAAAAGCTGAAATAATGTATTATAAAAAAATACGTGAAAAATATGAAAAAACAACAAAAGTGTTGCCATCCATTTGTGAAATTGTTAAACATTGCCAGTATGTGGTAAACAACAAATAGGGGAATGTATACGTTAGTATGTATGTATGTATGTGTGTAGTATTTAAATATTTTATGTTGACATTTTAGGTTCTTTTTTTTTCATGATTGCACCCGGTTTGAAATTAATTACTTCCGTTAGTTTGATTAACGACATGTGGACGTTTTATTGCACATAGTATACTAACAAGGATGACATTATGGAGAGGAGAAAGTTATTGAAAATTATTTAAATTTAAAAATTTCGGTTTTCCACTCTTTTGCCAAACGTTTAACTTTGTATGCGGGTAGTTAAATATTTCAATTTCTTTATTAGGCTTTTGAATTTTGACGAAGTTTAAACGTTAAGTGTTGGTGCCACTGACCGAAGGGTTAAGAGTTTGTAATGCCTGCCCATGAATTGCGAGTCTAAATGGGACGGTGGACTATCGTTTTAAAACTAAGGTTTTCCACTCTTTTGATAAACGTTTAACTTTGTAAGTGGCACCTACTTAAATATTATAAACTCACAAATATTTATGAAATTTTAGATATTTAGTAAATTTTAGACGTTAAGGATTAGTGCCCACTAGCCCACTCAAAAATACCACAGCCAGGACCTAAAAGAAGAATAGCGAAGATAAACGATCGACTAATTTTAGATTGCTTATTGTAAATGACGATTTGAGCGAAAAGAAGCGATCTACTAGTCGCTCGAAATTTGCTGATCCATCCGATTGTATTTATTCTTTTTTTTTTACTAAAGTTTAATTATTTACTAAAAAAAATGTATATATTTTTATTAAAAATCATATTTTAATTAGTGTATTGTAATATTTAAGAGTCCAAATTTCGGAATAAAACTCCAACAAATTCATAAATAAGCCAAAAGCAAAAATTCAAGGTGATTATTAATATTTTTTTACTGCAAAAACATTAAAAAAAATAAATAACAAAATAAAAAAATAAATATCAAGTATTGACAATGATAAGAGGATTTCATTTGCCTCAAAAAGTCACGATGCTGACAAGTTGAATGAGGAAGAGCCTGCGGTGGAGGGATGAAAGTGGAAAAAAATGCAAATGTAAAAGTGATAAGCTGCACACAGCATCTGCATTCAAAGCTGATAAGCTGTGTTTTATTTTATTTTTTATTTTTGGTACTTTGGTGTTGTGCTCCAATGCTCAATGGGCGTGTACGCATACGAGTATTTATTTTATTTTATTTCATCTTTTTTTTTTTTTTGAACTATATGTATGTTTTAAAACAGCGACATCTTGCTGCGAATATTTCACGGAGACCAAAAATAAATAATGGACTTTGTACTCTAATACAAATACAAAATACATATTAATACGTTCATGGTAAGAACATACCATACATATAGTACATACACACCTGGACAAAATAATAGGTGTGAACATATTTTTTTTGTTTTCAAAAAAGCTTGGCTTTCATATATTTTTTATTATCCTTTCTTTTATTATCCTTTTCAACTTCTTACTTCATACTTCAGCGTCATAACAAACCGTAAAAGGTTTTAAAAACTCTAAAAAATAACTTAAATTTTGGTTAATTCATAAAATACACAGATTTTCAATTGGACAGAATAATGGGTGTGCACAAAAACTTAGGAATAAATATTGAAATTTTGCTAGTTATGGTCCCGTATTTTACTGAGTTAGTAAGAATGCATTAATACCCAGAATATCCACCAATATTCTTGATGGCGTTTTCGATTCTTCTAGGCATTGACGATATCAACTTCCGACAAGTTTCTACAGGAATGTTGTATCAAATTTTTTTAATATTTTCCGATAACTGCGGTTTGTTTTGGCAAAAAGTCTTTGAAATTCCGCGTTTAAGTTCTCCCCAGAGGTTTTCAATAGGATTTAGATCTGGGGATTGACTTGGCCACTCAAGGACGTCTACATTATGCTCTTGGAATCATGCTTTGACAACTCGCGATGAATGTTTAGCATCATTGTCCTGCTGAAATTTTAACACAAGCGGCATATTATTCTCGGCATATGGTAATATTACCGTTACAAATCCTTTTACACGAATCTATCCATGACGCCATTAATTTGATGTATCGGACCATTAAGCTGCCACCTTCGTGCTTCACTTTTTTCTTTGTGAACCGGACGTCGAATTCTTTGCCTTTCAGGCGACGAACGTTTCTTTCCGCATCGTTACTAAATAAATTTATTTTTGTTTCATCGCTCTAGAGAATATTGCGGCATTTTTTTTCTCCCTGTTGAGTGCACCATGTTTTATGAACTAATGCAAAATTTTTCCTCTTCTTCAAATTTGCAGTTCTAGGCAGAGGAACTTTGCGAGCAATCCTACCGGGTAGATTTGCGCTTACTAATCGTCTTGGAACGGTTCGTGATGATAAAACATTCCCAATTTCGCTTGAAATTGTTGCGGGCAACCTGAACGGGTCGTGTTTAGCTAATGTAACGATACGGTTGTCGGTCACTAATGAAGTTTATTTTAGATGATCCACGCGTTTCAATAGCTTTTTCTGGCATGAGAGCCATCCAATATTATTAAAAATTATAATTAAACCTTTATTTGTGACGAAATTCTGAGACCGTCTCATCCATCTGGCAATGAATTTGTAGGTTTTTCCTTTGTCTCGGAGCTGACGAACAAGTCTTCTCTCCTTTGTACTGCAATGAAGTCCACGACCCATCTAATATTTAAAAAAAATTATAATTAAACCTTTATTTTGTTCACTTTCATCGAAATCTTACCTTGTGGAACTAAATAACGCTTTAAATTTATTCACTTTTAATTTAAACCAAAACACACCTATTTTATTGCCCAGATCAATTTGAAAGTTGAACAAATAAACAAGCCGCAATATTTATCAAGAAGAACTTTTGTTGCGGGGATTCCCCCATTTCCCCCCAAAACAGGGCCACCAAACTTCCAAATTTGCTTTTTGATTGTAATTTTTTTAATTTAATTTTTTCGTTCATTTTAAAAATTTTACGGTCCACACCTATTAATTTGTCCAGGTGTGTATATACTCGGAATTGGTACCAGTAGCATGTTCTCATTAAGAAGGAAGGAAAAGTATTGCATTTTTCTGCAGAGGAAACGTTTTTTATTTTTTTTTGAAATAAAAATGCAATTAAGCAGCATAAAAACAAACAAACACGCGCTCACCATATTGAATGAATGAATGAATGATTGATTGTTTAAACAAACTATTTGCAGCAACTGTTGTTCTTACCGTAGCATAACAGTGTCATTTGTTTTTAAGCAACAAAACCAACAGCAACGACGATAATAAATGCAATTAACTGCAATGGCAAAAATACTACATATAGTATATATCTTTTTTTGATATTTTGTTTTTGTTTGTTTACTTATATATAAATAATTAAATTACTTAATTGTTGTCCGAATTTAATAATGTACAACAAACGTGCTAAGAGAAGGACAAGAGCGCAAGAGGAAAAGCTACAAAATACGAGTACATACCTTTAAAAATATTGTCGGGGTGATGAAGTACATATGTAGTTTTACAACTGCATTTGCAAAAATAATTTAATATATTTCTTCCCCTCGAAATTTCATTAAAATCTTACTTTGCTTTACTTTTAATGGCACAACAGCCCATGGAGGGCCTAGGCCGAGCTTTTCGCTTTTCGCATTCACTCATGTTGTGCGTGTTATATTTGTACATGAATGGAAGGGACCTACAATTTAATGCCGAATCCGAACGGCGAAGTGAAAAGCTTTTCATAGGCAATTTTTACTCTTGTAGGTTTGCCATTGCTTGCCAAGAGGTGGCGCCGTGTGGAAAAATTATTTTTTCTACCTTTTTGATTTTGCCTGTGCCGAGATTTGAGCCCCGAACAATCTGCGTAGCAGTCCAACGCATTAACACTACGCCACAGCAACCATTAATAAAACCATTTCATTAAAATCATTAAAATTATACAGTAATTAAAAAGTTACTACATATAATGGCGATTCTGTTTAACTTTTTAATGAAATAAAATTATTTTTAAATGTGTACACATTTTCAAAATAATTGTTTACCAAAAATGTAAATGAGACTAAGCCATGCCCATTAAGTTTTTCGACATTAGAAAGAAGTGGAGTTTAGAGCCATTTTCCTCCCGCAAACGTTAGTCCCGCGGGATGAAATAAACGAGATGTACGTGGTTTTAGTTGGTAGGAATCCGATATAACCGGATAAGAACAGGAGTTCTGCGGTACCTAATGCAATCCAACGCACCAAAAAAAAAGACCATGCCCATTCAGGCTGTATATGAACAACTAAATACGGTACAAATTTTGTATGCTGACATCATATTATATATTTAAAAAAAAATGCAATGCAGTAAACTATCAAAAAGTATCATATTTACACATAATCTATTTCTTCGTGTAGAGAACACGTAGATAATTTAGACGCACGTCAACAACTATGTAGTTAACCTTACTAACATTTAGCTGTGATCTCTAAAGCTTTTGATTTCATGAAATTCTACATTTTAAATACTCAGTTCTTAGAATGTTCTGCATTTCTCATATAGAATATTACATGCTTTATGTAAAATAAAATCACTAACAAAGCATGAAGCTGCTAAAGCAACAAATTAAAGGTCTAGTTTTTTTTCGTCTGAATTTTAGCAATTTTAATTATAAAATGAAACAAGCTCGATTAGTAATATCCTTTAAAAATTACTCAAGTCTTTGAAGAAGCAATTTCAAATTTAACTTTATCCCTTTGAAGGTAGTGTTAAATCTAAAAAAAAATCAGAGGACACATACGATTTGAGAGAGCAGCCGATATTTGCTAGAAAGCTTTGCTTTGTGGACAATGTTGAAAAAAAAATATTTAAAAAAATGCGAGCTATTTACAACCGTCAAGTGTTACAAATTTCAGCTTAAACCTTTTCACCTCAACCAACATAACCAGCTCATGCTTCACAGCCAACCCCTACGGCACAATAAGGAACGAATGCTCAAAGTAGTAAAATAAAGTAAGTAGAAAAGATTTTAATAAATATGAAATATGGAAACAGCTGATATTTTTTGTGCGAGTACTTGCTCTAACAAACAACCAAATAAAAAAAAGGGGGAAAAATGGGGAAAATATGTGCAAAATTGTGTTTTATTTTATCCGTCTTTAGCATACATTTAGACTTATGTGATGAATGGAGCTTTATCTGTATGTATGTCTGTCTGGATATCCGGTGGTTTGTCTGTTTGCTTGACTATGTATGATCCGTCTCTCTTAGGTATTTATTTATTATTATATACGTGTGTGTGTGTGTGTTTTTTTTCTTTTTTTTTTTTTATTTGCTTGTGTGCGTAAAAACGTCTGCATTTATTTGCCTAGCAACGAGTGAGATGATGGGTGGACCCTTTTATTTATGCTAAATACTTTTTCTTCTATTTTGTTTTTGCAAAATGAGTAAACTGAAATATTCTTTATTGTTTTTATTTTTTTTGTTATTTTTGTTTGTGGGTAGAAATAATCCCTTAAGGTATTGTGCGTAAAATACATTCCTAGAAAAAAAGGCAAATAATAGCAATAAATAGATAGAGATCGGTATAGTGAGTACCCGAGTAAAATGTTTTTCTTTCTTTCATTTCGTTTCATTTCCCCTCGAGTGCAATTCAAGGTAAGCCTGAGCGGATGAAACATGAAAAGGAAATGAGAAGCAAATTACTTTAATATTCAGTATTTTAAAAACCGAACTAATGCTGTCTGCGTGAAGGGGGAGAAGTGCAGTGCGTTCGCTGTGAAGGTTAAACTTAAGATGATCATTAAAGGCCAAGGGTAGGAAAATTTTGCATAAACGTCTGCAAGTGAAAGTGGAAGCGGAAAATGTCCACAAAGATTGTTAAGACTGACAAAAATGTTAATGAACATATCTATTTTGTGCAGAGGGTGACATTTATATATTAAGTTATACTTATGTATATCATCAAAATGGATTGAGTGGGCATATTGAAATTTGTGAAATAAATTTATGTAACTTGGCATAGATTAATAATTCATATTATTGCACTTACATGCTTTTTGATTCTCTTTTGTGTACCTACATAGTACATAAATTTATAATTTCTTAAGTGGTTTTCCTTTTAGGCTCTCAACAACAATATTAACTTTATTGTTTTTATAAATAAATTATAAGCTCGTTGAGTTAAATGTGGCAAAATTTATAACTAAACATGAAAAACTTATCAAAGAAATACAACAGGTGGGAATTAAAATTGAATTACCATTATGGAAAGGATTAGAAAATTACTTATTTTGAAAAGGTTTCAGTGGATCAAGAGCTTTAGAAGTTTATAACAAAATTTATATTTTCCCTTTGGAATCATTTATTTTCGAAAATGACTCGTAAGAGAACAAATAGCCATAAGAACAAATTCAGTAAAAAGAGACAAAATATATTGCATCGATTTGAATAAATTCGTAAAATGTTCAAACAAATTTGGAAAACATTCAGACTTTTGCCGAAATTCGACAAAATCAAATTCTTAAGGTATGAGGTATGAAATGTTAACGGTTTCTAACTTCTTCTAATGCTTAACCCGTTTCTCTGTCCATTTCTGGAAAAGTGATTAAAATCGGTGACTTTAAGTTCTAAAAATGAGCCGCATTAAGTACTAATGAGCAAGCAATTAGTACGAAACTCAAGTTTTCAAACTATGAATCGATTTCAGCAAATTTTCCGAAATTGCACAGACAAATTATCGTATTCAAACTTGTTGTTGATAGATTGTTGCTGATGTTTTGAAATTGGTAATACTCAGAAACGTAAGATTGATCATTTTGTTGAATAAAACTTTTGAAATAGGCTAAAAATCAGAATTTCAATGAAAATGACAAAGATTGTCACTTCAAAGATTCTCTATCTGATGGAGGATGGATGCCTCACATAGATCCAGATGAAAAACTGATCTCTATCGATCCGTTTCTAAAGTTTTGATCATTTGTAGAGCATTTATAAGAACTGATAAACGAAATTAACTATCTGTGAGAACCAAGCCTGGGGCTACTAGAGCTCCAGTTTAACAAACATTCACTTAGACATCGAGGTGACCTAGTTATTTGTTTCTCCATACTGGAGAATGTTTCCAATGTTGAATAAATTTCTGACAAATTTGTGTCAAGCCTAAGCTATGGCTATTTTGAGTACATATTAAATAGAATCCACAACTACATACATTCTTATAAGCTTCTTTCTTTATACAATTTAAATTTGGTATTATTTCTAAATACTTAGTAAACTAGTGCAAATTGTCATAAGGACTGCGTCGAATAAAATTGTCCGTTACATTTCTTCCCATACTGTGCTATTGAAAGTTTCAAAATCATAAATTTTTATCTTAGTAGCTTTGAATTAAATGTCAGAATATATTATGTGTCAGTTAAAGACAATAAAAATTTATTTAACGCGAAAATGGCAAACGAAGTGGAAGTGCGAGAAAATATTATTAAAATTTTTCAAAAGCAACCTCACTGGTCATTCAATAAAATTGCCAAAGAGGTAGGGGCTAACCCTAAAACCATTTCTCGCGTTATTAAACGTTTTAAGGAAGAACTGCGTATTGATCAGAAGAAAGGTTCTGGTAAAAAGAAGGCGCCACATGACTTTGAGAAGGCGAAGAACGTTGTGACCATTTTAAAGAGAGATCCAAACATTTCGGGAAGGAAATTGGCGGGGAAGGCTGATTGCTCAGAATCTTTCGTCCGCAGGACTAAGAAGGAAGCTGGGCTGAGGACGTACAAAGTTCAAAAAGTTCCGTATAGAAACGCCGTGAAGAATTAAACCGCAAAACAACGAGCGAAAATGCTGAGCCGAGATTTTGTCAAGAAATTTGAATGCTGCATAATGGACGATGAAACTAATGTTTTAGCGGACTTTTCCCAGCTACATGGCCAGGAATTTTATACAGCTGATTCTCGAGGAAATGTCGCTGAAAAATTCAAAGCCAAAAGTTGTGGTAAAAGGAGCAGCACATTCGTGACATCGGGTGCAATCAACAGCGAAATATATTTGAAGGAATGCTTGTAAAAGATATTGCTTCCATTTTTACGCCAACATGAAGTGTCCACGTTTTTTTGGCCTGACCTCGGTTCATGTCACTACAGCAAAACGGCCTTAGAGTGGTTCCAAGGGAAAGAAGTGATTTTGGTGCCTAGAGAAGCCAATCCACCAAACTGTCCAGAACTAAGGCCGATTGAAAGGTACTGGGCTTTATTAAAAAGGGAGATGAAGGTAACAAAAAAAGTGGCCAAATACCTTCAAGATTTCAAAAGAAAGTGGTCTGCAGCAGCTGTGAGGGTGTCGGACACTACCATAAAAACATTATTGGAAGGGGTTCCTGAAAAATTAAAACTTTTTATTAAAAACTAATAATTTGTGGTTTCTTGTTTTATTTTTTTTAATCTAAAAATAATTTGGTTCATAAGATTTCATTATTTTTATACCAGCAATTTTTATTCGACGCACTCATTATTTACATATATATATGTAGATTACGCGTAGAGAACTCATATACATGTCAACTACCATGCAAATAATCTAACTAACAGCTGCTAATGATATATGAAGCATTTTTCTTTAAAAAATAATACATTTTAAATAGTCAGTTCTAAAAATTTTCCCCTTTCTATAATGTAGATAATTGTGAGCTTTTCAATAAAAGTCAATAGCAAGATGCGAACAAAGGTACTTCAAAGTTTTCATGTAGTTGTTTCCCTATGAAAGTGAATATGAATAAAGATTACGATGATGAACTTTTAACTTTTGTTTTGGAAGTACTCCAAGCTCCATAAAAATTTTTGGATAATATTTTTAAGCAAAAATCGAATTTATGCAGTATTTTTCAAAAAATTATTCGCTTCACTACATGCACAAATAGACAAAAATGAACACACACACATACAAACATACTCGCGCGTGAACTTTCAATAAATAAACAAACTAAAACGCACATGCAGCAATTTGGATGATGAGAAATAATATTTTTCTCAATAAAAAAACAATTTAAGAAAAAATGAAAGAAAAATGTTGATTATTTCAATATTTCTACCTCTGGTTGATAGTAGATATAGAGACTTACATACTCGTACATGCAAAGGTACAAAGTATCTGACATACCATACACTTGCACCCATAAATATGTAGGTGGCACGAGGGGTCAGAGGGGGCAAGGGGAGGGGGAGAGTGGGGGTTCGTATTGTATATTATTGTTTTCTCACATTCTGCACTCTTCTTGCTGCTCCGTTTTCTTTCGTCCTTTCAGTTGCTGGCTGCTCTTCCAATAATGTTTATTTTCCACACGCTTTATTGTTACAGCATGTAGATGGTAGAGATGTATGAGCATGTATGTTTTTGTGTGTGTATGTATATATACTACAACAACAAATTTAGCAGCATGCACTTTAGTAATATATGCGCTTTCTTTTCTCCATCGACACAGTTCGTTTTTTTCCTCTACCTTTACGTTTTGCCCTATATACCCTGATAGCTGAAAAATTCAAAAAGTCATAAAAACAAAAAGCAGAAGAGTGAAGAAAACCAAAAAAAAAAAAATTTTAAAAATTCCTTTCCATAATATGTTTGTTGTTTGTTGTTTTTCTTGTCTACCATGCAACAACATTGCAAACTGCAACACAACATGAATATTCACATTTTTGGTGGTTCACATTTTCCTTCTCTTTCGCTCTCTCTCTCTCCCTATCTCTTCAAAAATGCGGCGCTTCTTTTTCACATACAAAGGGTGTCTATTTTAGTTGTGTGGTTTTCAATCTGGAAATACTTTTCTCGGAGTTGGTCTTTTTGATAGCTGTCACCTGATTTATGCTCAGTTTGGTTTGCCATTTCAAGAACGACCATCAAGAGCGTCGCACGTTCGGTGAATGGGCCCAAAACGAGATGGCCACCGATCCCGATTTTCACAAGAAAATATTGTTCAGCGATGAAGCTCACTTTTGGTTGAATGGGTACGTTAATAAGCAAAATTGTCGCATTTGGAGTGATCATAATCCACAAGTCATTTTTGAGACGCCGTTACATCCTCAAGCAGTCACTGTTTGGTTTGCTCTATGGGCAGAGGGAATCATTGGCCCATATTTCTTCAAAGATGAAGCCGGTCGTAATGTTACAGCCAATGGGGAACGCTATAGAGCCATGATTAATGACTTTTTCGTGCCTGAATTGTGAATTAGAGGACGTTGATGTGGACGACATTTGGTTCCAACAAGACCGCCGTCTACATGCCATACAGCCAACGAAACAATCAATTTATTGAAGGAAGAGCGCATTTGAAGGTGAGCGCATTATCTCGCGTCGTGGGCCTGTGGCGTGGCCTCCAAGATCGTGCAACATCGCTAACACCGCTGGACTATTTTTTGTGGGGTTATGTGAAGTCGCTTGTCTACGCAGATAAGCCCGAGACGATTGACACCTTGGAAGAGAATATTCGGCGCGTTATTACTGACATACGGCCCCAATTGCTGCAAAAAGTGGTTGAAAATTGGACCTCTCGGCTGGAATTTATTCGAACCAGCCACGGCGGCCATTTGCCCGAAATCGTTTTTAAAACATAATGGGAAATCCTTATCTTTATAATAAAGCTAAATTCTTGGCCATAACATTAAATTATATGCGTTTTATTTCTTCTTGAAAACTACAATTCTAAAAAAAAACACCCTGTATATGTATGAATTTTGTATAATAATGTGCATTTTTGTATGGCGCTGACTGTGTTATTGTGTAGGTTTTTTGCTTTCATAGTTAACCTCCCCACCCCAGAGTCCTGTTGGCTTTTAGTTGCTTTTCTCCTCTTTGGTATTGTTTTGGTTATTGCTGATTGTTCTGGTTGTGGGTGATTTCATTTACCCGCAAACATTCTCGTTCAACAATTTTTCATTATTTGTTTTTATTGAAATTTTTGTTGTTGCTGTGAAGAGTCACATGTATAACATTTATCAAAAATTTTACACAAATATTGTGTTAGTTTTTTTTTTTAAAATATGTATGTATGTAAAAAATTTATTTGTCTTTGGAATCATTTCGATTTTGAACTTATGCGATGTGACTTAATACTTTCAACTCCTTATGAATTATTAAGGATAAAATTCATGAAAAATAGATAAAACGTCGTAGTTGAAACTCGCTAGAAAACCCCAGAAGTTCTTAAACCATTTGAAATCCAGTTTTAAAGCCTCATCATTGAACGGACGAGATGCTTTAAGAGCGTCAAGAATGCGCGCAAGTGACTGCCTTACAATGATGGATGTGAAGAAGGCCGAGAACCTGACCTACGAGTGCAGGACAGTTCCTCAAGCACTCAGGCTATGTAGCCCATTGTACTTAAGGACTGCCTTACAATACTCTAAACTGGCATTTTCACTCGTACATAACGGGTTGTGCACAGTCTATATGCATTACATTGAGTGAGAGGCAATCTTTATGCCTTTTTGCCCATCACTGATCTAAACCAAAGGGCATTTAAAAAATTGTTATACTCGGCGTGAACTTGAATGATTTATTTTGCGTGCGAGAATGAAGAAAGTTAATGGAAAAAGGGTCAAGAACAATGAAAAAGTGACGCATTGTGTCAATGCATTTGTTTCGAGCCTTGCTTTCTTCTAGTCTCGATGGCGGCAAATTAATGAAAAAACAAAAACCGCAAAGCGTAGAAGAAGAAAATATCTACAATGCTCAGAAAATACAAAGTCATTGAGAGCTGGTTGTGATGTTGCTACACGTCATGTTGCTACACGTCAATACATATGAGATGCCAATAATACAAAGAGCAAAATCATAAAGTCATGAATTATGGGCTCTAGTGCTACAACCCTTTTTCTTCTTTTAATAGCACAACAGCCCATGGCTAACCTAGGCTAACCTTTTCGCATACACTCATGTTGTGCATGTTATATTTGTTTGAAGGGACATACAGTTTTAAGCCGAATCAGAACGGCGAAAAGGTTTTCTTGGGCAATTTTTACTCTTGGAGGTTTGCCAAGAGGTGAAGCAGCGTAGAAAAATATTTCTTCCTACTTTTTGATTTTGCTTATGCAGAGAGTTGAACGTCGGATACTCTGCTTAGCAATTCACCCGCTAGTGTCAATAAACAACTTGCTTTGACGGAGAATTCCTCACGAGAATTCACTGAGAGCAGTTAATCTGACTACATTGGTACGAGTCCTTCTGAGGAATTCTACTAGGAATCCTAGTCTTTAATTCTTGGTAAGATATGGTAGTGATATGTGTGCCAGAATTTATTTCTGGGTTATCCTTAAGGTTGGGGTGATAATCCATCGAGAATCCATTGATTGACTAATTGTTAGTAATGCTAACCGGCATCTTTCAGATCAGATGAATAAGAATTTTGTTGTATTATGTTTCAGCTAGATTCTGAAGTTATCTTATTATCAGTTGCCATTAGCGATAAATTATCAGCATTGGTATATACCATACTATACACGTACTCGTACAATTCCGTCTGAAGTTTTCCACATTTGTCGATGCAAACAAGTTTATCCTAAACAAACATTTTCTTAGCATAATAAACTGATATAAAAATAATACAAGTACAAGTATGTACGAGTATATAGAGTTTATTGAAAAGATTGTCTTCACAAAATATTCGCTTGAATACATACATACTATGTATGTACATAAGATTTTGCCGTCTACTACCAGCTTAGCTGAAGAATTCTTCAATTTTCAATTGCTACTTTCAGGGAACGAGTAAGTGAGTGCGCTAGTTACAAAAACGAATTGTATTCATCTTTTTTTTTGGAAGAAATGTTTTTTTTTGCTTCCTTTTTGCGATATCAACATATTTTTCTTTTCTACTTTCTGCTTCTCAACATACATACGTACATATATACATATATATGAAAATACTCGTAGTTATTGCAGACTTGGCAGCAAAACTTTTGTTGTATTTTCGTAGACGAGGGTTTTTTTACTTTTCATTCATCATTATTTTGAAAAGAATTTTATTCGACAGTTTTGGCAGTTTTTAAGGAAAAGAAAATATGTCTTTAAATTCCTTTTACCCTACACAAATTTTCTCTGAACATTATTGAACCAAGTCGTTTACACAATACAAAAAGCACAGTATTTTTCTGGGTGCTGTGAGGGGTTAGAATAGCAGCAGTCAGCAGCGTAACTAATGCGAAAATGATGAGCGCATTGATTGAGAGATATGGAAGAACATACACACACACACACACATACATACAAACATTATTATTATATGTGGATTAAAGGAAGGCTGCAACTAATGAGATTTTTTCTTTGGTATTTTAGACAATTCATATACAAGTGTTTGTCTGTCTGTATGTTTGCCTGTCAGTTTTCATGTGTGTGTGTGTGTGTGTATGTGTGCGTGAACTTATTTCAACTATTTTTGTTGGCCAAGATATTCTTGAAAATAATTAATGCGAAAATTTAAGAAGATTTATGAAAAAATTTATTTGATCGGTTTTTGGATCAAATTGGTATCTGATTAAGAATAACTTATAATTTTTGCCTTCTATATATTGCCGAAATTCATTATACTTAACTTCAACTTAATATATACTGCATCCGAAGCAATAATATCTCTGTACATTTATGTAACACCCTAATCAGTTCAAAAATTCGCCAACAATTTCGAAAAATATAAAAAGAGGAAATTGTGCACTCAATGGCAAACACTTATACTTACACACACACACATAAACTTCTTCGTGTTACCTTCCTTGCCAGAAGGATCAAATGTGGCTATAAAAGTGCAAATGTGAAACGAATTTTCGAACATGATTATTATTGCACCACATAAATCAAAATGCGGTAAAGTGAAAGGGCGGAAAAAGAAGCAAAGAAGACAGAGGAAAACCAGAAGTAGCGAAGGTGAAGAGTGAGAGAGAGAAAGAAAGAGTAAAGATGAAAAGTAAATCGAAGCGGAAACGTGCTATGCGTGCTATTAACTATATATTTATATTTATGTGTGTGTATGCGTGTATCTGTATTGGTGAAGAAACGTTACTGAAGACAGCATATATATACGCATACATACATATATACAGTATATATGTACGTGCAGACAAACAACAACTACAAAAATAATAATAAAAACAAAATATTTATAACAGGAGGGGTTAAAACACAACAGCAAACGCAGCAATTTCTGCACTTACGTTGTCGATTTGTGTCACGGTCAAAGTGTGCATATTAGTTGAGGGAACGGAAACGGGGATGATGGTTGAAGAAAGTAGGCACGATTGTGACAAGGGTGACGGAAAGAGAAGACGAGAGAAGAAAGCTACATACTTAAAAATGCAATACAAAATACATAATACAAAAAATCTCCCTTTTTTCTTCAATACTCATACATATTTGTAGCATACTTATAGGGGGCAACAACTATTTGTTAAATATTGCAAGGTATTTGTACAATGACTGCGCTGTTTTTATTTATGTGAGTCTGTGTGTGTGTGTGTATGTGTGCCACATACTGTGCCGTCCGTGTATGTGTGAATTCTACACGTGATCACAATTATGCCTGCCAAATGCAAGTGAAGATTTTTTTCATTCTCCAATGTAAAAATAAATTTTGCGCTCAGTGCAAAATTGTAGGCAAAGGCAAGCAGGAAAGCGAATGAGAGTGCATAAAAGGGAGTGTATGAAAGGCCGTCAAGTTAGGTAAAGCAGAAAAAAAATGCAATCTCATTTTTACCTACTTACTGCTGCTCATCATCATTAATATTTTTTTTTAACAATTTTTGGTGGTAGTTTTTCTCGAACTTATTTTCTCCCCCTTTACTTGCACTTTATATTTTTATAACTAAAGGTGTGGCACACACACACACACACACACACAAACAAACAACCATGCATGCAGTTTCTCAAATATTTGCTAGCACATGACGGCTGCTTTCTATTTTATTGCTACTTACTACGTTTTATTTTTTTTTATTTTTTTTTCTTGATGCCTACTGTTTTCTTTCCTGCTGCCTTATTTCTCATCATCTGTTGCAGACATATTAAAATGCTAAGTAAAATTTACTTTTCCAACGATCAATTTAAAGCATTTGTGTATGCCGCATAGGTACTACACATACTTGCATACTTATATTAAACGCCAGAAGGTATGCAATAAATGTTTTTCTGCTTTTTTCGGTTAACTTCGTTCATTGCTGACAAGTGCAGAATTTTTTCGATTTCTTTGGGTATTTTATTTTCTCATGTGCTTTATTTGAGCTCAAGAACTTTGTATGTCATGATGAGTGCTGCAGTTATTGTGGAATTTCTTTGGCAAGTTGCTTTGCACTAAAAGAAAGAAAACACTGAAATTCTTTAATTTCTGAGTTAAGGCAATAAAGCGTATATTGGAAGGCAAAAGCGCAAAAGTGCAAAAGCATTTACAATTGAATTGCTAAGCTCAATTATTCAATTATTTTTAAACTTGAGCATAATTTCGCTTTTTTCTTTGCTTTACATTGACATGTTGAACTTGAAAAGGTTCTTTTCATGTTTTGTTATCAAGTGTTTCGTGAAATACCATATTTATGCGAGTTTATTTATTGGGCAATTATTATTTCGTATAGGCAAAAGTAAAAATGTCTCTGCCCTGATTGCTGTACAAATTTGTATGTTTCTTTAAGCGAATGCTATGCTCTAGTAATTCATAAATACATACTTAGTTATTCTTATGTAGTAGGTATATAATGGAATTAATGTATCTTGAACTTTATTGGCATGATTGCTTTGAATGCAAAGTACTCATACAACCACCAGTGGAAGATTTTCATTTGTGTTAAAACGTAAAGGAAAGTAAATGAGAAATTTAAGATTTATGCGTTAATTTTGAAAATAATAATTGAATTTCTTTTGCGCCATCACAAGAAAGGCTTTGCACTGACATAAGATTTACTAACGTCAACAAATCAAAAATGTATTTATTTTGCACAAATTTAACGACATTTTTAACTTGTATAAGAAATAATATCGGTGGTCGCTGAGTGTCCGAGGTTCAAGATTCTCTCAAGGTAATAGCAAATCTACATGATTAAAAATTGCTTTGAAAAGCTTTGAAAGCTGTTCGGATTCGGCATAAAACTGTAGGTCCCTGTAGAAGAATAAGAAATAAACTAAATGCAATTACGAAAGCAAACCGCTAGCGGGTTCTTGAAAAAAAAGCTAAAAATTTAGTAAAATTTTTAAAAATTACATTCAATGAGGGATTTCAAAACTCATGCATTTCATAAATCTAAAAGTTACGGAAAAGAGGTTCAGGTTTTTCGATCTTTAAAAGAGGCCGAATAGAGCCCCTTCACTCTTTCACCTTGGATCTGTTGGTATTGAAATTGAAAGTCCCTTCGATGAAAGTTATAATAAAGTAATAGGTGATTACCTTCCTTCAAAATTGTATTGCTTTAGAAGCTTTAGAAGCATTAATCATGATAGCTGACATGTATGTTTAAGTAGAAGGGAGTATCCCAAAAAGAAAACCTAGACCCTCTCCTGACGACTCACAAGAATTCAAAAGATTCTTGAGCTTTTCGGAAAGGCTTTGATAGAAGGTTTAGGTCCCAACGATAAGGAATAACATTGAAAATGTTTCGATAGTGCTTTATGAAAACATTAAAGATTTACTTCGGATTTACTGGTGTAGTTGGTAGTGCGTTGGCCTGCTACGCAGACTGTCGGAGGTGCAAATCTCAGCACTGGCAGAATCAAAAAGTAGAAAAAGAAGTTTGTGGCTCTTCAGCTTTCCTACTTCTCAATTCGGTTGATTTTCTCTGCAACTCTCTTTTGACATCCTTAATTTCCGGATTGTATTTGCTTAAGCACGAAGTATTAATTTGCTTTCAAGGGAAACAAAACACGAAATCAAAATGTTTTATGCGATAGCATTTCGGAAACCAATAACAAGAATAGGAAGATGGGGCAGAAGAAATATTTGTCCATTAAATATTGACACATTAATTTATTGATTTGGCGCCAGAATGACTAATGAAAAACAAACAAATTATATACGCTCATAACCACGAATATATTTGCTTGTACATATATTTTACAGGGTGGACCATTTATAATTTGGAATTTGATTTTATTTGGTTTTTATTATTTGAAAGTATGGTGCAATCTTTCCGGTTAATTGTGGAACAATATTTCATAAAAATGACTTCCTCGGCTGGCCTTGCAGTAGCTTATACGAGCAATCTAATTTTTGAGTACACTTTCGACGGTATAGAGCTGTACTTGACCAATGGCTGTAGTAATTTCGTCCTTAAGAGCCTCAATTGTTGCTGGATAGTTAGAGTAACATTTACCTTTAACGGCCCCCTACAATTTTTGTCGGTTCTGCTCACTGTCGAAGTACGAGAACGTGTTGTTTTGTCCAATAAACCACAAATTGATCCACAAATTGCGTGGCAGACGCTTCTTTCGGCGCTTTTATCGAATTTTGAGCTTAATTTTCTTACACTTTCGGTAGAACACGAATGCCATTAGAGAGTTGGCCACACTCAAACTAATCAGTAGTTCACATTCCAAATGTTAGATGGACCACCCTTTATATGTGTGAGTGCATTTATGTGTGAATGTATTTTAGACTGTGTACATGTGTACGCATTAATTCATGTCAATAATTTGGAGTAGCCAACAATTGGACCGCAGCGTACGTGGGATGTTGACTTGAATGTCAAGAACAAACTTACCATTTATTATATGCCAAATACTTGTGCAAACACACACACATACAACAGACGCAAGCACGGAAATAGATTCAAAAACAATAAACAGGCACAAAAATTGACATGAACTGCAAATGATTTGAAATGAAATTGAATAGTTTCACTTGATATGAAAAACATTTCTCTCTCTTTTATTTACATTATGTATAAGAATTGCAGCAGCAAAACTTAGGAGATGTCAGCAACACACTCGCACACACATACATACTACACAGGAAAACTAAGCAGAAATACTTAAATTCATTTATTTTGTAAATTACCAGATTTAATTTTCTTAATCATTTTTATTTTTCAAGTGCTTCTGAGTAAGTGTGAAATAAGTGCTACTTTTTTGTATCTTCTACTGGCGTTTTTCAGTTTTGCAACTATATCTCGTTTTTTTCTCTCTAACGTATAACTAATAAAAAAATAAAAACATTTTGCTATCATTACAAGTTGCAAATGATTTTTGCTTATTTAGCGCCAGCTGTTGGCGCCAACATGATGTTGTTATTGGAAGCAACATACTTACATTGTAGCAGCAATACAGAAACAACCACATCAACAACAGCAACAACAACTGTAGCACCGACACCAATTCAAATGAAAGGAATTGTTTGTTTTTTTTAGAAGTTTGAATAATAAAAGCGATGAACGAGCAACAACAACACACACACACACGCAGAAAAATTGCATTTAATGCATGAATGCAACTTGATTATTATTATTATTGTTGTTGTTGCAGTTGTCATTAACATTCAAGTTGTTGTAAACGTTGTTGTCGTTGCTGCAATTATTCGATTTAATTATCATATTAAATGAAATGTTAAACAAGGCATTAGGAAGAAAAACATGGGCAAAGTCAGGGAGCGAGGGGAAATGAAATAAGTAGCTAGAAAAACTAGCGCTAGAATATCACTAATAAATGAGGGGAGGAAAAATCGGTCTAAAATACGATAAAGAAATGACAATTTATACAAAGATGAAAGCATTTTCTAAACGGAACCATTTCTTGGCAGGCAATGGCAAACTTTCAAGGTTAAAAATTGGTCAAGAAGAACTTTTCACTTTATCATTTGGGGACGGCATAAAATTTATAATCTTAATCATTCAAACACAAAAAGAGAAATGCGAAAAGCTCAGCTTAGGCCTTCCAGGGGCATTTGTGCCATTACAGAAGAAGAGGAAGACAAAAAATGAGTAATGATGTGAGAAAGTTTATAGGTTGGAGTAATTTGACAAAGTGTAGGCTACGACATTAGCAACAGTTATGAAGCGGAAAGTTTTTAAATTAATAGGAAAATGTAATGAATTTTGAGAAAAATGAAAATTGTTTAACCTTTTAGATAGTTTTTGAGCACTTTTGATAATTTTGATCAACTTTTGACGATTTATAAGCAAAGAAACTGTTTTTCCGTTTTTAGAAATTTTTCCCATTCATGAAAAAAATTTTTTATGTTTTTTATTTTTTTATTGTTACATTCAACACACAGGGTGTACCCTTATGAATGCAGGGCATTGTGTTGAATGGAAGGAAGATTGATAGGTGGGAGAAAGAAGGAGGGAGAATCAGAGACGGAATGCAATCACACAGGACACCGATAAAGGGATAGTCAGCCATTGTGGCAAGTGTTATGCCCTTACCACAATGAACTTCAGTTTATCAGTGTCAACTGTGACCACATGTAGCGGCAAAGGCCAAGCTTTTCGCATCCACTCATGTTGTGCGTGTTATATTTGTACATGAATGGAAGGGACCTACAGTTAATGCCAAATCCGAACGGCGAAGTGAAAAGCTTTTCATTGGCAATTTTTACTCTTGTAGGTTTGCCATTGCCTGCCAAGAGGTGGTGCCGTTAATTTTGTTGCATTGTTTTTTTTTGTATTTAAATTTTATTTTTTTTATTTTGCCTATGCCGAGATTCGAACCCCTGACACTCTGCATAACAGTCCAACGCACTGGCGCAGTCCAACGCACTACCGCTACGCTACAGCGACCACAAATTTACAAAAATGTTGCCCATTTTTGACATATTTTGTGTTCTTTTCCGATTTCTTTTAGATGCAATTTATTTAAAGCAAAATTTCCACTCCAGTTGTATAGCAAAATTTAGTTGCAATTAAACAATCAGTTCAAAATAAAAATAAATTTAAGCTCCTCAACAGAAAAATTTCCCCTCTAACTGAAATCATCTGTACAAAATTTTTATTTTTTTTTATTTTACATATTTAAATACTTGTAAAAATATTCTGAGAAGTTTTAATTCAAATTACACTTTTTCATTTACTATAAACGGAGTGAGTAGAAAACTGCTCAGACGCTCATCACCAAGAACGAAGATTAAATGCCCTAATGATGTGTGCACTCTTCAAATATTTCACATTAATTTAATTTTTCCATCAGATGTGTTGTTTACACAAATGCTGCATACTCTAATACTCAACAAGAAGAAACTTCGCTCCACTCGCCAGTATCCGCCCGCCTCCTACTCCCGAGCACTGGGATGCCTGCTGTAAGCATTAATGTTTGCAATGTATGTAGCGAGCTTCTTCTTTATACACAAAACGCAATACCATAAATAGAGCGAAAAAAATAATAAATAGAGATAAATAAAAGTAGATATAGTGATGGATTCATGCGTGAATTCTCCGTCTATTGCTTTCAATAGCTGCACAATATTGCAACTACTCGAGTGCTGTTGGTTGCTGTTGGCGGTCGCCTGCAACCGTAGCAGCAGATCAAATGAGTTTGCAACTTTTCAAATACTTGTCAGATATTTACTTCAAAATCATTTTTCTTCTTTTCTACGTACATACATGCATATGTATATAGTTCTTATTGCATTTCAATTACTGCATTATATACATGAGATTTTTGCGTATATCTTGATTTGGCTACATGTTTAACCGCCTCCATTTCTTCCTTTAGAACACCCGAGAACGACATTCCATTTGTCTATTTTTTTCCTCCAGTATTCGTATTTTATCATTCATTCATTTTCAATGTACATGTGCGGGTGTATGTGTGTGTGTGTGTTGCATTGTAGCACAATGTGTGTTGCATTCGCTCGCTCTCTCTCTCTCTCTCTCTCTCTCTATCTCTCTCTCTTTCTCTCTCTCTCTCTCTTCGTATCTTGAACATAGCTATTTGTTGTAAGCATTACTTTGTAGCTTTTTATTGTTAATTTGTTTTCTGTTGCTGCTGCTGTTCGTAAATTGCTACAAAGCCAAATTCAAAAATTGCTTCAATGAATTTTCAGATGCTTAGAATGATTTACACTGTTTCGGATATAACTTTTACCACTACTAATACTACATACTACAAATTTTAGTACTACATCTAGTACTTGGGTATACATCACTATTTACATCACTATTACTAATTTAGTTTTACTACATAATTGTACCATAAATTCTACTACAAATATATATAGTAATCAGTTTTTCAGCTACTTATGTACATTTCTACTTTTACAATTAGTCGCGCCACCAAATATTCCATGATAGCTTCCATGATAGCTTCTATTCGCGCGGAAACCCATTCATCAAAATATTATTTTAAGGTTGGTATGACTGTCGGTGACATCTGTGCCCAATGTCACATCAAAATAATCATTAGTGTTTAGTATACGCTTGTCTTTCTGAAGTACAAAAAGTGCATTCGGCGATTTTCACAATGAGTGAAATTATTCAACAAAGAAGTTCCACTAAATTTTGTGTGCGGAATCAAATTTCTGGTGCCGAAACGTTCAGAATGTTGCAAAAGGCCTTCGGTGATAATTGTATGTCGCGAGCAAGTGTTTGTGATTGGTACAAATTGTTCAAAGATGGTGGAGGTCGAGAACGCGTTGACCACGAACCACGTCCAGGCGGCCATCAACATCAACTGATGATCAACACGTCAATAAAATTAAGGAATTGGTGCTCGAGAATTGACGATTAACAGTCAGAGACCTTACTGGCATCGTTGGAATATCGGAAGGATCAGTGAAGACCATTTTAAAACATCATTTGGGCCTAAGAAGAGTGAATGCACGATTGGTTCCAAAATCACTGCATTGGTTTTACGAGACCATTTTGCCATTTAGCACCGTGTGACTTTTGGCTATTTTCTAAACTCAAAAAACCGCTTCGTGGACACCGTGTTGAGTCAATTGAAGACATTAAACATGAATCGCTAAGCGCATTGAAGGCTATTCCGGAAATTGACTTTAACAACTGTTTCTAGAATTGGAAAAAACGTTGGCACAAGTGTATTGGGGCCGGGGGGGGGATTACTTTGAAGGGGACGAAATAGATTTGGAAGAATGAATAAAAAATTTTGAAATTATCTACAAAGTCTTACTAACTTTTGCCCACAGTAGTATGGCTAGTTCTGTGACTTCTGCTATGACTACTTTCATGATTAATTCCATGACTAATTCTATAACTAATTCCATGGGTACTTTTATGACTTCTTTTTTAAATTTTCCATGGCTACTTCTGTCAACCTTGAGATCAAGCGGAGACTAACTCTTGCCAACAGGTGTTACTCAGTAGGCAATTGAGAAGTAGACCGAACCTCTCTTGACCGACGAAAATAACGCTCTATAAGTCCCTCATCCTTCCCGTCCTAATGTATGGCGCAGAGACGTGGACATTGACCATCAATGATGAGAGGCTGTTAGGAGCGGTCGAGAGGAAGATACTCCGTAAGATCTATGGTCCAGTATCCGTGGACGACGTGTATCGAATAAGATGGAACGATGAGCTGTATGAGCTGTACGCCGACACTGACATAGTCAAGCGTATAAAAATCCAGCGGCTTCGCTGACTGTGTCGGTCATATTGAGCGAATGGAAGAAAGCGCCCCGGCTAGAAGGGTGTTTTATTCGAACCACGGTGGAGGAACACGCAGAAGGGGACGTCCTAATCTCCGTTGGAAAGACCAGGTGCAGGGCAACCTGACTGCACTTGGCCTTATCAACTGGCGCCAGCGTGCGCATAGTAGAGGCGACTGGCGAAGCTTTGTAGAGGCGGTCAAGACCGATCATCGGTTGTAGTGCCAGTTAAGTAAGTAAGTATGGCTACTTCTATGACTAGTCCTGAAGCTAATTCAGTGACTAAGTGCAAGACTACGTCTACAACTACTTGTATAACTACTGCTATGACTCATTTAACGGCTATTTTTATGATAAGTTCCATGACTATTTCTACTACTATTTCTATTACTATTTCTATTACTATTTCTATTACTATTTCCATTATTCTATTTCTATAATTACTTTTGTGACTACTTCTATGAGTACTTCCATCACTTCCTTCTTTTATGCCTACTTCTATAACTTTCATGACCACTTCCACAACTATTTATATGACTACTTCAATGATTACTTCTATGGCTACTTTGATAAACACTGCTATAACTAATTTGATGACCCCTTCTATGACTACTCTGATAAATAGTTCTATGACTACTTTCATCACAAGTACTGCAACTACATCTATAGTTACTTCTAAATTGAATATTTCCATGACTACTTCCTTCAGCACTACTTCTATGGTATAACTACTCTATGACTACTCCATTACCACTTCTACGATTTTTTCCATGACTACTTCAATCACACTACTTTTTCGACTACTTCCACCACTACTTCTTTGACTATTTCCATTACTAAGTACTTCCCTGACAATTTACATGCCTGTTAGCAATTAGTAGAAAGCCCATACTGCCTGTGTCACGTATTGCTTTAAATTTTCCGTTTCTTTTCTTTAAAATGTAATATGAATGTAAGCACACGAGTATATTCAATTATTGCCACAAGGGTGCGTGCATTAAATACACACACAAACACACACACACGCACACACACGCATTGACGTGTATTCAATTTAATTTTATCGTCCTTTTGCTGCGTAGTTTTTATCATTGTCTTCTCTGTGGAATATCGCTGCAGAAACATCTGCGAGCAGCGCCATTTCAACTTTTTAATTGATCAAATTTATGTATATTTTGCTATTGAATTGAAATCAAGTTTAAAATATTCATATAAGAATGAAAACAGAAAATTATTGCCAATGATATTAACATAAATTCGTTATAATTGCGCTTTCGCTGCTAGAGAAAACAGTAATGTACCGAAAAATGCCAACCCTATGCAATAGTTGCTGAAATCAACAACATTAATAAAAACCATTGCTTTTTGAATTATTTTTAAAGGGAAAGTGTTTTGCAACGTTATGGTAAAGGTAAAGATTTTACATACATATATATGTACCTATTCCATTTAATTCCACATGAAAAAATTAATATTTGAACTTCTGAATAGCACAAACACATTTGCATATGCATAAATTTAAGAATTATAACATGTTCTGATTCCATTGTGTTCCTCGTAAGAAAAATATTCGTTGCCATTTCATTCACCATGAAAAGAATTTGAGTTGTTTTTAAATTTATTCTTAATAATTATTTCAAAGAAAAAAATTCAGTTCTTATTCAGTTTTGTTCCTCATGTTTCTCACTTTAATAAAAATATTATTCTGTATTTCAAAGTGTTTACTCTAGAAAAGTGATGGTATTGCAGTATTAATTAGATTGTTCTAATTCCATTCAATACATCATGGGCAAAATTTTATTTTATGTTAAAAATTTTATCATTTTCACCTATGCAGTTTTGAATTTTGCCAATATAAGTTGTTTTAAGAATTTGTGTTCCAAATCAATTTTGTGCCAGATATTTGTTTTTACCAATTTAAAATAAAAAAAAGTTATTTTATGCATTTCTCTTAAGAAAATCGTTGCTAATGCATTTTGCACTGCCTTATTCAAATTCCATAGAATGTCACATATAAAATTTACTCACTTCTTAACATTTTCAATACAAAAACCATCAAATTTATGTTACAATTAACAAATGCATGGGTTTTCAAAAAATTTTGTTCCCATTCCATTAAATTTCATATGCAAAAACTACTTTTTATACAATGCCCTTGTAAATTTAAAGCCAGAGAAACTTTAATTTCTTTAAAAATGAGATGCTATTAGACTGTCATTGGGAAATGCCCAAAACATCACTACAAAATCTTTTCTTACAAAACCTTTCATCCTTCATCGAAATGTAAACCAAAAAAAGCCACAACAGCCTCAAAATCCCTCACGCATTCACTAACTATGCATCAATCTACGTACGAGTATTAGTTTGTAGCTAAATTTTTCCAATTACTACAGAAAAACGTTTTCATATGGAATATCCCAACTCATATTTTCTCCTTACCTCAATACCACATAATTCCCTTTGAGCCTTCGCTATATAGTACGTTGTTCGTTCGTTTTCCAGCTCTGTGTGAAGCATACGTTTCTAACACTCACATATACGTGAGTTGATGGGTATCACCCTCATCTACTCCCACCTTTATCTACCAGCCTTCCTCCTTCACTCACTCACTTCACTCACACTGTCAATTTCATTAATATTTGTACATTTTTTTTATGTGTGCACATGGCACTAAGGCAGCACCAAAAATACCCGAAGGACTGATAAATTTTGCGATTTCTTCATTCTCTAATTTATACGAGACGACGATTTATATGAACACTGGCTACACATTGCTCTGAGGGGCCGGCGAGTGCAGATGGTGGGCTCGCATAAACGAAAGACTCGAGCTCAACTTGATGATGCCCGAAAAGGACAATATACAAGCATACTTACCTACTCTACGACAGTCTATGCTACACTACGATACTCTACCCCTCCTACTCTTATTCTACTGTTGCTCGCACTGCAACATAAAAGTATAATTCTATTGTTCCATTGATGCCATCGTTTCGTTATTACTGTTATATTCTGTGATCCCAAGGTTTTTTTTTCGCCTGTGTATGCCTGTGTGTGTGTGTGTGTGTGTTTGTTTGTACGGTGTTTTCTCATAAAATTGGGATCACAGGATAAACATTGTTTAGCACCCTAAGGTGTGTGCAGCAGCGCTAAAGCAAAAGCTTCGGTTATTATGCGACCAAGCGAATAACGAAAATGAATGCGCGAGCAACTGGTATAGTCACTCTGGTTAGTAGCAAAAGACAAAACTAAAACAAGTAGTGGTGTTTCAAAAAAAGTATAAACTACAAAAACAAATATTGGAATATCATTGTTACCTCGTCGGCTCCCACAAGCAAAACGTGAAAAAACCCAGCAAAATTTCACAATGACATGAAATGATGAAAATATCCGCAAGACAAAAAAATTAAAAAATACTAGTTAATTTTAATAGTGAGATTCCTATTAGATTTGTTTGTTAGTTAATAATGTGTGTTGCCCTCCTAAAAGTATGCAATAAACGTGTGGAAAGCCTTAACATATCAAATTAAATATAACTACTTTAACTCGGTTTAAATGTTGTATTTAAAATTAAAATGCATTGGTGGGACAGCTAAAAGTATGCAACGAATTTTTAAATATTTAGCCTGAGGGGCTTGAAAGAAGATGTGTGGAAAAGCACAAATATGACAAAATAAAATATAAATAGTTTGATACTTTTTTGTGGGATTTAGAATTAAAATTCAATCGCGAAACAACTGAAAGTATGCAATAAACTTTTAAATATTATGCTGAAGTAGCAAATATAGAAAATGGCAAACAAACCATATGGTAAATCTTGTTGTGTCTTTTAAATGTATAATTTAAAACAAAAATTCGTTGATGAAACGGCTAAAAGTATGCAATTAACTTTTAAACATTACGCTTAAAGCACTATACATATATCGTAAAAGAACTGATGACCGAGAAAGTAGTGCTTATCATAAACAAAAGTTATTTAGGTTGACGTTAAATTGAAAAGCACAGTTCTTAAAAGAATTCAAAATCAAAAAACACATAGATTTAGGCAATCAAAATATGCATAAAAATAAAATTATAACAAACATGACGCTATTGTGGCAATTTTAAACCGCAATCATGAGTTCATAATAAAAACTAATATATAAAACGCCTAAAAGCAAGTAATAAAAATACACATAAAAATATCTATTAAAAACTACAATACTCTTAAATGAGAATAAAATTCGAAAGCACTTAAATGTATGCTATAAATTTTGTACAAACACTCTAGCAATACATGATAGGTAAATTGCAATTCTTATGCATTTCTTACTCATAATATTATACAAATTGTTGCATACGAGTATATGCTACAAACTATTTCATTTTTGACCAAATAACTAAAAGTACACTTCAATTATGCAATATTTGTGGTCGCTGTAGCGTAGCGGTAGTGCGTTGGATTGCGGCAGTGCGTTGGACTATTACGCAGAGTGTCAGGGGTTCGATTCTCGGCACAGGCAAAATAAAAAAAATAAATAAAAATAAAAAAAGCAACAGCAACAAAATTTATACACGGCACCACCTCTTGGCAGGCAATGGCAAACCTACAAGAGAAAAAACTGCATATGAAAAGCTTTTCACTTCGCCGTTCGGATTCGGCATAAAACTGTAGGTCCCTTCCATTCATGTACAAATATGACACGCACAACATGATTGGATGCGAAAAGCTTGGTCTTTGGCGCTACATGTGGTCATAGTCGACACTGATAAACTGAACTTTATTGTGGTAAAGGCATAACACTTGCCACAATGGCTGTCTATCCCTTTATCGGTGTCCTGTGTGATTGCATTCCGCTTCTGATTCTTCCTCCTTCTTTCTCCCACCTATCAATTTTCCTTCCATTCAAGACAATGCTCTGCATTCATAGAGGTACACCCTAAATGTTGAAGGTATCAAAAAAAAAAACAATAAAAAAACCATTTCAAGTGCAGAAGATAGCTACATATCAAATATTTTCGAAAACATTTTGAACACCACAATAAATAAACTCAAATAATAGATTCTTCCTAGAAATTGATTTATACCTAAGTACATATACCAACACAGTTTACCTATGGACATAATCGAAATTGTTTTTACCAAAAGTATGCAATGGTTTCAAAAAAGCTAAAATATAATATTTCACTTAAATTCGCTCATGTACTTTGCAATCAATGTAACTAAGTAATAAGTTTTTAAATAGAAAAAGACAAGAAGTTTAATTAAAAATCTCCTCCGAAAAGTATGCAATGAATTTGGAAAATAGTACACGCGCCGTTTTTTTCCTAAAATATGCTTTAATGTCCTTATTAAAATTTGTTTGTTATCAATTTTGTAACAAGTTTTAAATAAATTTTCTTTAAAATACTTCTTTAAATTTCTCTCATAATTTTCTTTCTTTTTTATGATTCTCTTTTATTTCTTGCGTACTTTAAGCGCATTAAGCAATCTGCTTAAAAAAATATATCGTTTTTAAGAGTAACCGAACATTTAAGTTCAACACTGCTCAGAATCAAATATAAATAGCATATATTCTTCATATTTTCTAACACCTCCATCCTACTTGTGCTCCAGTACAGGGAAACTAAAAAATTTTCCATCAAATAATGCTACAGAAAGAAAAACAAAAACCAAATAAAAAGAAAAAAAAAAAAAAGAAAAAATAATAGAAAATTTTAACAAGCAGTAGCAGCATTTTAGACATGATTCTTCAATACATAAGTATGTACGTACAGACTTAGATATACTCACTTACATACATATACTACACAAACATAACTACACGCTACTTACAAGTAAACGTATACTACATTGCTATTGTACCCAGTGTTATCGTCGTGCTCTTGTAGCAGCAAATTGGATGCATTTTTAGTTTTACTTGTTAGTTTCTTTTCACTACACTTTTGCTACCTTAATAATAGCAATAGCATTATAGTTTTCAACTGTATATAGTACCACGCTAATACAATGTTGTACAATAAGCGCTAGTGCATACGCACACACTTTTAAATACATACACAGAAATATACTTAGTTGCATATTGAGTGAAAACGATATTCGTTTTAACAATGCCTGAAACAATGGCGGGCTGCATTTCCCGTTTCTCTTGCCCATCACCAGACTCCACAACGAGGCAAGCAACCAAAACCAACTAACGAACCAAACGAAATGGAGAACGAAACAACACAGCAGCAGCGATAGCGACAGCGCAGTTAAGCCATAGCAAGGACAATGTAAGAAGAATTCTGTTGAAATGCATACGGAGGTAAAAAGAGAAATGGGAGAAGTAACCGAATACTCGCATGTGTGAGCGTGGACCTCAGCTAACAGGTAACTGCATATGCACATGGTGATATAGTGTACTCATGCATACATACGAACATAGTAAGCGTAAGCAAGCCAAGGCAAATTGCCATAAATTGTAATCGCATTTAAACGAGCACCTACTACATAAATATGTATATGAAACAAACGAACACAGACACACACACACACACAAAAAATGTGTAATGCCATAAAGTATGCAACATTTTTTTTATTCATTGTACATTTAGCATTCTTTTGTTTTGAATGGTTATGCACAAGAGAAAATGTTACGCGTATGTCTAGTTCTCGCTCGCTGGCTCTCTCTCTCTCTCTCAAATGTACTATGTAGCTTTGTCTAATGTTTAAATGCATGTCATTATGTGTGAGTGAGTGCATTTATTGTGTGGAAAATGTTAAAATTTATGCATGGAAATATTTTGCTTTTTTCAGATACACACACACACATCCAGGAAAATATGTTTCTAATTATAAGAAATAAAATAATGTACATTAAACGTTAAGATTTATTTCAAGTTTTTGACTTTTTTGTTATCTACTGTTGCTGTTTGGGTGTTGTTGTATGTATGTATGTATGTTGTATGTAATGATAATCATATCTTCATGAATTCATATGCTCAGTTACTATGTGCGTATGTGTTAAGTTTCATCAGTGTGTTTTTTTAGTTTCGAAATTTCTATAAAAATATTACACATTTTCAGGTGTTATTTTCGCAAACAATTACCATTGAAATATAATTTAATTGCTGCATATTAAGTTTTCTGGCAAATAATAGTTTGCTCTTGCATGTAAAATTTAAATTATAAAAGCTTTAAAGTGAGAAAAGTAAGAATGTGAAATAAAAATGAGAATATTATTGTTTTTAGATTAATTGTTAAATTGTATGTGGGTATGTGTGGGAGCCTGGGCTTATTGTTTTTCCGAAACAATTGCATACTACTTGGTATAAACTTTACTTATGATATCCTACAAAACATGATTAAATTCTTTCAAATATTTTGTTAGAAATACATAACAGTCTAAAAGTATGCAAATGAAATATGTGGACATTTTTCATGTTGAAGTGTGTTGTGAAAAAACAAGTGCATATTTTTAGGTCATCAAGTTTGCAGCAAACTGTAATTTAGTTGCATCATAAATTGTTACGATAGTGACTGCCATTTACATTCATACACAATGACAATTTATATATGGAGTCTATGTTAAAAGAACATAAAAGTGTGCAAAACAAAATTGTGTGCATCAGTGGGACGCCCTACAGAAGTTTACTTCTTCAGAACGTTTTCCTTTCGGGTTTTCAGGTTAGGTTTAGTAATCTTGTAAAAACCAGAGTCTATCGCAGATATTATAGGCGTGGCAGAAGGAACTTTTAACCAATATTTTGTTGGTCTTCCATTTTTCGACGAAGTCTACATACTCGCTGTCTCTCAGCCGAAGTTTATGCTGGAGATTTTATCGTAACACATTTGTTTGTGCTTTGAATTTGTTTTTTTTTTCAGTCTATACTCGCTCATTCTTTCAGCTCTAGAAATTTCTAAAAGTTTTTATTTAAAATGTAAAACATTTGTTTGAAATGTCATAATGGACAGGACCATTATACTCTATCAAACGAATATAATTCATACCCAGTACCCATTATTAATCAAGTTCGAATCATACGCGAATCAGCGCCCTCTATTCATTCTCGTAGATACTTGTAGATGCAAATGTGCTGCCCATCATTTATGTGTACATACATACGCATTCTCATTTTTTCATACTTGATCATAAATCATAAATATAAAAACGATTCTAATTGATTTCTTATTCAAACCATCAAATATGTACAGATATAAATAAATTGTTCCCTTCCACACGTTCTCATAGTTTCAGTATGAGTGTTGCTATGTTGTCAGTAACATTTTGATTGATTTTCTGTAGCGGTACTTTAGTTCTGAGCTTGTACATTGGACAGAAATATTTAATTAAAATAAACGAATTAAAACCAAATTGCTTCACCTCTCACATTACTATTGTTTCATTTCCATCTTATATCCAGTTACAAAATCCAAAATAAAAAGAAAAATATCCATGTTGCTTCAATTATCAAAAATATTCCAATTAAAATTGCATGAGCGTAGTGTTGCGTAGAAAACTGTGAACTTTTTCATGTGTTTCCGCAAATGAATGTTGTGCATGTCCCTTCCTCCTTCGTCCACCTTGCCGCCCCAAACATAAATGATTTATTTTGGCAACATAATATTGTTGTAACTACTGTCGCTTCATTTTCTTTGTATTTCGAGTTTTAATAGCCTCGTTTTTTTCCTTTTTTTTTTGGTGCTAAATTGTAATTTATGAAGTTCATTCATTCATACACCTTTTGCATATCACCATGTTGCAGCTACAACAACGATATGAGATACACAAACAAAAAGCAAAACAAAAAAGGCGACTGTAGTAGTAATAAAAATAAAATTGATGCTGAATCACACACACATACCCACACACAAATACATGCATACACAAGTATTCAGCGGAAATATGAGCATTCGCATTCATATTCTCATATTCGAAAACTGGGGAACCTTGCCACCGGATGTTGTGTTACAAAATAATTCACAATTGCTCTGACTTTATAAGTCATTTTTGTTGTTATTGTTGTACGCTTGTTAATAACAACCGTCAAGGGTCAGGATGAAGAAGAGAGTGAGTTAACAAATTTATATACCTTATACATAGTATATAGATATATAGCAGAGCAGAAAGTCTCTGTGTGTGTGTGTGTGTGTAGCAATAAATAATGAAAAACTCATACTTCTACACATACTTCAAAAAAAAGGTATGCTACTTTCACTGAACACGATGGTCACTTGAAGAAGTGGCTATATTTAAAGTTTCTCTGCATATTTTCAGGCGCACATATTTTAACTATTTACTTTAAAATTCACTTAATTAATTCAGTATACATAATGTTTTTATAGTAAAATGTCACTAATTAAAAAGGTAACTTGTAACTTAAACGTGAACCCTTTTTAAAATTTGCTGCCATAATTTTCCATCAATTTTCTATCTTCCTCTTTTTGGTTTGCATATTTTAATTAAAAAGTAATAATAATAGCATCAAAAAAATATCTTTCCTACATAATTACTCAGTTTCTGGATGTTAAGAGAGTGTATCGGTAAAAACGACGTACATAAACATTTATTAGCATACAGGATTTTAACTATAATTTCCACCCACCACCACACGAGATGTTGTCATTATTTGTAGCTATTACACTCAGAAAAAAGGCTATATTTAATAAAGCAGTGAGTTTTTGATGTTAGAATAGCAATTTTCTTTTAATGGAGCCATGCTAATTTGTCTACTGGAATCCATGGAGGTTCTTTTCACATCCAGTCCCAAGAAAAAAGGGTCATTCTAAGGACGTTGGATGAAGATATTGCGAAAAAAAGGTTGCTTGAAGAAAAGAAGTAGTATTCTTTAGGGACAGCGTCCTGAAATTTCTATAATAAAGATCCAACATGCATCGACAATTCAGTTTTGTAAAATGTTTTCAAACCGCAGAAGAAGAAATGAAAAAGAAAGGTTCATCTTTAATATGTACAATAGATTAAATTAAATAATTTTTCTACACCCCACCACCTCTTGGCAGGCAATGGCAAAACCTACAAGGGTAAAAATTGCTATGAAAAGGTTTTCACTTCGCCGTTCGGATTCGGCATTAAACCGTAGGTCCCTTCCATTCATGTACAAATATAACACGCACAACATGAGTGGATGCGAAATGCTCAGCATAGGCCCTCCATGGACTGTTGTGCCATTAAAAGTAAAGTAAAGTAAGATTAGTAACTATATGATATGACAGATGGTTCCTAAATTGACAAAGAAACCAGGTCAAGAGTTTATGGGGAATTAATTAAATAAAGGTCTATCAAGGCAGGCAATTCTCATCGGAATAACTTGAACACTAACCAAATAGTGATGGATTGTCTGGATACACTCAATAAGCTTGGCCTACACAACAGGTTTTAGATTATGAGATATACTTCGATTGAATGGAATGAAGTGGCTGTTGAACTAGCGACAAAAGAAAAAAATACACTATAGAGATTAAGTAATACTTTTTTTACAAAATAGTTTTTGTACGCAAAAGATTTCATCTTATGTGGATTTTTATCAATTAAATATAAATACATAAAACAATTAAATAAATAAAACAAAAAAAAAAGAGCATCTACTCCTGTCGTAGACTCAGAGCCATTCTGCAGGATGGTAAAAGGAACCTTATAACTACTTTTTAGGATAAAAGAAGAACAAGCAAGGATGTTATATTGCGAAAATCTAACTAACAATGCTTGAATACTTGAAAGTACTTACAAAAACATATAACCTAAAATTATTTAAGAAATGTATAAATATAAGAAAAATTTATCATAAGAATTATTACTGGTTTTCTATCAGAACACAGAGATTACGACAGTGGAGTTATAGAATCTCCTCGCCTTCATATACAGAGCCAAATGGTTTAATATGGACAGTCTTTGGGCTCGTAACTGAGCGCACCGGTTAGACAACGTGCCTCCTTTCTGCCACTCACATATGAAGGGATTCGCTGTGGCCAAATAGATCACCGAGGAAGTTTGGAACTTATCCACATAGCGCCTTCTTAACCAGACTTAATTTAACCTAGAGCAAAACTGGGAATTCTTTCTAATTACTCTTTTAGACTTTGCCAAGAGAACAAGGAATCTTCAAAGTATACATTAGGGCTGTTCTGAAACAGTAGATGCACAATAGATTGAAGAGGTCGCAGTACACTACCCAAAAATAGCTAAGAGAAGTGATACATAATAAATGGGGGGAGAAATCATTAATGTTCTGTACAATGTGAAAACGAAATGCAAAAATAAAGGAAAATATGCTGTATTCGCTTATGGTATAATGGTATACATTAAATTTATAAAAAATATTTGAAACCAATTACATAAATCTACCTGCCATGCAGTTGAAACAGTGACAGTAACTTTAATTCAATTTCCATACCATGTTTTATGATGATACAAAAAATGTGTGTACATGATTAAATTTACTTAATTTCAATTCATGATTCATGTATTGATAAAAATACACACCTACATACATATTACTTACAATTGATTTGAACACTTTCAGGTATGCATTGGGGAATTGTTATGGTATGTATGCAGTATTCGCATATATATACTTTAAAAAAAAAAAAAATTATTTGTAAAATGAAATAAAAAAATATTTGTAATTATAAAATACAAGAATTTATAAATATGCATAACATTTTCGATCGGCATTTCAAAAGGCTCACGTTATACCAATGTAAGTATGTACAGGGTGCGCCCTCTTTTACGTCGGTGTCAGCATTTTGGCGTCAGTGGAACCACCTTGTGGAGCATTTTGAAGGATGATTTGCATTTGTTTCCGTATAAAGTACAATTGACTTAAAGAATATTGCCGACAGACTGACCACGTCGCTTGGAATACGGCCAAATAGTCCCTGGATGTGTGGTGTCAAAAAATGGCGACATTGACTGGTTTCCATTCAGATTTCCAGATTTTAAAATTTGACACCTCCGGTCTTCTTTTTGTGAAGTTATTTAAAAAGCAAAGTGTACGCTAGCAAGCCTCACACCATTCCGAAATCATCGCTATACCACCCGAGATGCTCTCAAAAATGATGGAAAAAGCAGTGAAAAGAGCACATTTTGCTTTGGTCAATAACGGTAGCCACTTGATTGATGTTGTACTCAAAAACTAACCAAATAAATTGTTACGGACCAAATTAAATGAAAATACCTCAAATGGAAATTGGTTGTTTTTTTTTTAAGTTATTCAATATTCACATACCGACATTAAAGAAAGCGCACCCTGTATATAGTAGATATATGGTACATAATACTTTCTTTTTTCGATTTATTGATACAATTTTTATAATACTCTCCATTTTTGCATAAATTGCAAACACAAATGGAAAAAAAGAAGAAAAAATTCAATTAAAAAATCTCACATAAATCCAATAGATTACACACACACGTTCAAACACTCTCACATATACCAGCATAGTGGTGCAGTTTAGTGCATTCACTCACACTCATAAAAAATTATATAAAATTATACTACTCCTGCACGTTTTCAAACCAACACTCACGCGCTCTGTAATACACACACACACACACACACACACACGCTCAGGTTAACTTACACATTTTATTACAATTTCATTAAGAACTGTTAGTATTTAAGTTTAAATTGGAGAACGGAAAAGACCCAGGCAGGAAAAGTGAGGTTTTTGAAGACAATAAAATCTTACACTGATAACTATGAAAAAATAATATATAGGAAATATATACACGTACTCGTATTTCTCATGACAAAAAGAGTATACAAAAGGATGAACAAGAGAGCGTAAACAAATGCTTTGCACATATACCATTATGTATAAAGAATTACAAAAATTTACAGTTCCAAAATAGAGATTTCAAAATAGTTATCAATTATATATTTTAGTTTTCATAGAGTAAAAAGAGAGGAGGGTTCAAAACGCAAATGCTTCTAACCAACTCTTTGCTTTTCTTTAGCTTGAGATATGAAGGTACAATACCATATATCAAATTCAGATTTTGAAAATTCTATTCCACTCTTTGGACATTATTTTTTTCCTCCACTTGAGAATCGAACAAAGCAACACCAGCCAATAAAACTAAGCCCCCAAACTGACATCCTTTTTTAGAACGATTAAACGATAATATACTTCATAATAATTCTCTCTGTAGGAATCGCATCCGAAGCTACTGGGACTCTGGTCTAGTACCCTAGACCATCAAGGTGGAAATCATTCACAACTGGGTTTATGCCAGGATATTTATGCGTGCGTATGTGTGTGTGCTAAGCCACAACATAGTAAACGTTGTTCCTCTGAGCTACCAGCATCCAACCAAAAAGCAGTAGTGGCGCAATAAAAAGGAGCAGAAAAATATAAACCAAAGCATTTTCGCGCTTGTGAATAAAAAAAACGGCACATAAACAACATGAAAAAAGAAATGAATGAAGAAAAAATATATAAAATAAATATGTATGTAAACTTAAAAAATAAATAGAAACAACAACTGCAAGTAACATAAATGCTTAACGCGCAGACAAACGATGACTTCAAAAAATAATAAAAAAAAACCAAAAAAACATGAGCAAGGAACAACAGCAGCAGAAACTCGCAAAATGCATAAATCACAGAATAAGCTGCAAGCCAAAATGTATGCAATATTTTAAGCGTGTATTGCTGCACACAGTGGGTACTGCAAGTTGTAGTGCATCGGGGCATGTAAGTGTGCGCGTATGTGTATGTGTTTGTGTTATCGCTACACTTTGTATATGTAAGTGTTTATGTAGCGTTAAATATTTACAATTTAAAGTTTTCAACTGCAACTACACACTGCAATACGACAGCATTGACATGTTGGTGCGGCGGCGATAATGGAGAAGGTGAAAAAGTGGTAAGTGTGCGCTGAGATGTATGCAACATTATGCGGGAGTAAGAAAACGGAGTAGAAGAAGGAGAAAATCAAGAAGGCACAGTTTAGGTGAGATTGTTTTAGATGGTTTGTGCTAAGGAAATGGTAAAGAAAAATATATGTATACAAAATAAAGCAAAATTAAGAGACAAACGAGAAAAAAGGAGAGATAAAGAATTTTAAAAAAGGGTTCATACCATACATAAATACACACATATGTATATGTATGCACGTAGGTGTGTACATGTGTGAGGTAGCCTGTGCTGAAGCATTCGTTCTTCTTCCTGAGTATTTCTTCATTCCATTACTATGTTTATTTTTATTATACTCAAAAGTAGTTGTAGTGAGAATTTGTTATTGTTTTTGGTTTTTGTTGTTGTATACTGTTGCACTTGTTTTTGTTGTTTAACTCTTGTATGTACGAGCGAGTATGCATGTAGTTGGTTGAAATTTCATTTTTACGCTCGCATTGACAGCAAATACATTAACAGTATGTGAATGTGAGCATGTGTTTGTGTGTGTGTTATGTACATTGGAATTTCTTGACTTTAGAAGTTTCTAGCTGCATGTACTATGTATGCATAAGTATGTGTGTGTGTAATTTCGCACATCATCGCCTTCACTTTACTTTCTTGTAATTTCCGACTTGCATTTTATCATTTTTTTTTCTTATGTATTTTTTACTTTTACATGTAAAATGTGCGATCTCAAACATTTTACCTTGTTGTTGTTTTCATTTGATTTTGGAATTATTCTATTGTGATTTTAAATTTGATTTCTTACACTTGTTTTGCAACAAAAAGCAACAGTAGATGATTTGAAGTTATTTATGTTTATGAATGTGTCTCCAAAGGAAGAAGAAATATACCATATTAAGGGGGAAAAGAGAAGAGAGAGAGAGAGCAAAATCTATGTGATTTGACGCCCAATGTGGGGTCAGCTAGAAATAATGCTTTTGTAAGCGTTTCAAATTGCATACATTGAAAATTCATTTTTATATTTGGAGCGAAATGGAATTGAAACATTAAAAATTTATCTATGAGCACGTTTTTTAATGCTAAGTGAAGACAAATTTCTACATATGAGACAACTTGAGAATAAAACTATTCATTTGACGTTTCTAAAAAGTATTGGAACCAATTTTTAAAAAAATTTGTTGTTTAATATACACTCAAAATGCATATTTGCAATGCGGAACGAGTTGGAAATGAAACACAAATAGTTATGTCAGGCAAATATAAAACAACTTGAGAATAAAACAATTTTACGAACGGAAAGTTTCTTAAAAAAATCTCATGCTAGCATAGGGCAGCGCACGAACTATTTTCCTTTACAATTTTCTCTGATATAAATAATGCAGAGCAAAATGGAAATGAAACATATTTTCTAAGTATGTGAAAGTATCTCCCTATGGAATTTTATGTTAATACAAAACTAACAAAACAAACGGTGGTCGCTGTGGCGTAGTGGTAGTGCATTGGACTGCTACGCCGAGTGTCAGGGGTTCGAATCTCGGCACAGGCAAAATCAAAAAGTAGAAAAAATAACATTTCTACACAGCACCACCTCTTGGCAGGCAATGGCAAACCTACAGGAGTAAAAATTGCCTATGAAAAGCTTTTCACTCACCGTTCGGATTCGGCATTAAACTGTAGGTCCCTTCCATTCATGTACAAATATAACACGCACAACATGAGGGGATGCGAAAAGCTCGGCCTAGGCCCTCCATGTGCTAAAACTAACATCAATGAAACAACTTGAAACAATGGAACGCAAGTACTTCGAAAAAGCTTTTTCCATCTTCAGCAAAGTATAATAACTGATGATTCGTTACAATTTCTACTCATAAATGTAATGGGGAACCAAATGAAAATGAAATATTTTAATTTTTCAAAGTATATAGTAGCACTTGCAACACAATTGAAAAAAAAAAAACTATTCACAAAGCCTATTAGACCTGAAACAATTCGAGAATGAAACAATGATTTGTTATTTGCAAACCTACATATCGACTAAAATCTTATATCATAGCTCATTATCTTTGAGGAATAAGCAAATAATGAAATAATTTCATTTTAGATACGCAATGAGAAGAAAATGGAAATGAAGTTTATAATAATAATAATTTCATTTTATATACGCAATGAGAAGAAAATGGAAGTGAAGTTTACTTTGTTATGCAATTTAATGTTAATACAAAACATAAATCAATATCAAATGATATTCACATATGAAAGATATTAAAAACGAAACAATGTTTATTAAGAAAAAAAAATAAATTACTTAATGGCAGAAAGTTTTTCGTCGAAATTGGTCATGTTGATTTGAGAACAATACAAAAATTCACCTTTTCACAATCTCTTCTTATATACGATGTACGGAAAAATATGGAAATGAAATACTTTTGCTTTCAAGAATATGGAAGTATTTTTCAAAGCATTTTACTTTAATACAAAACAAAAACAAAAGCTATTACTAATTTTCACATATGAAACAACTTGAGAATGAAACAGTTCTTCCTTTTTATTGCTCTTTTAGGTAATATTAATATTAAAAATTTGTTTGGTGAATATTTATCTTATGGGACCATGTGTCATAATTTTGCAAAGTATAAATGTATGTGTTATAAATCATATCAAAAACATACATACGCAAAACGCAACGGCTTTATGTTGCTTTAAATTATGGCAATAAGACAATTTTTCTAATTTGTTTTCATTCACTCCTTACTCATTTTTATCTATATCTCTCGTTCTTCTCCTTATTTTCACTTTCTCTCGCTCTTTCTAATACTACTGGTACAACACTTGCCTCCTACCATTTATCTTAAATGTTTAACCAAATACGCGAAGATATTTTACATTTTTAAGCAGTAAATGTATTCATGTCTATGTTTTAATGCATGCATGTGGTGTGTGTGTGTGTGTGCAAGTCTAGAGAGTTTGCTCTCACTTGCAAAGATATTTGTAAATTACTTATGATGTCTTTACCAAATACTGCCAGGAAATATAAAATGTATATAAATAAATAAAGAAACTACCAAGCAAAAATCATAAGATATCACGCCACGCTCTTTTTTTTACGCTCTTAAACAATGAGCAATAGGGAAAGAGAAATAAAGTGTATTCAAGTTAACCATATCCAGCACTGTTTATTTACTTTAAAATTCAGAAAGCATTGAATGAGTTGAAAACTGGGCAAACGTATAGCTTAAAATTTCGAAACTCAAATGCAGACACATATAAATATTAGAATTGCCAAAAAAAAAAATTTTAATGGGAATGAAACACACAAGCTACACACAACACATAAGCTAAGAAAACGACTGTATGTAAATGTTACATATTAGACTGTTAAACCTTCTGCTAGGATTTACCACTGCTTTTCTCGGAGAGCAACTACTTCTCTTTATGTAGATGTTAGAACAAATGTGCGTGCATAAGTATGTACTCAAAAGTACCAAAATGCACACACATATCTACGAAGTATTTAAAAATATGGTACATAGTAGCAAGCATGAATGTTTATGAAGAAAACACAATCAGAAATTGTGTGTGAGTCATAAAAAAAAACAAAAAAACAAAAAAAACAAAAAAAAGAGGCAGTAAACTTTGAAAAAAGGTAGGAAGGAAGGCTAAGTATGTGTGTGTGTGCGTGTGTGCGTGTGTGTGTGTGTGTGTAGTAGTAGTAGTAGTAGTAGTAGAAACTGAAAATGTACAAAGTATTATACTGGCACTTTCAAATGATTGAGAATACGAGTATGTTTACAGTGTGAAGTGGAGTAAGGAAGTACGAGAAACTGTGGAAGAGTAAGAAGTGGAGTAAGGAAGTACGAGAAACTGTGGAAGAGTAAAAAGTGCGTTAAGCCAACAGTTAACCCTGACATACTCAACTCCCCTACCCCATACAAAAAAAAAAAATTATAAAAATAAATAACATCAGAACAATATCCAATTTTTCGTTATTTTATTTAAAGCATTTGTAAGAACGAGCAAATATTTTATTGATTGTCATTGGGAGGGAGTAATACAAAAATTTTATTAAAAATAGACGAAGCATAAAATACAATCAGGTTTTGTGAAAACGCAAAGGCAACGCATTATTTTGCAGCACCACATGTACATCACATACATAGCTTTGGGGGACAATGGGGAATACGTAAAAAGGGCTGAGCATGAAATTATGTTTTGAAAATGTAACCAAATTGAAGGAGTAGCATAGAACAGAACATAGTAGCCAAAAGTAGCTACGGTATGCCTTGTGGTTTTAAATTGAAATATTTTAAAAGCACTTTTACTACCGTCGTCTTCATTTACAATTTAAAAAGCTTTACAATGTTTTGTGGCTTGATTTTAAATATTTACAAGGTATGGTTTTTAATGAATTTCAATGACTATTGCAGTCTTCGTGACGCCGTAATGTGGCATTAAACTTAAACTTACGATGGTAATCATAAAATATATAGCAGTCAAAGTATTTAAAACACACCTGTAACGAAAAGAAGAAAAGGGTAGAAATGTATTAGCCAAGAATAAAATGTATTACTTATATGTTTAAGCTAAATTTGACAAATTTAAAGAGTCTTTGCCAATAGATTTTTAGCTAGTAAATTTAAAAAATGTAGATATTTTACGAAAAAAGAGCGATTACTTTTTTCTTTAAAACTTATGTAATTTATAATATAATTTTTTCTTCATACATACTACATATGTTTTCGTATGTAAGGGTGATTTTTTAAGAGCTTGGTTTTTGAAAATTAAAAAAAACTAAGAAATTTTACAAAAGTGAAAGAAATTCAGCCTTGAGATCAAGCGGATACTAACTCTTGCCAACAGGTGTTACTACGGGCTCAGTAGGCAATTGAGAAGTAGAGCCCTCTCTCGACCGATGAAAATAACACTCTATAAGTCCCTCATCCCCTCGTCCTAATGTATGGCGCAGAGACGTGGACATTGACCATCAATGATGAGAGGCTGTTAGGAGCGGTCGAGAGGAAGAAACTCCGTAAGATCTACGGTCCAGTATGCGTGGACGACGTGTATCGAATAAGATGGAACGATGAGCTGTATGAGCTGTACGCCGACACTGACATAATCAAGTGTATAACACTCCAGCGGCTTCAATTTGATTTATTCGAACCACGGTGGAGGAACACGCAGAAGAGGACGTCCTAATCTCCGTTGGAAAGACCAGGTGCAGGCAACCTGACTGCACTTGGCCTTATCAACTGGCGCCAGCGCGCGAATAGCAGAGGCGACTGGCGAAGCTTTGTAGAGGCGGCCAAGATCGATCATCGGTTGTAGAGCCAGTTAAGTAAGTAGTAAGAAAGAAATTTCTATTTGGGTCGATAAATCCATTCCTGCTATTTACTTTTTAAAGATAAATGTTGCCGGTTCAAGTGGTCCATTCTAAAGGTCCAATTTTGGCATACTACACATTTCGGCCGGAATCTCACAAATGACTCGTTCAATGTTGGCTTTCAAAGCAGCAATCGTGTTTAGCTTGTCCCTATAGACAAGAGACTTAACATAGCTCCACAAAAAATCTTAGGGGCTGCATTTGACTGCACCAAAACGTGAGATTAACTGCTCACCAAATTCGCCTCATAATTGATGCATGGTTTCGCGTGCAGTGCGGCATATGGCATGTGGCACCGTCCTGTTGGAACCACATGTAGGCCGAGTCCATTTGCAATTTCGGCAAAAAAAAGTCTGTTATCATCGAACGTACCTTCCTCATTAACTTTAATGTACGGGCTTCATCGTCTTTGAAGAGCTACGGACCAATGATGCCGCCTTTTCATAAACCGCACCAAACAGTGCATTTTTCGGGAAGCAGTGGTAGCTGCTGAATTGCCTCTGCCTAGTTTTCGCTCCAAATACATCAATTCTGCTTATTCACGTATCGCTAAAGAAAATTTTGCTTGCGAAACACATTTATCACAGAGGAAGAATTTTGATAATAAATTTCAAAAATTTGCAAACGTTGTTCAGGCGTAAGTCTATTCGTGATGAAATGGCACACCAAACTGAGCTTTGTTTACTTTGACACATGCCAAGAATCATGCGTGAATTGCCAGAAATATAAACGTCAAAAACCAAGCAGCAGAAAAATCACCCTTTATTTACTTCCATTTACTTCATATTAATTTATCACACTCTTTTGTTAACAATTTAAAAGCTTAAATTCGTTAATTTTTGTTTAATCCATTTTGCAAGTTAAAACGTGTTTCATTTTCATTACGTTCCCACTAGTGTTCCAATTCCAGTTTGTTCCGATGCTGAAAATTCGATTTTAGAACAGTAATATATTCCATATTTAACTAAAAAAAAATATATTTTAACGGTAAAAATTTATTTGAAAATGTATTTCAATATTTTCTCATATATGTACACACATACATAAGAACTTTCATACATACATACATAGCATGTACATATTTTTTAGCATATAATTTTTTGGCAAATTGTATTTCAAACTTCTGAAACTTCACTGTGTCTACCGGAGGATTTCAGACCTCAAAATTTTTAAAATTTGGTGTATCTCATAGGAAGAGGGCAGGGACTGGGGAATAGAAATCTCACCTTCCGATGAAGAGCGCACTCATTATGTACGATTCGGAAATAAAAATCCCCCTACTTCGGTAGTAGCTTTTGAATCTTTTGTGGCCAATCGAGCCAAGTTCCTAGGTTGTCATGCTCAATGCACGCAAAAGTACTTTAAAAAGTTCTGAAATTGATTTTATTCCATGTACTTAGTCATAGTACATATCTACTTTAAATTATTATTATAAATTCCATATTTTTTCTTTAATTTCAAATTAATTTTTCACTCAAAGAAAACTAAATTCACACACACACACGCCAGAATATCTAATGAAAATCTCTTTTACTCATATATGTAAACTAAGTAGATTAAAATTTTGGCCTTGTTATAGAGAGAGGGAGAGAGACAGAGCGAGAAAGAAAGAGAGAGAGAAAGAAAGAGAGAGAAAGAAAGAGAGAGAGAAAGAAAAAGTGATCCACCCCGACAGCAGGAAACTGTCATAATAACCCCGCTTTAAAATGAATTCGTAAATAAATATTTTATAAAAACTTTGAAAAGAAAAGCGGTGAAAATTCATTTACACAAACACACACACGCAATCACATATGTATGTAGGTAAGGTTTTTATGAAATGCACACACGAAATTTTTAAATGAAAATCTGAAATGTAAGAAAATTTGTGTGCGTAACTACGTACAATTCGTGTCCCATGTACTCCTACATACAAACACACACACAGTTAGGATTGGTATGGTTGTATGTACATATGTATGTATGTAGTTGCGACTGAAGGTTTTTGATACATGGAAAATGTACGAAAGTCCAATATATTTTATGAAAAGAAGATTCGGACATCTGAGAATTTAAATGTTATAAGTACCTACATACATTGTTTTCTATTTCCATAGCGTTTTGTAGTAAAATATTTTCGTTATTTTGGTATTATATTCTTTTTTCATTTCCACTTTGCTTCATTTTCACTTTATTCCATAGAAGAATATTTCAGAAATTTTTATGGTTTGAAGTTTGCCCTTCATAATTTTTAGTTTTATTTGAGATTGCTCTAATTTCGCCTTTGATTTATGATTTATTTCTTCGTTTCAACTGTGTAAAGCTGATATTTTTTACGAATACGTTTTGTTTTCGCTTCAAGTTAGCTATTAATCATTTTTAATTTAATCGCCTATTATTATTGGTCACATTTGAAGTACCTACCGTTTACATTCGTTGGAAAATAGTTTCAGTTTATTCAATATCAGAATTGATATACATTTTGATGCTATAAATGTGTTCCAATTCCAATTATTCCTATTAGCGTTCCAATTCCAATTTGTTCCAGCTATGAAGAATCAATTTCTGGCTAATACTAAGCTAAAAACAACTACTAAACACAGTTAAAAACCTGTTCCAACATAACCCTTTTTGATGTACGATTATTTGTAAACATTTAAATTTTCACTTTTCCATTGAGCAAACATTTATCATTTTTTACCTACCGATATATATAGGTTCTAGACTGTTACAAGACTTAACTTTAATATCCTGCCAAAAAAAATTCAATACATACCATATGCATATGTGTATGTTAGTGTGTGCAATCCATTTTTAACTTCATCTTTTAACAAATGCCCGGAACAAAAAAATTTCATATAATCAATCAATCGTTAAAATACATCCCATGAAAATATTCATAAAATCAACGAACGGGTTTTCATTGACAGTTTTCAATGAACAGAATCAATGAAAATGTACAGATTAACGAATAAGTTCTTTAAAATGTCTAAAAAAAATATGTGGACTTGTTCATTTTCTTAAATTATTATTCCCACTCACTTCATATCTGTAGAAATATACCATATAAAAAAAGTTTTAAGAGATAAAAAAAAAATAAAATTACCACCGGTCTAAGACGGGAATCGAATGATTAACCTCCCACTACACTACCGTGGTTATCTGTATTACTCATTAAATGAAAATATCAAGTACAATTAATATCGCAACGAACAATTATTATGAACAAATTTATTAGAAACATTTGCTTAAGTCTGTTATGGTTTAATATTAATGAATAATATCAATGAACGTTTTATTAACGCGTGTTCATAAAACTTAATGTACAAATTCATTAACTCAATGAGGGGTTCATTGATTTAATGAAGTTTTTCATTAATTTACTGAATTTTAGTTTAACGAATGTATTCCTTTCTTTTTAATGATTTTTTTTGTAAGTGTACGAATTTCGTATTAAGTAACTTTCAGTTTGGTCCTTCCTATGGCATACATGCATACAAATTTACAAATAATGTGGTGCATATGTGTGTGTGTGTGTGTGTGAGAGAGTTTTTGTATTTGTGCAGCATCCTCTCTGTTTCTGACAACCATTTTGAAAGGCTTTTTATTGTAATGCTTTTGCGTTTGTAATAGTTTGTTTGATTATTGGGGTACCAGCCAACAGAGAGAAATACCAGAAATGGCACAGAACACAGTGTGGACGGCAATCCTCTTCTGCTTCGTCTTCTCGTTATTCTGCTGCCATCACCATCAGCACCATCAGCACCAGCAGCAACACCACCACCACCACCACCACCACCACCACCACTACCTCCACCACCAACCAATTCTTCCGACTACTGCTAATGCTGCGGTTGTTTCTGTTTTCGTTGTTGCTGCTGCTGATGCTTTGTTGATATAAAATTTATTGCATTGCGAAAAAGGATAATGAAAATTGAATTTAAAGATAAACATCGAAAGCAATTTTACTTGGAATGTGTACGTATTAGATATAGAAATTGTTTGTATGAGTGTGTGTGAAACATGAAACATACATACATACATACGTGAATGTAGAGCATAGTAGTGCACAATAACAGCAAAGCTATACACAAGAACCCACACAACAGTATACGATAGCACCAACAACAACAGCAACAACCACTACAACAATAGTAGCATAATCGGAAATGACAGTAGGAAATGAAATCAGTAAAAGATTTGTAATAAGATTGTTATAGTTGTAGTGCTTTGTTTGTATTTGTATGTATTGTATGTATGTATATGTGGCATAATATTATACATATACCAACTATGTGTGTGCGTAAGTGTATTTGAAAGTTCTATGTGTGTTTGTAAATTGTATCGTGGCGCCTTTATTGAAGCATGATTTGCTGCCTTTGCCGGTTTGCCATAGACCGAGCGAAAACGAAGACTTAGAAAGAAATAGCAATCATTGTGGACTTAATTTTTGAATATTTAACCAAATTTAGCAAATCTCAATAAAATTGAAAATTGCCATGCACACACAAAATACGGAAACTCTATTGAAATTTATATAGCATATAAAGAATGATAAATACTTTATAAAAACAAAACCAGTGGTTCAATCCGATTCACTGAATGGGTAAAAATGTAAATGTGGGAAAATTGTATGGCGCCTTAGGTGAGGCTTAACAATTTTATATTAACTTAAAGTAAACTCAAATAGTTAATTTATATAGATTAACTTGCGAATTAGATATTTTACACTTCAATGCATTCTTCAAGAAGCTTGCAAGCGAATTATTATATGACGCTCAATGTGGGGTGCAAGATCAAATTTTTATAAGTACATACTGTTTTCTCACATTTTGTTTTCTTTTTTCTTTGAGCTAAACATATTTTCTCTATTGTTCACAGTTTTGCTTAATTGCACAAATCTTAAGGCAATCAAAGTTCGTATTTGAACGCTTTTGAACAAATTTGTGCATTTTGAAAGATTGCACACAACTATATTGATTTGGTGAACAAATCTGGAAGGACTTCGGGTGAAAACGCAACAGTAGGCAACATTCGAGTAAAACTACCATATTAAGAATTTACCATAGTAGAACTGCCTCTAACTATTAATTTGAAATGTTCAAGTGTCTGAGATATGTATTTGGAAACATCGCTATCTATCATAAATGTATTTTATTTAATCTTATTACACTATCAACAATTATTTTCAACGCTTTCAACTTTCAACAATAGCTGTCTTAGATAAAGTATTACTTATATTTTGTACACAACTAAATCATTGCAGAATAAAACGCCCATCCAGTGGCTAAGCAGACACACATTCCTTTACAAGATAAATGATAAATGATAGAAAATGAAAAATTTCACTCAAACCTTGCACTTTCATTCAAAGAATTTCCACTTTTTCGCCCCTCTCTTCTACATTGCTGAATGCACACAACTGATGGTAGAAAATCCTTTTTCACACAAGCTACCAAAACATGCTTATATAATCTAATCTATCTATACATAGGGGAATTTTGATCACTATTCTTCTTTCATATAAAGATACTCAAGCGCAGATAATTCAAACCTAGGACACACTTCCCACTAACACATACTCATTATTAAAAATTTTCATTGTCAAAATGAAACACACTAAAGAAACTAAGACTAACGATTTTTATGCTATTTTTAATGCTTTTAAATGTGTGCGTGTGTGTGTGTGTGTGAATGTGTGTGTGTTTGCCCATAGCTTTTTTAATGTGTATAGCTGGGCATAGTTAAATGTAAACTACACAATGGGGAACAATTTTGCAAATACATACAACGAAAGCTCGCACACGTACAAACACACACACACACACACACAATTGAATATGCCAATAAAAATAATGATATTAAAATTATTAAAATAACAAATGCATGCATTGAATACATTGAATTGCTGTAATTGCTGTGTTTATTCAATTTACGCATATGTAAATGGTCTATAGCATACTTTTAGGAGTTTAAGCATATAATTCTACATACGTAATTATAATTAATGTTTTTGAAGGCAATTTTTTGTTTGTTTGTGGTTTTGCGCTAATTCAAAGCAATAAATGTGCATTGAACAAAACGAAAATAAAGATTTCAAAACTAATTTTCAAAACAGGCGAAACACACAAAAACTAATTGGCGTAAATATTAGGTTTAGGCTTTAGAATGATATTGCACGATTTGATGGTCTGAGTGTGTGAAATGAAAATATTTACATGTGTTAAGTATTTGCATTTGGAAATTAGACTAATTAGAGAGAAATGTCCCTGAATACAAATGTGAATAGTCGGGGTATTGTGTGTGTGCGTGCGTGCATATGTGTGTGTGTATTGATTTGTGTTAGCTCATTAACGAGTGCCAATTAACTTTCTACGAGTGTGTGTGAGCACAGGCGTTTTACATATACAATTTGTAACCTTTAAACAGCTTCAGTTTAAATGCAGTTGATTGTTTTCCTATTGTTTTGCAAAATATTCAAATAATATTCAAATTTTAGTAAAACAATAATGAAACATCTGAAACTTCATGAAATTACATTACTCGAGCATTGAAATAAGTTTTCCTATTCGATTTGGTATGGCTTCTAGAGCCAACGAAATCAGACTTTAATTGTGTTAAAATTCGCTTAAATCAATTTAGTAACATGCTCGTAAAAACACTTGTGAAATTACAAAGCAACGTATTATTTATACTTCAACAGTATTTTCCTTCGCCAATAAAGCAAGGCGCCCGATGTGGGGTTGTATGAAAACATGCATAAACCGTAACATAGAAGTTGATTAAGCAAAGTTATACTTGTTTGGAGTTGAATTACCTAGAAATATCACAAATTTACATAATCTAGGAGCAATTTTTAGAAAATCTGAAAATTTCATACATTTTTACTAACAAAGTACCTCAATAAATTAGTATCAAAATGTTCAGTGAAACCACAAATAAATAATTTAAACTTTATGGATCTAAATTACGAAGCTATTGAAGTAAGTTTTTCTTTGCATTACAACGGAGAATATTCCAAATTTAATTGAAACTGAGATAATTGCAAGAAAAAGCTAGTAAAACTTAAAATGGTAAAGTAAATATTTGAAAATATGTTTATAGCGCCTGAAGAGGGTTTGCATGAAAAATACACTTATCGTAAAAATGTACTTTTATATTAAATTTCCATGTAATTTTTGTCTTGGTTTTTTGATTTTTCAACTTTCTTGACAGCAGAAAGAACTTAGAAAACCGTCATTGGTTTTGAAAATTATCTCATTTCCCAGCAATTTCCGCTTGCATTAAAACCAAAAATATTTATAAAAGAAGTGAGAACAAACCACGTTATTGCATGCATGCATAGCAAAAGTTTTCATGTTACATTTTGTATCACGGCGCCAAATGTGGGGTATACATACATTCAATGAGATTTTAACCTCCAAAAAAAAAAAAAAAAAAAAATTATATTATATTACACTAAGATTTACTTAACTTTTAAGCTTCCCAATTAGTTTTCACCTTTCAGCTGGAATGAGTACGTGCCTTACTTAAGATAATTATATACCATATACTCAAACACACACACACACACACACACTCATAACTCAAAATACAATAAAAACACATGTACATGAACTTACGCTAGTTTCGTACTTTCGTCTATTTTCATGGAAAAACTTTACTTGGAATGAAAATGCATCATAAAAATTAGTTAAACCCTTCCATAATGTGCAGCACCAGCATAAGCAAAAGTATAGGTAGAAGCAGAAAACAAACATTTGCAGTAGTAGCAACCAGCCGCCTGCAGCTGAAACAGCAGCAGTGCTTCCGTTTCCATTGCAACGCATGTGTGTGTGTGTGTGTGTGTGTGTGTGTAAATCGTTGTGGCTTCTTCTTGTTACTCATCTTCTTTGCCATTGTTAAGCCACCACAAATGCATATATAGTAAATGCATACCAGGCACAGCACACACACATCTTTACAACGCCACGATTTATCTAACGATGCATTAAGTTGGCAACAAAACGTTTCCGAAAACTTAACACAAATTGTTTATATATGCATAACCACGCATATAAGCAGCAGTAACGTAAAATCTGGCATTATTTTTTAAACAATAAAAGCAGAGGCACTTGCATAAACAAAAACATGTCTGTAATTGCTGTGAAAATTTTGTTTATTGTGGTTGAAGCTATTGTGGTAATAAAGCTTAATTCAGCGGTGAGGCGAAAAAAGTGTTTAAAGCTCATTAAATAATATTGTAATTAAAAAAGTGGTAGATTTCAATGGGATATAAAATGTAATTGAAACTTCAAAGTCAAAGCAAAGTACTTAGAAGAGATTCATAAGTTATTGGAAAATAATTTAAAGAAAATGTTTCATTTGTGAGGTTGAATAAATTTTGGGGGAAAAATACACGGAAATACAGCTACAAAACTTGGTGGTTCCTAACGTGGGGTTTATCGCACGTAAATATTAAATTTTTCTCAAATATTGATGAAAGCAATTCACAAACAACAATCAAATCATAAAATTACAACCTTTAAACAAAGAAGTAAGTGCAAGAATTTGGATGACGCCCAACGTGGGATTCGAGAAAAATATACAGAAATGAATTCAAAATGTGATTGCAATATGGTCAATCTATGATTATACTATATTAAATAAGTATTCTGAGCAACGTTAATAAGATTAAACAATTGGTTTGATTTTGATTGAACAAATTGGAATTGAAACAAAGAAGTGAAAAAAGTAGAATATAATCAGAAGTTATAAGGAAACACTAACGAAAAAATGTCCTTTTTTAATATCCTTTAACGTTGAAACAATTTGATAAACATTCCAAATGTAGCTACAAAATGTTTAGGCGCCCAACGTTGAGTCTATCATATCCAAAAATAAAAACAAATACATTTTTCTTCAAATATTGTCGATAGCAACACACAATTACGGAATTCACAATTTGAAATGAAATTTTGTGATAAAATTCGTATGACGCCCAACGGGGATTTTGTGAAAAACACACGCAAATGAATTCAAAATTAGTTTAAACTACATGATCACACAAACAAAAAACTACAAGTCAAAGCATTTTCCTTTCCAATCTATAATTCTTTCATGAATACCATGTGCTCTGATTATACATACTATATAAATCATAAACAAACTTTAAATTAAGTGAAGTAATTAATTTTAAAAAATTCTCTTAACATCATAAAAAATCTACAATTCATACATTGTACACTTGAACGCATAAATAAATTAGTCTAGACCGAATTTCGAACACAAAACTCATTACTTTTCTCTACAAAATTTTTCATTTATGTTCTTGGGATCAAAGTCAATGTAGAATTCCGATTACATGGCAACAAAAGATTACACATTTACATAAATGCATATATACACATATACTGACATAAATCATGCCAATATTTACAACATTCTCCCTCCCATACATACTCATAACTAAACACAAATTTTAATAAACTGCATCAATGTGGCCTTTGGGAAGACACAAAAACTCTAAAACAATGTGGTATATACATATGCTATGTGTATGCCGATCTGTCTGTCCCTTTGCCTGTGTATGTATGTTGTTTATTTGTCTATGTATCTGTCTCAACGGAAACTGAAGTTCGTTCATCCTAACAGCCTCTTTCTACTATGGCAGCTCATCGTTCTATTTTCGTATTAGAAATACTCCGGTTTTTGGATTTCTGTACCATTTGAAATCATTGCTTGGTTTTAATATTTGCTGAGAGAGACATTAGGGATGCCAGCAGCAGAAGAAGAAGAGGAAGCTGAAAGAAAAAAGCCACGAAAACAAAATGTGGCAAAAGAAAATAATAGTAATAGCTGGTAGCAACTTTTCGCCCAAAAAAATGTTATAAATTACAACTAACTACTGCTAAACAGTATCGTTTCACGGTATAGTTAATTGTCGCCTTACTTTTAACTAAAATTCCATGAGAAACATGAACAAATTTCATGTAAATTATTTTCTGAGTTATTGGCGTAAGTTTTTTTTTTTAATGGAATAGTGTATGGCACTTAGTATGGGGTAGTATGAAAAACACATGTAAGCTTTATTAAAATTTACTGGGATAAAGTTATTGCTACAAAAAGTTATCATACCAAGAAAAACTATATTCAAAACCAGTTTCAGTTTCAAAGTTCTATGGCGCCCAAAGTGAGGTAGAACAAAAACCCTCAGTAATTGTATAAAAATTCACTTTTACATATTAGTTGAAACAATAAGCAGCGATAACTAAGAAACATTGTATAATATATGCTTTAAAACAATTTCTTAGTATCAAAATTGAATGGCGCCCAAAGTGGGGTAAAGAAAAATATAAATCGTTTAAATATACTTGTAGAGCAAATTATTGTAGAAATTTCCCACACAATGCGATATTTTTGTTTTTTATTATTGCATATAAAAATGAACTAGATTTGAGAAAAGAAAAAGAAAAATCTCAGAGCATGTGGAAATTTGCTAAAACTGCATAAATATTAGCTATTTTTAACCAAAAAAAAATTTGAAATTTAAAAATATTGCACCAAAAATTTGCAGCACCTGTTTCAAATGAAAAAACGGCCATGGATAGAAACTTTCGCACACATACATACAATCCTACTAGCATCCTTTTCTTAGCTGCTAACATTTTTGGCATTTTCATTGTTTGCTTTACAAATGTATGCATATGTAGTTGTATTACATAAACCTACACACATACATATATACAATTGTAAGTCTGAGCATGGGTAAGCTTTTTCTCTGGTTGCTATTTCTGCTAATTACAAGTTACATTTCCTTAAAATTGCTGTTTTTCTTCAACTTATTATTTTCCGACTACTTTTTATTACGACATACTACGGGTATCTACGAGACAATACTCTCTCTTTCCCCTGCACGTTTTCTGGTGTAAGACAAAGTTGCTGTAGCATCAACTAATTGGCTTTACAAAAAAAAGCAAACAAAAGCATGCAGACAGCAGTATAGGAATAAAAAAAAACCGAATTTAACTGAATTTTAAGTGCTTGACAGTTGTGAAAGTATGCTTTAGAATATTCAAAACTTTATGTATGGAAACACCTGCAAAAAATAAGTGCGCAAAGTATAAAAATTGTGTGTGTGTTAAAAAATTTCCAACTTTCATGGAGCATTTGAGGTTTTTCGTTTCGTTCATTTAGTGCTAGTGTAGCAAGGGAAGAAACTAATTTGAATTTAAAACTGTGGGCTAGGGTAGCAGCGCGTCAGAGGAGGTAAGGTAGTTAATGGCAGGTAGTAATGGTAAAATGTTAAGAAAGAAAAACAAGTTAGGGGCTGCTGTTGCTGAGATAAAGAAAAATACCAACACTATCAAACAAAACCAAATACTTCTTCATGCTTGCTGCTGTGTATCAAAAACTTTTTTATGAGCTATAAATTTTAATGGCAGCATGATTATGCTACAACTTTTACACTCATATTAATGTTGGCGTCTGTGCGTGTTTGAGTTTAAGCGTGTGAAGTAACCCAATGGAAAAAATGCTTTCCAAGAAGTCTTCTATAAAGGTTTTCAGATAGAAAAGACCGTCCTTTCCTGAAGAAACTTTAAGAAACTGTATATCGTCAGAAGTAAATATGAAGAAAAATACAATAAAGCCCAGGAAATTAGATTTGATTTAGCATAAAAACACAAAAAGGTTATAAAAAATTTTTATTTTTAAATATGGCACCAACGGGTTTGATTGGGACCAGTCACATTACAAAAAAAAAATAATTTAATAACTATGTTTAGTTTTCTCAAAAAGAAACAAAAACTATCCTTACCATTTCTTTTTTTCGAAACTATGGCTCCTAACTGGTCGCTGTGGCGTAGTGGTAATGCGTTGGACTGCTACGTAGAGTGTCCGGGGTTCGAATCTCGGCACAGGCAAAATCAAAAAGTAGAAAAAATAATTTTTCTACACGGCACCACCTCTTGGCAGGCAATGGCAAACCTATAAGAGTAAAAATTGCTATGAAAAGCTTTTCACTTCGCCGTTCGGATTCGGCATTAAACTGTAGGTCCGTTCCATTCACGTACAAATATAACACGCACACGATGAGTGGATGCGAAGAGCTCGGCCTAGGCCCTCCATGGGCTGTTGTGCCATTAAAAGTAAAGTAAAGTAATGGCTCCTAACAGGTGGTAATGCGTTGGACTGCATTCATGTACAAATATAACACGCACAACATGAGTGGATGCGACAAGCTCGGCCTAGGCACTCCATGGGCTGTTGCACCATTAAAAGTAAGTAAAGTAAGTATAGCTTATTTTGAGGATTCATTGGTGGGTATTTTAACGTGGTGGGTTCCAAGCCCGACGCACAACCATTCATTCAAGGCCATGGAGAAGCCCGCCGCACACATTAATTAACTCACTGACGGTTGTCAGATCGCTATCCAGGGGACACCACGAAGAGGCTGTGTGTCGACTTGAAACGTAGAAGCGCAAGGATCGACCATGGACGCACCTGCGACTGTCACGAACTTTACCTTGTGTCCTACGCCCCAGGCCCTTGTCAGCCTTGAGATCAAGCGGAGACTAACTCTTGCCAACACGTGTTACTACGGGCTCAGTAGGCAATTGAGAAGTAGAACCCTCTCTGGACCGACGAAAATAACGCTCTATAAGTCTCTCATCCCCTCGTCCTAATGTATGGCGCAGAGACGTGGACATTGACCATCAATGATGAGAGGCTGTTAGGAGCGTTCGAGAGGAAGATACTCCGTAAGATCTACGGTCCAGTATGCGTGGACAACGTGTATCGAATAAGATCGAACGATGAGCTGTATGAGCTGTATGAGCTGTACGCCGACACTGACATAGTCAAGCGTATAAAACTCCAGCGGCTTCGCTGGCTGGGTCTTGTTGAGCGAATGGAAGAAAGCGCTGCGGCTAGAAGGGTGTTTTATTCGAACCACGGTGGAGGAACACGCAGAAGAGGACGTCCTAATCTCCGTTGGAAAGACCAGGTGCAGGGCAACCTGACTACACTTGGGCTTATCAACTGGCGCTAGCGCACGCATAGCAGAGGTGACTGGCGAAGCTTTGTATATATAAAGTACAACTTTTAAGGAAATGAAAACTGTAATTATAGTGTCAAAGCTAACGTGAGGAGGAAGTCAAATAATTTCTGTTGAAACAATAGCGTCCAATATGGGGTCGGTTTATAATCATTCAAATGTGTGTGGTAGTGGGTTGGACTGTGATACAGAGTGTTGCGAGTTTGAATCTCGGCACAGGCAAAATCAAAATGAAGAAAAAGTAAAAAACAATGTTTCTATACAACACCCACCACCACCTCTTGGCACGCAACGCTACTTTTTCCTTGTCTTTCCTAACCCTTTCATTGGCGCTACATGCAGTCATAGTCAAGTTCATTGCGGTAAAGGCATAACACTTGCCACAATGGCTGTCTATTCCTTTATAGGTGTTCTCTCTCATTCTCCCTCAATCTTCCTTCCATTCAACGCAATGCGCAATGCATTTATAGGGGTACACCCTGTGTGTTGACTTTAAAATATAAAAAAAATATATATATATTTTAAGATATTTTCTCCATGAAAGCTGCTGACAATGAAAATATCTCTCTCTCTTCATTCTTTTCTCTAAGCTTCCAGAAGAACACAAAGTAAACAGCTTCAAATCCTTCCCGCTGGATTAATTTACGAGTAACTATTTATTAGGAATTAATGCATACATATTGTATTTATGGTAATACCTGCTATGAAAGCAAACACACTCACAACACTTTTAAAATCTTAAATATATCATTATCATTATACATCGCCTATTCCCCCTACACACGCGGACACACACACACACGAGCGACAGCAAGACGTGCATAAGTTTATTTGCACAGTTATGCAAATTTATATGTGATTTTTTGGGTGTGTTGGTGCGGTGCATGTGTTTAATTAAGTTTTGTCGGTTTAATGCAAAATAATGTACGTATCGCTACAGCAACTACATACATCCATATGTATGCATGCTTGTATGTATGTGTGTGTGTGTGTGTGTGTGTGTGTGTGTGTGTGTGTGTATATAAAGAAACTTATATACATTAAAGTGACATAATGGGGTTTCTTCCTCTGTGTGGATTTATAATGCTATAGAATCATCGCCGTCGTCGTCATCGTCATCGTCGTCGTCGTCGTGTAACGCAATAGCAGCATCAACAGCAACTGAAAGATAGGGGTTGTTTTTCATAAAAAAGTTTTTTCTTTAAATGATAAATAAATCTTTGCATTCCATTTCATTTTAAAAGTTTTTTATGCACACGCATTCACGACGAACTGATTATGCTAATAAAAAAAGAACAAAGAAACTATTTATTTATTATGCCAAATTTAAAAAAAAGAAACTACTTTGGATACTGAATTAAAGTTCATACATTTCGCAGAGAAGATAAATTTTTAATGATGGAAAACCCTTAGGAATTAATCGAGTAAAACTTAAGTTTTATTAGTAGAGCAGAGCTTTAGCGGTGGGATTTGAAAGCTTCATATATGCATTAGAGTGGATGGATTTTATAATCGCCATCATGATCTCTTCTCTTTGAGCAAAGGCTGTAAATACAATGTGTCAGAAATATATGTTTTTTAACATAGCATTTTTAGTTTTACAAACTTTATACTTACTTTTATTTTTGAGCCCCGTCAGGAATAAATTTAATATCAAATTGAGGGCTAAAAAAGGGGGCCTCGTTGCAAAAACCCTTGCCGAACAAAATTTCAATAAAAAGGTTCGGTGCATATAGAATGCTCTAAGGAAAAATCTTTGACTTAAGTAACTCAAAAAATGTTCCTTTTCTTAAGAAACCTTGGTAAACAAAATAGCTTGGTTCATAGATTGCACTCTAGTATAAGGAAAAATTCAGCTTACCATCGATTTGACCAACTTTTACAGAAAATATTTTAAGATCACCATGAAGACCAAAAGTGGGTAACTTGTCCGAAAACCTTCTTTGGTTTTTTTGGAAAAAAATTTCACAAAAATGGATCGGCTTCAGTACAACAGAAAATTCAACATTATTGATTTTACTAACTTTTGCTGCTCAGTCTCCTCAGAGATCAAAATTGAAGCCAAAAAATGTCTTTCTAGGTCCAAAAACGTCTGGTACGGATAAATTCAACCAATCGGTCTATATAGAGCGCCCCACTTTTTCGTATTTTCTCAACTGTTTCTCCAGAGCTCTCAAGATATAATTTTAAAATTTTACCATGAATGCAAAAAATGTGTTTTTTTTCAGGCTTATGAAAACCTGGTGTACAAACAAAATCAACAAAATCAGTTGATCTATATAGGACGCTCCCCTATATGGCGAAAACACACCTTCATCTACAGTTACTAACTATTGCTCCGAAGTCCCCTCAGGAATAATTTTAAGATTAAGATGAAGTACAAAAATGTGCTCGTTAGCCCAAATTTCTCTGGCTCAACAAAATATATCTGAACAAAATCGGTCGGTCCATTGGTGGCGCTTCTGAGCAAGGGAGGATAGAGCACACTTCGCACGTTACGAAAATATTTTGTCTGCGATGGTGTTTTCTTTAGATTTTGATGCGCTGATTTCGAATCCGACCCCTAACACATCAGATTTTTGAGAAAATTGTGGTAATAGGATTCAAAAAGTTTACCGTTTTCATGTCATTGTTGTGGAATGCTCAAATGATGTTTTTAAATTTTTACTTTGATTTTGGTACATTCAGTCTTCTCGCCCAGTTGGAAATTTTTCGACCACAGTGATTGCTGCTAACTGTAAAACTACATATTTCCAAATATGAATGCTCATGTTGTTGCCCATGAGTGAAGCGTTTTCACTGCATGTTCCGTCACACTTCTGCCGCTCATTCTGGAGTATCATTCGGAGCTCAAATACGAACCTTGCTTCTTATTACCTACGCCCAACTTCACTTTACACTTGTTTTACTTGTATTTTCCTTCCGAATGAAACTTCATATATTTTTTCACTCTTTTCGTTGTTGTCTCCACTTTGCTCTTTATTGATAATCTTAAAAGTTAAGTGCTTATGTCTGTCACTGACCACTTAAATATACGTTTAACATAGCTTGTTATTATTTTATTGGCATAGCATGCGTGTTACCATTTGCTGTAACAATAATCCAATGAGTTCAAGTTCAATAAATGCGATTAAATATGCGATTAAATACGAATAAGATACGAGTAGATGTATGTAATTAAATGTGAATAGATAATTAATAGATAATTGATTAAATATTTGTGAGAGCCGCTTAACGGATTATAAACGCAGCTTCATCTCCTCCAGCAAACGATAGACTTTAATGAATTTCTTCTCGACCACTTCCACAAAGGACTTGATATCATTGCGCACAATTGCCAATTCCATGGCAGCATCTGATGAGCTGCTGCCATCGCATTTTTTCGATGCCTTATTACTCTCATACCAGCAAGCGATCCCATCTACGTAATCATCCACCAGCTCTGGCTCAACAGTATCCTCCATGAACGAGATCTCCCGTCGTTTCACAAATGAATTCATCAGCAGCTGCAGAAAATCACAATTCCAGTTATTCTGTTGAAAGTAGAAATACTGCAGTGATTTTAAACTGTCAAAGATTATAAACTTTAGCGTGCTAATGGAATTCGCTGAAATGTCCAGCAGCTTGAGGGTAGACTGTTTCTTGAAAACGCCCTCGGGTAGGTCGTGCAAATTCGTAGCACTCAGGTTCAAGCGGAGCAAACCGGTAAAACGCCGCAATGGATTGCCCTCGAGCGTGCCGAAGGGATTGTGCGAGACATCAAGGTGTGTCACGTTGATCGCGTGCGGTATATGCGGAAATTCACGCAGCGAATTATTACGTAACTCCAGCTCGCGTACAATGCCGTAAACGGTCAATTTCCGTAAATCGCAATTGTTCGCAATCACGCTCTCCAGTACGGGGAAATTCAGCGTCAGCTCCTGCAATATCATGCCCGATAAATCCAGCAGGGCAATGCGTTGCTGCAACTTAAACAATACCGATTCGAATACTGTGAATTGATTACGCGCCAAATTGATGCGTGTCAAATTCAAATTCTTATCGAAGATACCGCGCGGGAATGCCTGCAAACGATTTCCCGCCAAATTCAAATCGAGCAACTTACGCAAATCCGCGAACACACCCAGCGGTAAATGATCCAACTGATTGCCCTCCAGCGACAACTCCTTCAGCTCTTTCAACGCATTGAAGCTGGCATTGTGCAGTGTGCGCAGTTGATTATGATTCAGCGCCAAAGTATTGAGATTATCAGCACCCAGAAAGATATTCTTCGGTATATCCTTCAAGTGATTATGGCCCAAAAAGAGACTCATCAAATTGCTGGCTCCCTCGAACTGCGGCTTCTCGAATGTCTCGACCGAGCAATTTTCCATGCGCAGCACCTGCAAATCGGGAAATGTGTCAAACATTAGGTGCGGTATCTTTGCAATGGTCGAATTGACGAACGTCAACATAATCTGCTTGGCAATGGGCATCTGTGAGAGTATGACATAGTCATTGCGTCCAATTTCTATGCCCTGACAGATGCCGTTCTGGCAATGATCCTGCATCCAAACGCGTCGCAACTGAGCTGCCTGTATGCCGGTGGCATGTTGATGGTGGGAATGCAATGCGATCGTAGCGCATGCGACTAAAAAAATAAACTTCATCGATACACCTTCACGTTGAGACTGTGATGTGTGGTGTTGTGGCGGTCGATGGCGATGGATAGCAGGCAGGCAGTTAGCCAGCCAGCAGCTACCAGCCACCAGCCACCAGCCACCACCTGCGATGGAAACCTTTTCCCTTTTCAACAACTTTTATTTGGTTTTTTCTTTGAATTTAATTTATGTTGTTGTTTGTTTTCTTGTTTTTTTTTTTTTTTGTGATTTTATGGGCACTCTGAAAAGGCTACGCTCTGGCTCTGGCTCTGGCTGGTTGGCTTTGGAAGAACCAACCAACCAACCAACCAACCAACCAACCGCCTTTGCGACGCGTTCACTTCGATGTCACTTTTCCAACTGATATTTTGATTGGCAACATTGTTTGTTGTTGCGCCGTAAATGAACGAGCAGCAGTGATGATGGAAAATGCTGTCGCTGCTGCTACTGCTACTGCTACTGCCTCTGCTGTTGCAACTCAAACTTGTGATAAAATTAAAAGTTCAGTATGTGGACCCCCAATGCGGGCTTGCTTTAGTTTAGTATCTTTAAATTATTTATAAGTTAGAGAAAATCATCGAGGGGATACTTTTTACTTTTTACTAGAGCAGAAGCATACGAGTCCGTATTGCAGCTGGTTGTTGCTGTTGCTGCGGCTTTGACTGTTCTGATTTGCGCTGTGTTCTGATTTCAACTGTAATAGTATTTTATAAATTGTGTTGGTTCCGTTCGCAATTAAGTATCCGCTGTGATTTTGATTTAATTCAATTAGGGATTGTGGATGCAGCACACGAAATATCAACAATTGTACTGAATCAGCAACATTTGCCACAAATTTTAGTTTTTTTTTTTTTAATTTTTTTTACTAGTTAAATTGTGTCGAACTTTCAATTTCGTTGGATTTATTTGAATTTGAGTGATGATAAAAAATGTGTTTTAAAGTAGGAAATGTAAATTTTGTTCACCTCTTTTTTATTGAGTCTTCTAGTTGTTTTGTTTTTGTTTTTGGTTTTGTTTTTATTATGCCACTTTGTAGTAGTAGCAACAACAAATAGTGTGGCAGCAGCAGACAATTTATAGAATGCTGTGTCGTGTCGTGAGCGTAACGAACATTTAATTGAAGTGAGTTATTTATTTTAGTAACAGCTCCACAAAAAAAGGTAAAAATGTTTATTTATTTTATTTTACTTTTATTTGACGTAATAACAAATTATTGCTGGACATGTACATTACGTACATATATATGTAATGGAATTTTAAAGGGTTGTTGATTTGTTGTTGTAAATGAAATCATACGATTCAGTATATAGTATGTATGTGAATGCAGACAGACAGACAGCGACTATGGATTTCCATTTCCGATAGTTAATCTAAGTTTCTATTTTATTTTACTCGTATGTGCAAAATAAAATTAATAAGTGGATGTAATATAAATAGAAATATATGGTACATATGTATTACGTAACTCATTTATGTAAATATGAGACGGTCAGGATGGGATGTAACTAGTTTAGGAACCAGGTCATACTCTTAGTCAATGAACAATTGCCAGGTAAAACGAAAACTTAATAAAACTCTTTCACATTTCTGAACTTAACTTGTTGATACTTTCAAAGACCTCTCTAGGATAAGTGACTGAACCCACTGTGAGATCATTGAGTTAACCGCCCAATGTGCCTCACGGAATGTACTTGTTGGTTTGGAAAAGTCAGATAACTAAAATATACCCTAGACGCCCTTCTGTTACGATATGATTAGATAATCGCCAAGCTAAGTCCGCTGTTCAGTTTATAACAATTTCGATTAATCGGAATTGAAGAAGTGAGAGTAGAGACGTGTCAACTCTCCGAGAGCAACTCCTTAACTCCTTCAATCTTTCCTCTATGTGATATTTCTGAAAAAGTTGGCTCAAAATAAGAAATTTATATTCTGAAATTATATTTTCACTCTTAGATAACCCACAACAATTACCATTTTATAAGAACAATGGAAGTCAAATTAACCTCTACCAGTTTGCAGTAAATATGTAGAAGACCATAATGCAATGTTTTGTTTTGTTAATATAATTTTTAATTTAACACTATTAAAAAATATTTTTATTAATACTATTAAATATTTTAAGCCACCTAAACCAAAAGCTTTTAAACTCGTTTTTTTTTATGTCCGTTAAGCACTAATCAGAACTTTAACAGATGGTTCTGTTCTATTAACCGTCAGCTAATTACTTCATATTTTTTTTTTACTTCATCAAAAAATATCGATCTAACTTCATGTTTGCATTCAAAATCCTCACACGGCACTTTCGAAATGCATAGAATTCAGTGAGTCTTAAGAAAAATACTGTAACTTTAAATCGACCGAAATTCGGCATAAAGTTTTTAGTGAATTTTTAAAATATTGTCCCCATATGATCCCGGGGAGAGTTAACTTAAGACGGATTTAAATTTGATACTAGTTTAGCCGATTCGTCTGACTTCTCTATAACTTTAATGCTCTTATGTTTGAAAGTAAATTCCAGCTTGACGAAACAAGTTCCTTCCCACATCGATCCAATAAATTAAAAGAAAAGTTTACTGCTGATTAAGTGGATTCGATAACAGTCTGAATGTATTAGAAGATAGCTACCCATGTCTTACTCTAAATGTATCATAGGCTGAACAAGATTGTCCATCACCCTGTATCCATACTTCCCTTGTTGATCCGTTCAGCCTAGTCAAGTTTTCTTCCCACAAAAAAGTCTCTGTATTAACTCATTAGCAACGCTCATAATGACTAAGGAATTTATCAGAAAAGGAAGGGGGTTTATCGTCCATAATACATCGCCCCTACGCGCACTCCTTCAAACCGGTGGTGCAAATTTTTATACATGATTGGATGATTCTCGAGCTTCTGCATGTGTGGAATGTTCATTAGGTGAGTGTTCATGAAAGGTCGTATTTGAACACTCATGCACTGAACGTTCATAATCTTTGAGCAAATGTAGGTGTTGAAGAATTTCAGGATGCGCATTTCAACACTAATCTACTGAATATTCTTTATCCTTTCGCATGTGTGCGCATTCAAAAACATAAGGACTCGCAGTTGAATTCTACAGTACTGATGTGTTCAAGAACATCAGTATTTCTGATTGAATATTTTTCGTACATACGAGTATAATTTTTCAGAAAGATTAGAGCTTGTATTGGATACTCTTGTGCTTAGCTTTTCTTATATTTGTGGTTGATACTAAACAAGTGCGGGTCACTTTCGTATTATGTGCTTCACAGATTCCTCATCTTGGCTGTAAATCGTACATTTGTCATTAGAACGAATTCATAGATAATACTTTAAACTACAGTGTCCTTATTGAATTCCTGTAATGATTGTTAGATTATACTTGTTACATTTGGTTGTATGCTCCTACAAGTGCTTCTGAATTATTAAAATCCTGGTAGATTATTAATTACTTCTTCGTTTGCTCTTCCTCCTATTTTCTAATGAATAGCGAAAAGTTCAGTTTTCAATACCGCAGAAAGGCTCATCAGCAACTTTGTTATCTTTAATTATAATATACACGGAACCAAGACAATACAGATGCGGATATGTAGGCCAACCATAAAGAGATATTTATACATTCCATTACTAGGTATTAGCGAGGTAACCCGGTGGTAAAAAGTTACAACTTACGATAAACAAAAAATAATTCTACTAAACTTTCGCATCACACACTGAAGATCTTCTCTTTTATACTTGATTTTTGTTGTATTCATTATAAGAAACATTAAATACACATGTAGACAATATGGGGCACTAAACTTAAATTACATTTTGAGCTGTCACATAACATAACAATTTCAATAAGCAGATTGTGAAACCTGAAGCTAAGAAAAAAATCCGAAACATTTCCACAATATGTAGAGCATAAAAGCAAAAGCACACTCGCACTGACGCAAATGAACTTGGAGACACGTAACTAAGCACTAAAGTAAGTAGTGAGAGTACAAGAGACCAACTGTTGCATACACGAGTCTTCATCTTTTTCTTCCATTTCTGCTTACTTTTTTGTTACAAATTCAAAGCGCAAATCTTCAGCAATTCCTTTTTGTTTTTTTCATTTTTCCACCAGCAAATTTTGCATTTTTTCCTTACTTTTACACACTTACAGGCATTGCAATGCGTTGCATTTTCGTAAAAATTTGCATACATATGCACTTGTAAAACATACACAAACACATACATACAACAATAAATGTGCTTATATGCATGCAAATAAAGTAGAGCACGAGTATGTGTGTTTTTTTCTGATTTCGTTCCTTCATTTCTTTTGGCTACAGCTGCTGCTGCTTCATTTTTATGTTATTTGGTATGCTTGAACAGTCGCAGCGGCAACAAGCGACAGCAAAAGAAACAGAAGGAAGCAATAAGGATAGCACCTGTTGTTGCATTTACTACCTTTAATATTTTAGTACCTAGCAACACCTTTTTTTTTACCATATACCTACATACAACATCTTCTTCTTCTTCTCCTTTTTTGTTGCATTCCAAATCAAGTCAAGTGTGTGTCACAATTGCTTACGCTGAAAAAAGAACATTCCGAAGAGGAAGGTATGAGTGCGAAGAGTGAACAGCTGAGGATCTAAGGAAGATTGGGTCATGTCGGGTGCAAATGCGAGTATGCATTTAAATTAAATTGTTACTGTTTAAGGTGCACAAAAAAGAAAACATTTACATATACAAACACACACATACAGAATTTTAATATATTCAGTTAAGCATAAAATTGTTCAAAGGTTACAACAGCAACAACAACATCAACAGAATATACAAAATACTATACTATGTGTATACATTTATATATGTCGGATGTGTAGGATGGCGTAAAAGTGTTAAAGCTGTAAAGGAACCTGAAGGAGAAAGAGAAATACAAATTTACAGCAATAACAACAGCAATAACAACAACCAACAACCAAAAAAAACATTTACACAAAAGTCACAAAGTGTCCAAGTGCATAGTAGTGAGAGGAGCGAGGTGAATGAGCTGCAGCTGTGTAGGTGTATGTGTGTGCCAGCACTTGGTGTCGATGTTGTTGTTGTTGCCGTTGCTACTCTTTCATTTTTAAACGGGGAAGAATACTATCAGCAAAAGTAACAAAAACAAAAACCGAATGCAGAGTGTTATTTAAATTTTAGCATTGTCGTTATGATGTGTCATCTTGTGTTGTGTTGGTGGTGTTAGTAGCTGCTGTTGTTCTTGTTGCTATTAGAGCAACAAGTTGCTTTGGCTAGTTAGTAGTTTTGCTGCTATTCACCCATTTTAAGCAGTTTTTGTATACTTACTAATGTAAACATTTACATACAAACACATACACACACACACACACACATACACACACACATGCATACATAAATTTCTACTACTATTCCAATTATAATACTCCCCTTTTTTTTTGAGTATGTCATTAAAAGGTATCCAGGCATCCACAGTAATTGTAAACATAATTGTTTAGCTTTTGTTATAGTGTGAAGATATGAAGTACAGTTATACAGCATCGCACCACCACCACCACCACCACCACTAAAGTGGCAGCAGTAGGAGGTGAAAAGAATACACACACACACACAACAAAAAACATTTCGCGTATTGGTGTAAAGGGGCTGCATTAATATTGAGTACCATACATATTCTCTTGCGTTGTAGTTTTGATATTTTCCAACTGGTAGGTTTGCATTGTGTAGGGTGCTATTTAAAAATGTTTATGCCATTAATATTTTGACCTGTGGAAGAAACTCACGAGTGTTCAGAAAACTACGAAACTACAAATTGAATATAATTTGATATTGCTGTCGTACAATGTTGACATTTTAAGTAGGAGATATTAAATATCTCCGAAATGATTAAAATATTGAAATACGTATCCCTGATAGTTTTGAACATACGTATGTATGTGTTTCCAAAGATGAACCCTATTCTTCTTAATATTTACATAGGCGTAACACAAAGAAATTTCAGTGCACGATTATGCAAATACGAATTCCGATGCTCTTGAAAATGAGTATCCAACAACATATACTTCGATACTTACTCCTTTTATGGAATCAGACGTCTAATTAGTAGAGAACAATTTTTTAAGTTTACTTCTTTAGTTTGATATTTACGAGGGGGTAAAATATGATCGTGGCAATGCGGAAATTGGCAGTGCCCACTATCAGTCAGGTATGAAAAAAAGAGGACACATATGTATATACACATAAATGATGGGCAGCACATCGATAAAGGGATAAAGGGCTCCTTTATCGATTGATAGAGGGCGTATATGATTCATACTCGATTTAAACTCAAACAAAAACCATTAAAAAATTCTCGAGCTGAAAGAATGAGCGAGTATAGGCTGAAAAAAAACAAATGCGAAGTACAAACAAATGGCGATTGTGTTACGATTAAATCTCCAGCAACAGCTGCTGCTGAGAGACAGCAAGAATTTATACTTCGTCGAAAAATGAATGCACAACAAAATTCAGATTCTGCTATCATGAGAAAAAAAAACTTCAAAACCAGCACCGAGAGATCACGAGAGTGAAGACTCCGCAAGCAACTTGAGGCACAACATAATTTGAACTTCATTGAAAACAACTGGCAAAGACTAACTCATTTTCATGTGTGGCAAATGAGTTCATTAGAGCCAATAGTTGCATCAACACTCATCTCATTGAGTCCCGCCGAAGATCCTCGGTTTATGCAGCACCAGGCAGTCATTGAGGTGACCGAATTCCCAGCTTCTCAACGAAAGGGAATGCCAGAAGATTTAGTTGAAAATTTGCCTTAAAATCTTTCTTCTGTGGAAAGAAAACATAGACGAGATTTGCCAAGTTTCATACCCAAAAGTATGCTTCGGAAATTCAAAATGAATTAATATTGAAGTTTTATACTAAAAACATTAATTTAAAAATTTCAATTAAATGAGCCTAAAGAGAAATGAAAGTAATTAAGAATGGCATAGACTTCAAATCAGGATTAAGAATTAAAGCACCTGCATGTGCATGAGAAATTTACTTTATACTATAACGCCTAAAAATATAAGTTTATTTGCATTTACATATTTCATATTCCTTTACATACTATATACTTGTTGATCTTAAATGGCAAGGCATTCATAGTAATTGAAATATTCTTAGTTTACATATATTTATGTAATTGAAATATTCTTCATTGAAATGTTTCTTTTATTATTTGCCCAGAAGTATGCTTCAAAATCATTTTGAAATTTCTTATCTCTCATATCTCTTTGTTTATTTGTTTTATTTTGGTAGTTCTTTTGTGTACTTTCAATTTCCCGTCAACTTTTGACTACCGTATTCATAGATGAGTAGTACATTCCATATGTAATTAGTAATCAATTTATTTTACATAATTATTATTGAGCATCACAAAACAAATCGAAATCATTCAGCTTTATGAGTTTTATGCTTTAATTTTGAAATTTGTATTAAATTAAAAAAATTTCAAGTATTTATTTATTTATTAAAATATATATAATAAGGAATTATTAAACAAATAGACAAACAAACATTAACAACATTGGCCATTGGCTGGTTATGGAAGTTTGAATTTTTTTTTTATATAAAGAAAAACGATCAGGTCCTTTATTTATTGTAATTTATTGAAAATTTATGTTAGTTTTTAGTTTACTTTCCATTTCTTCAACTCTTTCGCCCTCTTCCCACTCTCACTTCTTATATAAAACTTCATGAAGAAAAAGCACATTTCTTTATATGCCTAAAAGTATGCTTAATTTTTTACAAAAACTATTGGTAACTTTTTCAATTTCGTTTCCATTTCGCCAATTTCTTCACCTTCTTCCCTACGCTTCTCTGCGTTTTTTACACCATCTGTCATTTTTCCAATGCATATCATTTACAGTATTAAAAATCAATACGAATTCAACTCAGCTTCAACATCAACAAATCAAATCGCATTTAACGCACCTTTTTTCATTCAAATATCTACCAAAAAGATGCAAAAATATGTAAGGAAAAAATCTAGACAAAAGCACAGTCAAGATTTTCGCAAAAATAAATCCAAATAAAATTATACTATGTAGATCGCGAGAGAAGTATCTTGAAGAAACCATTATCTATGCATATTATAGCGATTAGGAAATGAAGAAATAAAAACCAAGAATAGTGCCAGCAATAAAATTGATTTATAAAAAGAGGAAGAAAAATAAGAAAAGACTAAAGGAATGAAAAAACGTTCTTGCTTCAATATAATTTCAATTTTCTGGAAATGTATGTATGCAGTTCCTCTAGGGAAAAAAGTTTTTACTTTACTAAAGGAAGTAGAAACAAAAAAAAAAACAAAAAATTGTGTGTATCTGGCATATTAAAAGGATGCGAAAAAATAAGATAACTGTTGTAGCCTCATCTCACCTCCCATTTATTTCTGATTTTACACTACCACTACCAAAAGTTATGTTGCCCCTTTTGTTTTTGCAGCTTTAGTTGAAGTTGGCAGATAAAGCTGTAGCTGCAGTTGAACATAAAGTAACACCAGCAGCGGCAGCAGATATAGCAAAAATAAAATGGGTAGATTAAACATGAAATATGCCTTCAAGGTATTTCATTTTATCGTTAAATTTTCTGTCGAAATTTCCGATACTCAATAAATTATGGAAATTTAGGTAAATGATCGAAAATGAGGCAGGGTAAGGCATAGTTAAGACACAGCAGCAGAGTGAGACATTCAAACAAAGCATGAATACTTTTTTTTCCATACTTTTGTATAAATTATATTTTTATTGCTTTAAATCAGCAGGGTAAAAATAGGAAAATTGTTACAAAATTGAAAGAAATTGAATAATTTTTATGGTAATTTTTCCTTTGGGCCTGCTTTTCCGTACAACATGGCGTATGATTAATATAAACTAATATTATGGAAATTGAAGAAAAACATTTATGCTTAACTGACAATAATTACATATATAATAGAACGTAATTTTACATTGTGTGTTGAGATTTTCATGTGAAACTAAACACAAAAGATTATAAAATCTACACATTTAATGTGTGGGAAAAAATCTGAGAAATTACACAAGTTTCACCAAATTTAAGTTTTCATCATAGAGACGATTTTCACAGATTTTCACGATTTTCGATGAGTAACTAAATTTGCACATATTATGTGTGAAACCATCATAGGTATGTAAAATTCTACAACTTATAGTAAAATTTCCAACAAATGTGTCTGCTCATTTACACATTTGATGGGTGGAAAATTTTAAAAATGTCAAAAAGACAAACATCGAAATTAAATCACAATGTTTTTCACACATTTCAAGTGTAAGGAAATACTTACTTACTTAACTTAGTTGGCACTATAACCGATAATCGGTTTTGGTCGCCTCTTGTGTTGTAAAGAAATACAATTAGATGATTCATACGGCGTCGTATTGTTTTGTATGAGAAATTAGTGAGTTTATGGCAATTGAGAGCATTTGACACTGAATGCGACACTTTGTGAATATCCCAATTGTATACAAATGTGTGTTAAAAATATAAATAACATTTCTCAGAAAAATTCTGAAAGATGAATTTACGTAAAAAAAAACAAAAAAACTTTTGAGTGAGAATTCACAATACGCATAGTAAAATTTTACCATGTATGGGAATCGAAAAATGCTTGCAAAAAGGATATATGTTGCATATATTAATACACAATTTTTCCCAAAATATATTACGTGGTGTGAATTTTTGAATAGAAAAATTATTTTTTAAACTCAAAACTATTGAAGATTACTAAACTAATTTACATATTTAACACCTTTTGTAGTAATGACCTAGATTAGATAACGAAAAACTTGATTAATAATGAAAAGAAGAGACAATGTATAGACAACTTTTGATTTCTTTTTACCTCCATCTTAACATTACGTATACGCCATGGTAGCCTTTGATTTAAAAAGGTTAATATATAAATATTTGCCCCCTTTTTGTTGTGGTTTAAACAAACACCCAATTTAATCCTTAGCTGTCTTAACTAACTTGCATATTACTTAAATCAAAGCATACAATTAGATCATATTTTAATATTCTGTCATTTTATTTAAGTAAATTAGATTAAGCGCTAAAGAAACTCAAACGGCAAAAGTATATCCTGTTGATATTTTATAGCTTTAAAAGTTGCAGTTGCAGTTGCTGCAGTTGGTGCTGCTGCTCCTGCTGCTGTAGCATATCTTGTAGTATACTTATATATATTATTTTGCTCAAGAAAAATATGAAAAAAATATATATAAAAGAACAAATAAAAAAATCAACAAACGCCAAAAAAAAGGAAGAAACATTTCTCAAGGGTGATTTTTTTGATACTTAGTTTTAGGACAGTTAATATTTCGGACAGTTGAGGCATGATTTTTGACATGTGTCAAAGTAAAAAATGCTCAGTTTGGTTTGCTATTTCGTTATGAATAGACATAAGCCTGAACAAAATTTGCAAATTATTGGATTTTATTATCAAAATTCATGCGCTGTGAAAAAAGTGTTTCGTAAGCAGCTACGTCCATTTAGCGACGAGGCTCATTTTTGGCTCAATGGATACGTGAATAAGCAGAATCGCCATATTTGGAGTGAAGACCAGCCAGAGGCAATTCAGCAGCTACCGAAAAATGCACTATTTGGTACGGTTTATGGGCAGGCGGCATCATTGGGCTGTAATTCTTCAAAGACGATGAAGGCCGCAACGTTACGGTCAATGGAGAAAGGTACCGCTACCGTTCGATGATAACACCGAAATGCAAGAATTGGACTTGGCCGACATGTGGTCTTAACAGGACGGTGCCACATGCCATATGCCGGACTGCACGCGAAACCATGCATCAATTGTGAGGCGAATTTGGTGAGCAGTTGTGGTGTAGTCAATTGGCCACTAACATCGTGTGATTTGACCCCGTTAGACTGTTTTTCGTGGGGCTATGTTAAGTCTCTTGTCTATAGGGACCAGCCAAACACGATTACTGCTTTGGAAGCCAACATTCCGGCCTAAATTTGTGTGCCAAAATTGGACCATCAGAATATACCACTTAAAGCACAGTCGCGGGCAACAATTACTTAAGTGAAATTATCTTTAAAAAGTAAATGACAGGAATTGGTTTATCGATCCAAATAAAAATTTCATTCACTTTTGCAATATATCTGATTTTTTTTGTTTTTCACCAACCAAGCTCTTAAAAAATCACCCTTTAGTAAAAATGTCAACCCAATTTTTGGGAAACTTTTATATTAAACGAAAAGTTGCAAGCAAACTGAAACAGAGAGGGGAAAAGAAGGAGAAAAGAAAGAGGGAGACAGGGAAAAGAAAATATGACAATCTGTCTTACAGCTTTTGACATCATTATCATTTTTATGCCAACAGCATCATCATCATCTACATTTCAACTTAATCACACCAAGTAAAAGGAAAAAAGCCAAACAAAAAATTAGAGATATAAATAAAAAGCTGGGTATGCACAATGCTAGTATGCTAGCTTTGAGAACCCAAGAATGACTAAAAAAAATTTAAAAAAAAAAAACATATGTACGTAGAAAATATCATAAATTTTTTTGTCAGTATAAAAAAATAATGGAATTTAAAATGCTTTACAATCACAATATGCATACGTTTTTTACCACTTTCTTGTCATTTATGCCCCCTTTTTTTCACTCCTCCTTTCCTCCTTTACTCCTTCCCCCTTCCCCCTGTATACTTTCTACTCTATAATATGGTATTAAAATTCGCAGACATTTAGCTTTACGCTGCATATGAATGTATTCGCTTTAGCTTTTTAAGCATTTATCATCATGCTTCTCTTAATTTTTTCTGCTTTATACGCACATATGCATTTTTTTAGTACTTCGTTTGGTGTCTTCTTTTTGTTCTCCTTTACCCTTGAAAAAACATAAATTCCATTTTAGCTGACTTGTAAGAAAATTTTTACTACCTCTAAATATAGTATGTTTTTTGTTTTTGGTGATTACAATTGAATGGAATTTTCGGGATTTTAAAATGGGATTTTAGAGGTTTAAATCCCTTTTCTTTCTATTGTCTTATTGCTAAGAAACACATTTTTTTATGTACTACTTATATTAAAATCCTCTACTTCAATTTGCTCTGTCTCTAAGTTAAGATTTTTGTTGCATGACAATTCATTTATTATATTATTCTTACTGTTGCTTGCATACATTTTCTGTATAATTTTCTTTTATTCGTGCTGGGTTTCGTCGGAATGACAAACAAAATATTTTAATTCAGCTTCTTTATTCGTTCGTTTTTTTGTTTGTTTGTTGAACATCGGGTCGTATGAGTAACATAGATAACGTTTTTTTTTCGAAGGCACACTCCCAATTGATTAGTGTGTCTCTCCAGTCTCTTGATTGACTGGAAGCAATTTATGCATCTTTACTTACTTTTAATGGCACAACAGCCCATGGAGGGACTAGGCCGAGCTTTCATGCATCTGTATGCTTTAATATTCTTGGTACTTTACCGTTCGGATTCGGCATTAAACTGTAGGTCCCTTCCATTCATGTACAAATATAACACGCCCAACACGAGTGGATGCGAAAAGCTCGGCCTAAACCCTCCATGGGTTGTTGTGCCATTAAAAGTAAAGTAAATATGCTTTAAATATTTTGACGTGGAAAAATGTTCATTTATTCAAGAAAAACTTAAGGTGAGTCTCCTAAGTTTGCCATAGTACCGAATGGGCAAAAAATTGCACCATCAATGGAGAAAGCCCTCAATATAACAAATAAATTTTTGGTCCTCAGATATTTTCTAAGTTTTCGAGGTTAAATTTTGAAAACTTCTGGCACTTGCCTGTTTTTGAGACCGAATTATGTCTACTTGTTGAAAACGAATTAAGAAACTATATTTATGGCGCTAAATTTTGAAAATTTTCGCTGCTGAATTATGATAACTTTTTGAAGCAGAATTTTTGGAAACCTTATTTTGTCATTTTTGGGTGCTGAATTTTGTAAATTTTTTTTTATCGAATTTAATAAATTTTATGTACTGAATATTGGTAGATTAGCGGACTTAATTCTGAAAATATCGTGGGCAGATCTCACGAGTATCACTTGTGTAAATTTTAGGTGCTGAATTACAAAGATTTTTTGAAGCTGAGTTTTGGAAATTTTTTGGGGTTGATTTTTATTAATTTATTAGTTAGCATTAATTTAGAATTTTTTTCAGCCTGAACTTTGCCAGTTCCCTGGGCCCTATTTTCTCAGTTATTCGCTCGGAGTTTTATAAATTTTTTTCGCTTAAATTACTATAAATTTTTTTAATTCTGCTAGCTGTAGAAAATTTTGTAAATTTTTACAGGTTTTATTTTGAAAATTTTTAGTTACGAAATTTTGTAGTTTTAGGAAATAAATTTATAGTCTCAATTGTTTGGAACGAATTTGTCAGTTTTTAAGGCTGAAATTTTGTTAAATTTCACTTCAACTTTTTGTAAAAAAATTTTTTTTAAATTTCCTGGATAAAATTTTATAATTTGTTCTCCTTATTGGAACAGAATTTAGTCAATTCATTGACCTGAATTTTCTTAGTTTTTGAAGCTGAATTTTGCTAATTTTTGGTATAGGTTTTTGTCATCTTACTGAGGCTAAAATATGAAAATTGTTTGGGGTAGGATTTTTTAAATTTATGTGTTTTAAATTTTATCAGACAAGCTGAATTTTGTTTAGGGCTTGTTATTTTTTCGGATAAATTTTGTAACTTTTTGATATAATTTCGATCTTAATTTCATTTAATTTGGCGCATTCATTTCTCCATTACTTTTGGAGCTGAATATTGAAAAGTTCTCGAGCTTATTTTAGTCAATATTTTACAATTTATGTAATTTTATCCACTACTAGATTGCTTGGCTACTCTGTACAATGACAATCGTAATAAGCCAAATTAAATGATATTGTGGCACTTTAGAAAGGTAGAGACAATTTAACCTCTTAAACAAATTAAATTATTATGAAGTCACACCGTGTCTGAATGCACGTAATATGCGCTTTTTCCTTCAAAGCATTATGCATTTAATCTTAAATCTTTACTTTTCCATTTGTAACATTATTACATTGAAATTTAAAAATATTTTAATATATTTATTGTATCACTAAGTCAATTATGTAAAAGTACATAGTTACACGAATGTCAGTACGAACCCCAAAGTACACTCACGTTCGAGTAAATAAATTTCTACCAAGAATTCAACAAACACAAAAGCTTTTAGTAAAAGCATAAATTATGACTTTTCATTATATTAATTTTAAATAATTCCACAGGGTACTAGTAAGTATTTAAGCAGAAACGAAATGAAAAGTAAAGCTTAAAAAATAATAAAATACAAAATATCTAGTGTGTACTTTCAGGCAGCAGAAAACAAATATTTAAAATACTTATGCACTACTTAATAATAAAATCAGATACACACAACTATACTAAAAATATATGTATTTATAGCAATTCAATTAAATAAATATACAGTGATAAACAAGGAAATTATTCTCAATTTATCCAACGAGCAAACCAGCAAACGAAATAATAATGAAACAAACTATGTTTATAGCATACTTTCAGGCAACTAGTTATTTATTAAGCCAGCAGGTATTAAAGTGAATATTACATATAAAAGAGAGAAAAGAAGAGAAAAAGGTTTGTGTGCGTATGAAAGAGAAAATGTAACAAAAACAAGTGCCAAACGTGTTCATTAATATGATTTATTATTCTTAGCATAGTTTTTTGTTGCTGTTAAACTAGAACGCACTGTAGCTGCTGTTGCTACTGTCGCTGCTGCTATCCGTTGTCATTGTCATCGTTGTGCTCCTTGTTATTGCTACCATTAATTTTCAACTATTTTTGGGTAGACGCTATTGTAGGCATGAACAAAAATGATAGCAGCGCTTATTTTGGTAGATAGGTAGAAAGAAGGGAAGGTTGTTTCCGAAACTTATCACGTGTATGCACATATTAATGCTACAAGTTTATAAAGCAGCAAGTTTTAAGCAGCCAAAGCAGTAGTAGCAGTAGTTGCATAAGCAATGGAAAAGCATAAAATCAAGAGCAGCTCTTTAATGAAATATTCTTCATTAAATTTGAATTTTGACACATTTTAAAATGAACACATCTAGCGTAGCACCCACATACATTCATACACACACACACACACACACACACACATAAGCATTTATGACATATTGTTAAAGCTTAAGTATGATGTGCATGTGTGTTGGTGTTGCTTTGAGTACGTATGTATGTAAATATAGACTTGTGAATTTTGTTTTTAAGTTATAAACGTTAAATGCTTGCTTTGCTTTCATATGAACGTTTAAAAGTTCTTCAGAGTATTAAAAGAGATTTAGATACAAAATATGAAGCCTCACACACACACACGCAATTTCTTCTCTTCGTTGCACAAGTATATTATATTTAAAGAAAACTTACTCCCTTTCATATCAAATGAAATATTATTAATTTGTGGTAGTAGCAGTAGTTTAAATTCCGCATATGTTGTTTATTGTATGCACACAAAGTTGTGGCTAACACTTACCTAAAATGAAAAGCATAGGATAGAAGATTATTTATTAGAATTATTACAAACTATTTAAAATTAGATCTCATTTGAAAAGTCTTTTTAGTTTTGTTCGAAAAGCTTATATAAATCGATTTGGATTGAGAAAATTGACATTTTGATAGCATAAGTTTACGATAAATTTTCAAAGTTTTGAAGAAGAAAGGTATGTTTAGTAGTTTTAAAATTTATGGAACATACATCAAAATTTGTTGTAGTAATTAAGTTAAAATTTGAATTTAAGCTGGCATCCATTCTCTGTGGATTCATTCTCAAACTAAATTATATACTATATACATTTTTATATTAAACTTGGACAAAACTGAAGAGTTTTTGGAGTCATTTCAGGAAAATTAAAGAATGTTTGGATGATTTCGTTAGAATCTACGAGTTTATGAACAGACAAAATTTTAATTGATGAGTATGTGAACACAAATAAATTAACATATTTGATCAAAAGCACTTCCACAGATGGCAGATTTGATTAGAACCGACAACTATTTAGGTATAATTTTCAAGACTCGACGAGTACTTGAACAAACTGGTATCAAATCAATGAGTATTAGGCTTAAGCAAAATTGGCGAGTATTTAAACATATGAGCAAGCCAAAAAGTATGCTATAAAAAGAAGAAGAATGCATTAAACTGACGAGTGTTTTAACTGATTTCGTGAGAACTAATGAATTTCTGAATGACTTCCATTAAAATTAACGAGTAATTGAATAAAATTATCTATACTACTGATTATTTGAACAAACTGGAAACTGAGAATCAACGAGTACTTGCACGAAACCGATGAGTTTTTGGGAAAAATTGGTTGGGATCGGCAAGTATTTGATAAGGCTAGTGCCAAAACACATAGAATATTTGGGCAGACTTGATCTCAATAAAAAGTGTTTAGACAAAATACTGGATTAAATTCAACTTGTAGATATTTGGAATCACATTTGATTAGAATTAATTAATATTTGAATGAGTACCACTAGAACCGTTGAGAGTTTTAAACCAGATTAAAATCAACTAGTTTTCACACTGATTACATAAAAAATGACGCAAACTTGAAGAAAATATGTTCGGGTCATCAAATATTTAAGGAGACTTGTGCTAAATCGACGATTAAAACCGACCAGTACCAACTTGGAAAGAATTGGGTAAAACTAACGAGTATTTGCATTCATATACAAATATAGCACGCACAACATGAGTGGATGCGAAAAGCTTGGTCTTTGGCGCTACATGCGGTCATAGTCGGCACTGATAAACTGAAGTTCATTGTGGTAAAGGCATAATAAAGCAACATTGTGGTAAAAGCATAACATAAAGGCAAGGCATTGTGGTAAAGGCCACAATGGCTGCCTATCTCTTTATCGGTGTCCTGTGTGATCACATTCGCTCTCTCATTCTCCCTTCTTATTCCTCTCACCTATCAATCTTCCTTCCATTCAACACAATGCTCTGCATTCATAGGGGTACATCCAGTGTGTGAATGTATCAATAAATTAAGAATGGAAAATACATTTTCTTTTTCTAAGAATTCTAAGATCTATCTCGTTGCAATTGAATAAAAGTATAAAAATCAGTAAATTCTAGTATATTCCAAATGCAATTTGACACGATTGATTAATCGAACACTGAGCTTCATTTCTATTTCTGTTCAGATGGCAAATTTAAATATGAAAATATATGTTGTTGAATGTATACAAAAAATAACCACATAAACAAGTTAATCAATATCAGTATCTATCAAGGACAAAAAAGTGATATCACACAAAACACTCTTGATTGCTCACGGGTATACGAAAAAGCTAAACATTAAATTATTAAAACTACTTCACTCGATGCAGATTTGCACTACGTACATGAAGGAGCATCAATCTTAGGCAAGAGCATTACTCGTTTCTCATGCACATGTATTGAAAGGCAAACTGAATGAAACATGTCTATGAATTGTAGCATATTTCAGGTTTATTGTTATTGCTGATGTATGGACAATTTGTATGTTTGTATATCAACTTGATTGTACAGCAACATTTATCAGAATACACAATAATGCAAAAGCAGAGAAATACAAAAAACAAGACACACGCACACTGATGCACATTATTAATGTGTTGTTACTACGAAGATATTGTTGTTGCAGTTGCTGCTGTTGTTCTCGTTCTCCTATGTACTGTGAAAATATTATCAACAACAACCACGGCATCATTAAGCTCAAATGATTCTTATTGTTTCAAAATCTTGTTATTGTTGTTGTTGTGGTTGTTAATGGTGTATTTTATACCATAGCCAGCCACTTTATGCATTTATATGAACATATTTTGAAGTACACAAATACTTGTGCATTTGCACAGTGCTACCCTTGCTCTTGGTTGTGTGTGCATACGAGTGGGTATGAGTAGATACAACAAACAAAACAAAAACAAAAACATATAAATTAACACTAACATGAGCTAGAAATACACACACTCGCAAAGATTTGAATACGCAGATTCATTCAAATCTATACCAAAGCACGCACAGCTACACATACACACACTCACGTACAACTAATCTCCTATTCCCTACTCCTACTCTATCACAACCTTATGCATGTATAGATAATGACCATAAATAGCATTGAATGTGATTGCTGTTGTTTTGCTGTTGTTTTGCTGTTGTTGTTGTTGTTCTTGTTGTTTCATGTAAGTTAAGATGATACAATGCAATCTATTAAATTGTTTCATGTAGTTAAGATTTATACTTGCTTGTTATTTTGAAGTATAATGGACATAGACATACATAAAATAGGTGAAGTGGCATTATGTCTCTTTCGTTCATCTCTAAATTGCATGAGTAGTTGTGGTATTGCTTTATGTACTATATTCTATGTATGTAGTTTTTGTTATTGCGATTAGTTTTTGTAGCAACATTGCTTACTGCTGTTAGATTAGCAAATATATTAAAATGTCACTAAAGGATGTAATTAAAAGACAAGAAGACAAGCAACAACAACAACAACAACATGCGGTAAATTAAAGTTACTCATACGTCATGTATTACCGGTAAGTGCGAGCTAGCTAATGAAACTGTTAATAAATTAAATAAATTTTACTGTTTACATGTATGAAAAAAAAATTCTAAGTGCAGACACCCTGGCTCTGAAACTATTCTAAATTACTGTATACATATTAAAAGTAATTTGACTTCCCAAAAGCTTCCCATTAGATTTTACATACATATTCTTCACATCACTGCTTTTCACCAGCCACTCATAATGTTGCTTTCTGTACCAAGGCACTTAATTGCTTTCAGTGTGTATGTGTGTTAATGTTGTAAATGTTGATCTTAGATATATACAAAAAAAAAATAACAATTAACACTTTATGCACGCACACGCATAAAAAACAAATTTTTTTCAGGTACTTATACGAAATTCATTTCAACTTTGTATGCATGCTTGTGTGCAAGTGTGTGTGAGTATGCGTTTTTGCGTGTATGTACGAGTATATTCAAGTAATTTACGGCAAACACAAACAATAAAGACGATAATAACAAACATAAACACCTTATTATCCTTTTCAATTTCATTTTATTGCTGCTTGCTGCTGCTATAGTTGTTGGTGTAACGAAAAGGTAAACGAAAAATGGGAAAACAACAGGAAAAAAAGTAGCAGTTTCATGTGAGCAAGCCAAAAAGTAAGCTAAACATTAACAAAGCTAAAAGAGAGAACGGTAGAGAATAGCCCAGTAGAAAAAGATTGAAGTAGGACAGTAGTAAGGACTTCTTGTAGCCAACTTGCTCCTCGTCTCTTTGTCAATTGAAAACTAGAGCAATTTCAGTCAGTGCTAAGTATATGTATTCAGAAATATTCTTCAAAGATTCATTGAATAATAATTAAACTGAAATCAGAATATATTTAATTTAATGTACGCAAAAGCCACTATGATTATTGCTCCTAGTAACAAAATTTTTGTGAGAATGAAAATTCAAGTTTTTCTAACATTTCACAATCTTTCATACCTCATAGATCGTAGATAGAAAAAATGTGCACATTTCGCTGAAAATCTACAAATTTGCTCCCAAAATGAATAAAAATCTTAAACTTCCAAAAAAAAACTATGTCGTTTAAAATATTTTTTCAGCAATCGACACTGAAATAATGGGAAAATTAGAATATACATTTAATTTATGAGTTGTTGGAGTATAAAGGGGAAAAAGTTTGCATAATAAATTCGGTAACCCATTAGCCATCAACTGGAACTAGAAAAAAATTGAGTTGTGAAAATCTGTACACTTGCCTGGGGTGGCCCCAGAATGAGTACGGCAATAATATTAATTGGACGTGAATGGGTTAAATTTTATCTTTTCAACAACTAAAAATTGACAAAACCCTGTATATTACAAGCTACTGTACACCGATTCACATAATATTTTTAATAATCATCAAGAAAATAATCCAAGAATCAAAGTGTAAGTTTAATTTATGCTGCTACCTCGTATGGTGAACGAGATATTGTGGCTGAAATTAGACCAAAATTTTATCAAAATTTGATTAAAATGTGAAAAACCAGAATCACCAAATCCGAGAAGGGTAAGGAAAAGGCGGCATAAATTTAGCTAACTTTACAACGAGGACTTTAGATTAAGGAAGTTAAATGAATGACTGTGACTGTGACAGAAGAAGATCTTTTGGAAAAACTCTATCAATTTTAAATTATATTTAATATATTTTTAAAACCGTGAAATGGCAACTACTAAATTAAATCGAATAATCGACAGAGAATAAATCAAATCATATCTACTCAAGAGCTAATATCTTATTTATCTTGAAAGCTTTTATAATTAATAAGGAATTGAGGTTTAAAGTTGAAAATTTGTTAACAAAGATGTTTGCTTCATCAAAAATCATTAAATAAATAATTTCAGAAATTTTCGATGATTTCTATGTGACATGGTTTTAAAAATACTTTTCTAAAAACAATTTGAAAAAAGTTTTCTAGCATTGCCGGTATATAATTATTGTATAAGCATGAGTTTTTGTCTGAGTATAGGAAAATATCTAATAGAAAATTAACAAACCCAATTAAAAGTGATTATCAAAAAAGTTTTCGCTCAGATAACTAAAGCACTCATGAAAGTGGCAAGCAACCCACAATCTGTTGAAAGTGCCAGGGCTTAAAACTAATCTTCAATAATAACTACTTAAATTAGTAAAAGCATAATATATTATTGAAAATAAAACTTGGAAAAAAAATTATATAACTAAAAACTTTTCATTAAAATGAAACAGAACAGATACACTCACTTTACAGAGGTTGTTTTTGAATTTAATATCATATATTATTTATTAAATAAAACATATTGTTAATATTTAGTTTAGGTATTTAATTTATTAAATACTCTACCAGCATCGACGATTTATGGCAGTTTAAGTTTTTTGTATCTGGTTATTGTTTACTTTTTTTCGCTTGACCTATTTTCAAGTAAATAATTTCAATTAAATTTCTATGAATTCTAGATACGAGTATTGTTCAATTAACAACAATCACACGTACATACATACATACACATCTACATGTCTGTACCTATGCCGAAACAATAAAACTCTCACCCAAAGACACACTCACAGAGGAAAATCAACGACCCAGAAATATTTTATGCTTCAATTATCTAAGTCTACAGAACGAGTAAAGAAATACAAACACAAGCACATATGTTTTTAGCAAACACATGTACAAAAACATAAATACACACATACATACATATTATTAGTTAATTATAGTGTTGATATATATAGGCTGCATGTAGATACAAAGACATGAAGCTACTTAGGTAATACATACATACTTACATACATACTCGTTCACATTACATATTGATAATGATGAGTAGTGGTAAGTAAACATTATTCCACTTTCAGCAGCAAAATATATGATAAATGCTATAATGTAAGATAAACACCGGCCACACCGATACGCCTTTGCACGATTTCACACAAAAGCATTTATTTATGCATGTTTGTACAATATTATCATTAGTTATGTATGCATGTATGTATGTATGTATTTGAAGACGTACATATCATTCACCATGGCCACATCTTTGAAGAGCCTTCAAAGCTGCTTGTCTTTTATTAACAGCTATCGACATGGATAAGCGTCAAAGTAATGCATTTTAAATTAAGCACTTATGTTAACATGTGTACCCAGTTGGAAATTAGATTAGCTACTTACTCGTATTGGGTATGAATGTAAGTAGAGGTAGTAGCGGTGGGGCATGGCAGAACGTTGAAGAAAAGCAGCATGCCTTAAATTTTCTTATTGGCTGTTTACACTGGTGCGAGGGAGGGAGATAGGTAGAAATGTAAAGTAGTAAGAAAGAGATAGAAGCTTTGCGCTTTCTTTCTTTTTACCTTACATGTATACTTGTCTCTCTCGCACAGTCTTTCATATCTGCGCCAGTGTAAACAGCCACTATGAAAAGCAGAATTTTTTAAAATATTTTTGTAACAAGTTACTGTCACAGCGTAAAGTAACTGCTATTTTTAAAATTCGATATTTTCTAGTTTAAAATAGATATTCTTTACAAATACAAAAAACAACATACACAATAAATTGGTAGTGAAACAATCACTGCTTGAGAGTGAAATTACACTAATTTTTGTTATTACAGCTTTTCAGTCACTGTTACTGGCTGTGGCTTTTAAAATCACAGACTAAAAAAACAGATATTTTTGAAATTTTTCTGATTTTAAGTTAATTTCCTTCCCAATGAAAAATAACAGAAAATATTGGTAGTCAGAAAATTTCATTTGGTAACTAAATTCAGAGTTATTTCTTTTTGAAAACTAATATTAGACTCTAATATAAAACGAATAGACGATATTGATATTAAAGCGGTACAAAAATAGTAATGAGCTAATACTTTTTCACTATTCTACAGACTACTCGTGTACTCGAAAAACATTTTGTTTACCATTTATTCACTGGTTGTTTCAAGTAGCAGTGACTTACTCTAGTGGCACCGCCAACAGCCAATTTTCCCTACTGGGTATTTATGTACATAGAACATATATATTTATATGTTATATGCATTATATACATACTAATAAATAAATGTATACAGTAATTTAAATAATTATATTCTTAAGAGCAAAGTGTTAAAATATTTTAATTAATGCTTGAGGGAAATAAATTATTATTTAATATTTTGCTTATAGTTTTAGTCAATAATCAAAAGGTTTTTAAGCACTAAAGAAATAAAGCTCAGAAGACTTTCAATTCGAAGTGTAAGCTTAATAGGATGCGTTAAAACTAGAGGTGGAGGAGAGTACACCAAGGCATCACTACCAACTTATATGTAAGCAAGCAATACTCCAGTCTATAAGCTACCATAATTCCACTGAATTATGGAATTACTAAAAACCGATATTGGTTTATGCTATAAGGAGTGTGATCGAAAAAATCGAATAACTTTAAATTGTCCTAGCATTGAAATCCATTATACAAAAAAAAAAAAATTTTAACAATTTTGAAAAGAAAATTTAATTTCTGATAAAATGATCAATAAAACTAATTTGTTTGTTGTTTTTTACAGAATTCGGACAGCATTAGCGCCTTTGCTGTCATTTCTGAAACTCTCTTGGCGTATTTCTAAAATCTTCCATGGATTTTGCTTCTTTGTTTGTTGCCTTTAATGTTCTTTTCACTAGAGTCCAATATCTCTCGATAGGCCGAAGTTCGGGGCAATGTGGTGGGTTGGCGATTTTTGGTACCAATTTGATGTTTTGGTCTTCGAACCATTTAAGGGTTACTTTACTGTAGTGGCAGGAGGCTAGATCAGGCCAACAGAAAGTAGATACATTGTGATTTCGAATGAAGGGCAGCAAATCTCTTCTGGAGGCACTACTTCACATAAATTTCGGCGTCAACAGTGCCGAAAACTTTTACTCCTTAGCCCACAACTACAAATCGCTTGCCATACCAGCAACTTTTTCGGGAACTTGGACTTTTGTTTTGTCCTTAATCTTTCCTCAACTCCTCCTCGTTCCTTTAAGAAAATTTAGACAACACGTATGTTTCATCGTCCACATAACACAACAATCGAATTTTTGGAAAAAATCTGTCTTCAACTTTTTAGCTCGGCTCTGGGCTACCAAGTTCTTAGTAGCGTTCCTGTCGCTTACTGACTGAACTTTGTATGTTTTAAGGCCCGCATCTTTTTTAATTTTACGAACTAAAAACTCACTGCAACTCGCTTTATCCGCCAATTCTCGATTAGACAACGCTGGATTCTTCTCTAAGAGAGCAACGACTTTCTTCGCCTTTTGTGGAGACACGAAACCGCATTTCCTTCCAGAACCATGTTTTCTAGCAACTGTTAAGACTGTATTAAATTGTTTAAGATTCATCGAGACAGTGTTTTGTGCAACTTTCGCCTTATTTGCAATGGTTTTCTGGCTCCACTGCGGATTTACTCGAAATAATTCAAGAAACTAAGTCGCGTCTTTCCACTTCTGATGCCATGACTCAACTGAAAGTTCACAAGTCAAAAAACGTGATTGTATTTCATTAGGATTTCTCCAACGCAAGCCTACTGTTTTTCATTCAGATGAAGAGTTTCAAAGCAGTGGTCTTTCAAAGCAGTGGTCTTTCAAAGTTATCCGATTTTTTCGATCTCATTCCTTACAATCAGTACGGAATCTTCAGAAACATTGTTCCAACTCCAACTTATTGATGTAAAACTTCCTCATGTTGAAAAAGAAATTGACTTCGGAGAATGACACACTGCATGACAAGCTCATCGAACATGTCATTTTTAATATATTCACACAGTAATAAAGAAAATCACAAATGATGCAATTTTTTATTTTATAAAAAAAAATGAAGCTTAAAAAACTTCTTTCTCTTCTTTGCCTTCCTGGTACGCTGCATGGCAAATTCATTGAATTTTGGTCGCTTGTGATATTAACTGATTAACTTGAAGTTTCCAGGTGGATGGCAGAAGTCAGTTTTGGCCAATATCGTAAAAACTGTGTTAAAAAATTTAATATTTCCGTTAAAATACTCACTTATGCATTTTCAGTAATTTACATTTTCCTTTCACAAGTATCTCAAAATTATATTGATTTATTCACATTACCCAAGCCATTTGACACGAGTAAAACTACTCGGATGTAAGAGATAAAAACTAAAAATTGGACGACGCTTTTGTGTTGTGACCATGACCACAAAACGAACACACAATTTAAATAAAATTAAAAGCTAAAAAAATATAAAAATACATACATTCATATGAGAACTTAAGTATGTATAGTAGTTTGAAAAGTAAAGACTACAAAAACAAAAGTTGCAGCAGTTGAAGGCTGCATTCAACCAGGCTAAGTGCTAAAAAGGTTCAATAAATAATTGAAATGTTTAGAACATTTTCTTCTTCACTACATCATGTCGTTTGCATTGGTGCTGTTGTTGTTTGTTGTTATTTCAATGTCACAAAACTATTTAATCTTATGGAATTTCATTTGGAATGTATCGTCCACATGTAAGTCGAAGAGGGGAGAAGAAGCAAAGAATGTCACATGCAGCTACAAGCACCACACAGTAGCACAGCGAATAGATGGACACTGCAGCATTGCAGTTGCATACTTCAGTTTCATACTTGAATAAATGCCAAGAATTTTTTGGTTTGAAATTGTATTAGAAGCTTTAAAGAGTAATTTAATTTTATGCACCAAAGTAGAAGCGTTTCATTTAGAAGGTGAAAGATTTTTCATACTTAGATCTAATAGAAAATTTATAGTGAACTAAAACGAGGAGCAAAAGCTCAATGATTATTGCTTGACTACATAAAAATTTCATATATCTTCTTTTATACAAGACACATCCCATGACGATGAAAGACATGAAAATCGGTACAATATAAAACTGCATGATATTCTCAGGGAAACGATAAGCGAAAACATGAAAATCTTGACTGTACAAAAATTTCATTTTTTTTTGCTTTCAAGCAGGTTACATTTCATGATAATGCCATGGAAGATATCATCGAAATGGTGAACGTCTTCACGATCTTCTTATCTCCACATGTGTGTTGGAAAAATAGTTTGCATACTTTTCGGTGCTATTGAAAACCTAATTAGAATCTCTTTTGAAAGTATATTTATCAAAAAAAAAACCCCCTTGATTTTAAATAATTTGTACATTAATTAGAAAATCATTTGTAATTAATATGTTGTACCTCCTCTACCTTCCGCAACCGTAGAAAAAAAAACCAAACTAACAAAACGACGAAATGCCAAAGAACGAAATTAAATAACATCATAAATGTATATAGTACACAAGAATTTGCACTTTGCAGAAATTTTATTCTTTGCCATTTGCTTGTCAATGTGTTTTTTGTATGTACTTTGAAGATAATTTCAGTTGCTGATTGTGTTTGCTACGTGAAGCAGGGAAAACTACAAAGGCTCAAAGTCACTGGCTTGACTACAGAAAAATTGCATATGTTTTCTTTCATACAAGACACATCCCTTGACGATAAAAGACATGAAAATCTTTACAATATGAAAATCTTATATATTTTCTTTCATACGATACACATTCCATGACAATCTCAGGGGAAAAAATCATCGACAATATGAAAATCTTGTCTGTATCGAAATTGCATCTATCTTCTTTCATGTAGGAGACATTTCATGATAATTCCATGGAAAAGTCATCGAAATCGTGAAAAACATTATGTTCATATGTATGTTGCAAAAATGTTTTGCATACTTTTCGGTGCTACGGAAAATGGAATAAGAAACTCGTAAAAAAAAACAATTGATTTTAAAAAATTTGTACATTAATTAGAAAATCATTTGTAATTAATACCTAGTACCTCCTCTACCTTCCTCTTTCAAAGAAGAATCAAACTAACAAAACGAAATTAAATAACATCATAAAAGTTAAAGAATTTGCACTTTGCAGAAATTTTATTGTGTCAATGTGTTTGTGTACTTTGAACTTTATTTCTGTTGCTGATTTTGTTTGCTACATTTTCTTGAATTTCAACATTTTACTTTGCACTTTTGAAGCTCAGAGAGTGCAAGAGTAAGAAAAAAATTGTAGCAGCATGAAATTCACTTTACAAATACATACACCCTCACACACATACACACACAGCAGAAAGGAGCAGGAAAGCATTTATGCAGTTGTCATTTGATTTCTTGTTACTTTTTGTTTTCAATGTTCACTGTTCTTGTAAGGAAACATGTTAAATATTTTATTTACCACTTGTAGTGTTTTAAAAGCTTTTCTCTTCTTCTTTCTCTCTCTTTCTCCTTCTTCCTTGTAGTGTTAAAGTATCATGGCAATGACAATATACTTAAATACTCAAACATTAAATATACTTTACTCGGATTTCGTTTTTGGTAATTTATATGCATTTGTAACAGAATTTAAAAAAAAGAATATTAATTAGCAACAGTGAAGAGTCGTAAAAATTAATACGAGTATATGAATTTTACGAAGATTTTTTTTATTTGAAATGAAATATTGAAAGGGGGAACAAACATTATAATAATAGAATATTTGAAGTGATCTGTGTCAGCAATTAAAGGTTTAAAGGTCAAAGCTTTGAGCGTGCGAGCATTATGGTAATGTTATTAGTAAATTATTAACTTAAAAGCGCTACATTAAAAGCTTTCATGAAATGTAAACTAAGTAGATTCTGAAGTTTACATTTGTCGACTACGAGGGTACCTCAATAAGTACCCGAGTGTGAAGGCAGGTGGCGCTGCTGAGAGAAGTTGACATAACCGTCGTGTACTGCCATCTGTTACACGACACTACACTAAATTTCAAACTGACCCATACGTTAGTTTTTAGCCATTATATCACACGTGTTTCGTATTTCGCGATAAAATGGAGAAAGAACAATATCGTCCCGTAATTTGCTTTTTATTTTTGGATGGAAAAAATGCGAAGAAATAAAAGCGAAGTTGGAAGCTGTCTATGGGGACCCTTCACCATCTATGACAACCGTAAGATATTGGTTCAACGAATTTAAACGTGGTCGTACATCTGTTTTCGATGAGAAGCGCCCAGGCCGCTCGGCAGACGTGGTTACCGAGGAAATCGTTGAGAAAAGGTCCACGACATGATTCACGCTGATCGCCGAACGAAAGTGCGCGAAGTAGCAGAAGCCGTAGGCGTGTCGTACGGAACGGTAATTAATATTTTACATGATAGGTTAAGCATGAGAAAGGTGTCGGCCCGATTGGTGCCGCGATTGCTTACGGTGGACAACAAGCGGATACGGAATTGTCGTAGCCAAATTGGATAAATTGAACTACGAATTCCTACCGCACCCACCGTACTCGCCCGACTTGGTTCCCTGCGACTTCTTTCTGTTCCCCAACATGAAAACGTGGTTCAGCTCAAACGAGGAGGTTATCTTCGAGACAGAAACGTATTTTGAAGGTTTTGACAAATCGTATTTTTTGGAGGGGTTAAAGAAATGGCAGAAACGTTGGGAAAAGTGTATTGTTCTAAAAGAAGATTACGTTGAAAAATAAAAAAAAAAAATTTGTAAAAAACTTGCCTCTTCATTCGTAACACGAGCACTTATTGATCTACCCTTTTATAAGATAGTGACCCTCTGTAAAAATCAGTTCTTCTGCTACTTCTCTTTTACAGAATTGCACTCAAAGCTATTGAGCTTAAGAAAATTTTATATAATTGAGTGATCATAATCAAATCAAGCAGAGCTTTTCTATACGGCGCAATCTTGTAGTAGACAATGGTAAACTTCAGAATCTTCTTACTTTACATTTATAAGCTTTCTTGTAAGCTTACTAATAATATTATAAATGGTGAATTAAGTACATTTAAAAGTTTGACCTACTTTACATTGGCTCTTAAGGGATGTCACTTTTTAAAAAAGCTACCAACTTTTTATAAAACCTTTTTTTGCTGAGCAAATTCGCAAGTTAGTTAAAAGATTTTGACTGAGTAAATTCAGAAGTTTGTTATTGCTTGCTAAGAGTTGGGGCCATTTAAAAAAGCTTTCCCATATTGCAGTCATTCATATGGTAAAGGTCACCAAAAGCTTTTCACATTGAGATTTAAAACCTCCTTAGCTTTCATACACGATAAGCTTCACAGAAATGCAGCTTAAGTTCAAAAGCGTTTATACCCCTTACTATTTCATCCAAGCATTCAAAAGCTTAAAGTTTCCGCTACACTCATCGACAAGCAGTTAAATGTTCTATATTCAGCTTGCAAATTAATGTTTCCTACTACTACAAATCGAGAGAGAAAAAATATCCATTTAAACTTACTTTAAACTTTTTAATCAAAGTAAAAGTGCAATTGAAACTTTATGCAGAAGAGAAGAGTTGCACACAACGAAACGAAATAAGAAATAATTTATGAAAAACTTATTTTCATTCAACCTTTTTTTTTAAATAGTTTTACCTTGGTGTTTTTCCATAGTATTGAACAAATAAAAATCAGAATGTGAAAAACAATTAAAAAAATAGGAAAAGTTTATTTAGTTTTTTCTTTAAATGCTGCATTTTTAATTATGTGCGCTCATTTTCAACAGTAACTTTTAACACAAATACACATACGAACTTAAACAAATACACACGCATACTCATGAAAACACATATACACACATACATACTATACATACATGCACATGCTGCATTCATATATGTATGCACACAAATTTCAGACAAATTTGAATTTTGCACCACACAAGGAATGGTTGTGTATGTAAATGGCATGAGTGTGTGGTAGTGTGGATGCGCGCTCGTTTTTGTTTTTCCTCACATATGAAATTCAAATTTTGCGATTTATCCCTGCCAGCCTGCCTGCCACACTGCCCCACGCTTCTCCTCCGGCAGGCTCCAGATTTTGCTTTAAATGCCATTTTAGTAGTCGCAGTTGTAGTCGCCGCTGTCGTGTTCATTGAGCGAGAGTTGAGGTTGGTTGACTTCAACTTAAAATTTAACAATTTGAAGGTTATAGTGCAAAACGGTTGTTTGAGCGTGGAAAGGTGCGCGAGGGCGGGCTTGCCAAATGTGTGTTCCATTCATGAGCTGTACTCACATCATGTGGGCAGAAAAACGCTAACTTTTACTGAGCAAATATCTACCAACTACAAAAAAATTTTTATTGTCATTTTTGTAAAACGACTTTCTACATTTTTCAAATGTTTTTCATAGAGAAAAAATTGTTAACTTTATATTTTTAAATAATTATTTGTTACAAACAGTCGTTCTCTGAAAGAGAGCAAGTGGAAGAAAGAGAGAGAGAGAGAGAGGAAGTAAGTTAAAAAACAGTCACCAAATTTTGAGTTGTTTGTTTGGTGACTTTTGCTGCAATTGCTGCTGCTAACTAAAACTTTTTGATTCTATTTATATGCTACATAAATATGGGGAATGCTCTCAGTGTAAATATAATTTCGTTAAAATTTTTATAGAAAAAGTTTTTGGCTTTCCCGCGTGCATGCAAGAATGAAAATAAAATGATACAATATAATTTTAAAAATATTAACACTAAAACATTACTTTACGATCACACACACACACACAGACACACACACACCCTCACTCACTCAATTAGTTTCGAGTTAAACGATGAAAATAATTTCTAAAATTAAATTGTGTATTTTTTTACGTACTTACTTATTTGAAAAAAAAAACGCTGTAAAATTGTACTGAATATTTTGTTTTCGTATATTTTTCTCTCAACTGTGGGGTATTCGCATAATTAAATCATAGCACAGTTACAGCTGTGCAATTCAAATCAAACACATTATTTTAATATTATTTTGTTACAATTACAAGTAATTTATTTCATTTATAAATGCATTAAAAACTTTTTCTGTTTATATATGTTTTCATTTTAAAGAAACAAGTTTAATTTGTGCTTAGGAATATCACAAAAAAAAAATATATATTTGGAAAAAGCCATAACGAATATAAAATTCACAGTTTATCTTGCTGCAATGTAGGAAATATAATCACAAAGCTTTTAAACTACACAGTTACACTACTCTTAACTCCACGCACTCAGAATTCTATACCCGCAAACTCTCCACACTCAACACCCCACACTCAACACCCCACACTCAACACCCCACACTCAACACCCCACTCTCAACACCCCACACACTCAACACTCCACACTCAACACCCCACACTCAACACCCCACACTCAACACCCCACACTCAACACCCCACACTCAACACCCCACACTCAACACCCCACACTCAACACCCCACACTCAACACCCCACACTCAACACCCCACACTCAACTCGATACCCTTAACTCTCCATCCTCAACAAGTTACCCTCAAACTCTCTCTCTCTCTGTGTCCACTCCCTGCCATCAACTTGCTACCTTCACCTCGCTACCTTCATCTCGCTTCTCCCCACTTTCAGTGGCTCCTTACCCACGCTTCACTTCCCATTAAAGTACATACTTTATAATGCTCATGTATTGCGATATTTAATTCTTGAAAAAATCTATACGCATCACTTGTCAACGCATTCATTGTCTTTTATATCGAAAAAAAAAAAAAAAAATATTTACCTTCCTTTTTATTTTTTTTTTAATTTTACCCTGAATGTAGACAATAATAACATGAAAAACTTCAGTTGCCTAAAACAACAAAAAAGGACAAACTACAGAGACAGACAAGTAGAACAATATAAAAACAGACAGCAACAATCTGTCGCATTGAAAATTATCAAATACACAGAGAAAACAGCTAAATTCAGTTTTTGTTGTTTTTGCTGCTGTCCTGCAATCGACTAGCAACGCAAAACATTGAATGACAACCTCGTTCGCGTTCGCTGTGCTCTACTCAAATTAAGCTCGAGCGCCAGGCGCTGCTTTCAGTTCCAGATTTGAGTTGAATTAAAATGGAAGTAACAGGGGAAAAATTAAAATTTTGTGTTTTCGCCTTAATTAAATGGAATGCTTTAATGCTTGGTAATGCTTTAAATTTTTAAATAACAACGAAAATAATTATTTATTAATATAAAAATACAACAGCAACTCAAAACCGAATCACAATACAAGAAAAAAAGAAGAAAAAAAGCCGAAGAACGAGCTAATAGGATCACTTAATAACGACACGGAAAACACATTCAATAGTTAGGTATTGAATGTAGACGATAGAAATGATGACGATCATGCTCCTCTGTGTCATGTAAGCGAAAGTTACACAAAAATGTAATGAAACCTCTTAAAGAAATATTTGTGCTTGATGACGTGTTCAATGCCGCGCACGTGTAATGTGTCCTGCATGAAAGTTTAGTATGCATAAAAAATAGAACCGACACAGTTTAATCGCGTAGATATTTTTCTTGGTAAATGACAATTTGAATGGCGCGGGTAAGTAATGTGTACTGGATGCAAAATGTACAAGAAATTCGTTTTTGATAAATGACATGTTCAATGATGCGGTCATGCATGAAAATTTTGTATGAAATCATTACAAAAAAAAAAAAAAAAGGAAAACCTTAGGTTAGGTTAAGTGGTTGTCCATCATCAAGATACAGTTAGGTGCATCATTAACCCTCTTTAAAGAAAAACTAAATACTCAAATCATTTGGACTTTGTTAAGTATATATTTTTATGTAGTTTTATAAGCCAAACGACCCCAAGTCTAACGAGTAACTTAATTTATTCTTCTTCTCTTAATGGCACAACAGCCCCAGGGCCTAGACCTCGAAGTAACAGTTTTTCTTGTTTGTAAATCGTGAAAATAATCAATGAAGTATCTGTCAAATAAAGTGTTAGATTTCGGGTCTTTACAGCAACTTTGGTCAGTTAATTGGTCAAGAAAAACTTAGCTTGTAGATTCTCTACCAGTCCATTCCCTTTAGATTTTAAATTTGATATCTTTAAAAGAAGCAGTTAGCTTGAAACTGTTGTATACTTAGGTGTACATAAATCACATGGACACGGAAATATTAAAAGCTTCGTTACGCTATAATTTGTGATGATGCCACCTATGAGGGCTCCAGCAGCTAACTGGTGTGGATTATATACTTACAGTGCCTTACTTTAATTTACTTTACTTTTAATGGTACAACAGCCCATGGAGGGCCTAGGCCGAGCTTTTCGCTTTTCGCATCCACGCATGTTGTGCGTGTTATATTTGTACATGAATGGAAGGGACCTACAATTTAATGCCGAATCCGAACGGCGAAGTGAAAAGCTTTTCATAGGCAATTTTTACTCTTGTAGGTTTGCCATTGCCTGCCAAGAGGTGGTTGATTTTGCCTGTGCCGAGATTCGAACCCCGGACACTCCAACGCACTACCACTACGCCACAGCGACCACTTACAGTTCCAGCTGGCGTTTTTTAGTTTTGTTGATTTTATAAATTGCAATGATGAGTACCATACAATTTTTTTTTCTTTATCTTTACTTGTGTATATTTTTTACTCTGCATTTTATCTGGAAGTATTTAAATTATGTTTTATGTTGCATAATTTTAGGTAAACATCAAATTTTAAATTGTTGAATACAATCTATTTTGCAAGCACTTATAAGTTGACATATTTTCCAACTCCTGCATATTTTTTTGTTGTTTGTAATTTTTGCACCTTCTTTAATAAAGTGCTGTTTTTTTGTTTTTGTTTAGTAGATCTTACTGGTCAGGCGAGTGGCACATATTTTCAGTGACCCATTTCAATATCGTTTCCTTTACAGAACACTCTCCTTCTACTTCTCCGAGCGTTTTTCCTTTTTCTGCCGCTATACTTTTTTAAATAACTTATTTTCTGAATAATTTATGCTGTTTTCATTTGATGGCGTTTTCATTGAGACATTTTGCATGAGAAACATGGACGAGGAGAAAAAATGATTTTAATAATGCACTACATAAATAGAAATATCAGGGTACCTTATAATTACTACCAAAAAGGAAGAAAGTAAAGGGTGTTTTTTCTAGAAGTGTGGTTTTCAATCTGGCAATACTTCTTCAAAGACGATGAAGGCCGCAACGTTACGGTCAATGGAGAAAGGTACCGTTCGATGAAAACAGACTTTTTTTTACCGAAAATGTAAGAATTGGACTTGACCAACATGTGGTTCCAACAGGACGGTGCCATATGCCATATGTCACACTGCACGCGAAACCATGCATCAATAGAGAGGCGAATTTGGTGAGCAGTTAATCTCACGTTTTGGTGTAGTCAATTGGCTTCCAAAATCGTGTGATTTGAACCCGTTAGACTATTTTTGGTGGGGCTATGTTAAGTCTATTGTCCATAGAAAAGAGACAAACACGATTTGCTGCTTTGGAAGCCAACATTGAATGCGTCCTTTGTGAGATTCCGACCGAAATGTGTGAAAAATGTGCCAAAATTGGACCTTCAGAATGGACCACTTGAAGCGTAGCCGCGGGCAACATTTAAGTGAAATTATCTTTAAAAAGTAAATGGCAGGAATTGATTTATCGATCCACATAAAAATTTCATTCACTATACTAAACTCTTATAAAAATAACCCTTTATATAAAAAATTAAAAAAAAAGGGTAGGTACCGTTCGAAAAAACAAAAACAAATGCTGTAGGACATAGAAATTTACTTTTCCCTGTGCCAAAAATGGTACAAAATTATACACAATTTATAATTTGAATTAAGGTATCAGCTTTTGTTTGTCTTTTTTTTTTTTTGTAATACTTCATTCATTGTAATTGCCTTTTATGATGAGCTAAAATAAAGGTTGCAGGCAGGCAGGTACTATTTATGTATGAATAAAGTATAGCCAAAAAAAAAAAAAAAAAAGGAATGCAGATGTTAATCTTTTTCCTTTCTTTTTGCTGATTGTAGTTCTTCAGAAGAATTTCAATTATATTAAAGTGACATGATATTAAAAAAAAATATAAGTAGGAATAATTTTGCTGGTATAAACATTGTGTAAATGTAAACAGTGAAGCAGGTAAAAATTGTTGAAATTTTAAAGAAGTAGGGCAAATAATTTCTCCCCCTCTAACTCATGAACTAAAAAATGGACAAAGTGTCTCTGTGAATAGGTAAAAATCAGCAGAATTTAAACTTAAAATAGCTCGCTAGTTCGAAATTTGCCTGAAAAGTTGATCATTTTCAATGTTCTATCACTTTAGTTGTGGAAAAGAGGATGAGGGGGAAGAAGATGTGCAACTTAAAAGACGGACTTAGATGACGGCTTAGTCTTCTAGCTTTGTATATGTGAATCCATTTTCGACATCTGCACGATTTTCCGGACAGTAATTTTAAAAATTCGTGATCAATTTTTCCCAAAAATTAATTATTGTTTAATATTTCCTCATATTCTGGCTTTAAACAAACATTTTAATAAAATTTCAATTAATTGAGTCTTACTTACTTTGCTAAACCTTCCTTTTACTAGCCATATAAACAAATAACAATTTTGAATAAAAAAAAAATAATTTAATTAAGTATTTGCCATTTGAAATGGAAAATTCAGTTAGATGACAGAACAAACTTGATGTAGAAATTATAACTTCAAAGGTTCCCTGATACTTTTCAGGGACTACAGCTGACCAAACTTTTGTAATAAAACATAAAAAATAAAGCACGTTTCCAAAAAATTGTACTCTCGGATGAACGACAAAATTCGTAACGGTGGGAAGTCACCCTCGTCTCCTACCTCCTCCCATCAGACCTAACTTGAATATATATGAATTCTACGAAAAATTAACTAAAAACGGACCACAAAACGAATTTTCATAATTTTTCAACAGCATACAGAAAAATGTTTATAGAATTTATGAGCACTAAAGCTGGTAACTTCCATTGTTAACGAGATATGACTTCATAAAGTTTACAAATATTTTGTTGAATTCATTAAAAAGAGCTAAACTATATTATCCGAAAAATTCTTAAAGTTTCCAACTGTGAATCAGTTTTTTGAAGTTTTTCCTTGCCTGCTGTTGAAAAATTATCTTTATCAGTTAAGTGATTTACAAACTACTATATTTTGTCCTTTTTAACATGCTCGACTGCACAGTGACACTTGTGATCGCTGACTCGTTTGAAATGCGTACCTACGCTTTTGACTATCATTCAATGTTTTGCTTAGCATTTTGCTGTATTTGAAGAGGAATTGGTAAATGCCCAATCTATTATACAAATCAAATCAAATTCGAAAAATGTTAGACCACCTCATACACCCTTTGATAATATTTACCAACATTTCTCTTTTTTATAATATACGAGCACTTTGCAAATCACGTCTGGCAAAAAATAAAAGTAAATTGTTTATCTATGAAAGCATTTTTCCTTTGATGTCAGTTTTTTTTCCTGACCTCCATCATTTCTTGATTACCTTAAATAGTTTCTGCTGAAATGACGATGACGCTGTCTTTTCATAGCAGAGCACACAGCAAAAAAAAGTGTCCCAATACTAAAGGAAATAAATAAAGGAAACTAAAAAAATTAAAAAAAAAAAAGGAACACAAAAGTTTTTTGATATTTAATTAGACACGTATAGAACGACACGCTGATACACTCATACCTATGTACAAGCGGTTGGCAAAGCTGAAGAGTAGAAGTAGCCAGTGGGCGGTCAAGGATCGTCATGTTTCGTGCTCACATACGCAATTAGTTGTTGATTGCTTTCAAAAGCGAACAATACAAACAAATTCATCCTACAGCTTTGCTTTTTTTCGGCTGAGTTGTTGAAAGTTTTAATGAAAATCGCTTGTGGGTACGTAACTAAGTGACTAAATGCGTATGAGGGAATATGATACTCTTATGTTGGTGTGGTGGTCACTGCGTAATTGCCGCATAAGCAAGTCTGTGTAAATGTGTGTGTGTCCACATGAATATGTGGTTAGTATGTAGTGGTAGCATAAGATTTGCATAAATATTAATAATGCCATTAAATCACACATCATATGGAATTAATTGGTATTTAATCGGAGTTACTCACTCGCCGCTGCACGCTCTCTTCCTAAGAAGCACCTCTTCACACCCACACACATTTATTGAACGTAATTTAAAGTGCATTTCACACTTAAACGTGCTGTGTGTGTATCTGTTTTTAATGGTGTGATTATGATTTTCAATACATATTTTAATTATTAATTAATGCATTTGATTTACACTCGGCGCTAATATGAGCGATTATGTAACACATTGAGTGCTTGAGGTCAAGCGAAGCTTAAAGAGGCTCATGAAGCAATTTGTCAATGTAACTTATGAATGGAATAAATTAATATTGTTATTGAAATTGTAAAAAAGTCGTAAAAATATTTTAATTTCACAAAGAAGTTATTTAAAGCTTTTAGCATTGGAATATTGGTGAATAACAGCGGAATCTAGTAGCTGGAAATATAGAAAAAATTATTAAATTGTTCTAGCTGCAGAATGGTAGAAAGGATTTGGTCTTAAGAAGTAGAAATATTTGCTGAAGAAACCGGTTCTATTATCAGAAATCTAAAATTAATAGAATTTTATTGGTTTACTTCAGAAGAACTGCTGCTTTAGAGTCACTGATACTACTTAGCAATGATTATTTAACATACCTACAGATATAGTAGTGAAATGAAAAATCTTATTTTCAATCACTGTTACTTACTTTGACACTCAAATCACGGTAAAAAATCAAGTTTACTGAAAATTTAATGACTTAAATCTGTGGTAGATAAGTCAAATAAACAGAAAAAACACATTTTCAGTCACTCTTACTTTTTGTCACACTCAAATCACAGTGTAACATCATGGTTACTGATATCGGAGTGTTTCTAAATTTCAAGTAAATGTATATTTCGTGTTAAAATCAACAGAAAGCACTAATTTTAAGTGGGTGTTAATTATTGTTACCTTTAAATCACAGTGAAAAATCAACGTTACTATGTAGTTAAATGGGAATTTTATAATTTTATATCTAAAGCAGATAATTTTTTGTCGAAATCACTAATTTTTAGTCACTGTTACTTGTTGTTACCCGTAAATCGTTATAAAACTTACTTACTTTACTTTACTTTTAATGGCACAACAGCCCATGGAGGGCCTAGGCCGAGCTTTTCTCATGTTGTGCGTGTTAGATTTGTACATGAATGGAATATAAAACTTACGGTTACTGAAATTAGACATTTTAAATTTAGAGCAGATATTTGCTTTGAGAGTAGAATCAACAACTAAGCATTTATTGTCAATCAATGTTAGATACTATTACCCACAAATCAGAGCCAAGATCACGGTTACTGAAATCAGAGACCTTAAATTTAGTGCAGATATTTGTTCTGAGTATCGAATGAAAGAACACGTATGTCTCGAATTTAAAAGTAACAGAAAGCATTAATTTACGATCACTGATAGCTGTTGCAATCACAGTTACAGAAATCAGAGTGATTTTAAATTCGAATATAAAATAAATGTAAAGCTCTCTATTTTCAGTCACAATGAGTATTCATTTTAAATTTTGAATGAATTATATAATTTTTCATACACTGTTACTGTTGAATTAAAATCACTGTGAAAAGTCAAGATTACTAATATCACAGTAATGTCAAAGTTATACCAAATAATAGTTCTGACTGTTAAATGAACAAGAAATACTAGTTTTAAGGTATGAAATCACAGTGATAGATCACGGTTATTGAAATCAGTGATAAAAAATTTGTTTCAAACACAACGTTAAAATGTGAAACGAACAGAAAACCTTTATTTCCAGTAATAATTACTTACATTACTTTTAATGGCACAACAGCCCATGGAGGGCCTAGACTGAGCTTTTCGCATCCACTCATGTTGTGCGTGTTATATTTGTGCATGAATGGAAGGGACCTACAGTTTCAGTCCGAATCCGAACGGCGAAGTGGAAAGCTTTTCATAGGCAATTTTTACTCTTGTAGGTATGCCATTGCCTGCCAAGAAGTGGTGCCGAGTAGAAAAATTATTTTTTTTACTTTTTTATTTTGTCTGTGTCGAGATTCGAACCCCGGACACTCTGCGTAGTCCAACTACCACTACGCCACAGCGACCACTAAATAAAAGTTACTAAATATAAATTAAATTCTTGAAAGTTATTGAAATCACAGTGATTTCCCTAATTTATAGTTCACTTTCAAGTCATACGTAAATAAATAGAAAATATTGGTAGCACATAGTTTTTAATACCTTTTAAAACTAAAAATGCCATCCTACTTTTTTACTCAGCTACAAATCACTTATCTAGAACTTCTGCTGTTTATTAAACTCAGCTCGCCTGTTGAAAGTTAAAAGCTTAAAGCTTCTCATCTCAGATGTACTGTTTCTTTCTCTCTTTCTGACACTTTTAACGTAAGATCAATAAAGAGATTTAAATCTTTCCAAGTCATTATTAGCATAAATTTCATGAGTGAGTGTAAAATGCAACATGTGATTTTAAGAATGTCATGAAAAAGATTATAATATTGTATAAGCAATTACGGCAATTAAAATAAAAATTTATGAAAAAAAAAACAAAATACTTGTGAGAAAAAAGTACTTGGATATTATGAACAAATAAAAATATGGAGAGAAAAAGGCTAACAAAATTATTGCGCAACATACACACAAAGGCACGTAAAAAAGACGTTCAAATACTTATAAAACGCTTCTTTTTATATTCAAAAAATCATCGTTAAATGTGAACACGCAACAGCAGCGGCAGCAGCAACAAAACAGTAAACAATTTAACAACTTCGCACTCAATTGCAAACAAATATTACCAAACTACATTATGCGCGAGTGTTCTAGTATACGTGTGTACATATGTATATGTGATTACGTGTCTACGAGAACGCGTGCTTATGTCTCTGTGTGTGTGTGTGTGTGTGTGTGTGTGTGTGCTGTAATAAAAATCCCTTTTATACATACTCAAAACAAAACCCATTATATTGACGGCGGCAATGGCAGCACGCGAGATGCCGCACTCACATTCTCCTCTTTCGCTACTTCTGCCACACTTTCAGCCCAATAAATTTGTACACTCGGAAAAGTAATCAGGCTGCGCAAATTTCCAACGTTATTTTTAATATTTTTATGTTGTAGAAAATCATTACCTACACAAATAATAATAAAAAATGAAAGAAAAACACACACAGACACATAAAAAACAACAACCAAAAACCTGTTGCTGTTGTTTACTACTATGAGTATGTATGTATGTACATGCTTTGCTAAACGCTGCGCCTAAAAATAGATATTCTAATTTTTTTGCTTTGGCTGCTTTGCCGAAAAACGAAAAGAAGCCAAAGTATGCAAGAAGTCAAGGAATGAAAAATAGAATTAAAAGTAAAAATCCAATGAAATAAAATCAAACAACAAAAAGAGAAGAAAAAAAAACAAGAAAACAGAAAAAGAAAATACATGTGGCATCGTTTTCAAGCACACACACACACACACACATGCTCCCTGCGGGAGTGTAGAGGAGAGATTGTATAGGAAAATGTGTGAAATATTTTTGTGTACTTTGAAGTTGAGGCAAACATTTTGTGTATGTTTGGTTTTACTTTTCGTTGAATTTGTTTTTCTGTTTATTGTTCATTTGAATTGTGCTAATTGTATGCAGTTGGCATAAAAGAAATAAAATTGTTTCATGTTTTCTTGCCTTCTATTTTTTAGGTTAGTGCAGCAGCGGCCAGCGATTCATTTGATTCACTTTACTTTTTACTTTGAGGCAGGCGAATTGAAGCCAGAAACACATCGACGTGTGATTTATTTGAAATGCAACAACAGAATTGAAGAAGAATTGAAGAATTTCATCATGAACTGAATTTAAAAAGTATTTCATGCCTTGCACTGAATTCATCAATTTTGTGAAAGGAATGTATCTTTTTCAGAATAATTAGCAGCCAGCCAGCAGCGTAATAAAAACCGTATTTTTGGATATTTGCTCTAGAAAAAGTATAAATATTAATCAAGTAAATAACAAATAAAAATAAAACAGAATAACGTAAACATCCGAAATCGAAATTGAGGAAAATTGCTAGTTTTCAGTAAGTTTTATGTTTTGAAAGCAAAATGAATAGAAAATATTAGTTTTGAGATAATAATACCAAACGGTTTAGTCGCTGTTACTGGATATCACTACTAAATCAAGGGGAAAAAACAGTTACTAGAATTAAGTACCTCAGCTTTGTAGCAATCAAAATGAACCATTTCATATTTCCAGGCAATATTATGTAGTTTTACATATTCAGTGGTCGCTGTGGCGTAGTGGTAGTGCGTTGGGCTGCTACGCAGAATGGCCGGGGTTCGAATTTCGGCACAGGCAAAATCAAAAAGTAGAAAAAATAATAACACCTCTTGACAGGCAATGGCAAACCTACAAGAGTAAAAATTACCATGAAAATGAAAAGCTTTTCTCTTCGCCGTTCGGATTCGTCATTAAACTGTAGGTCCCTTCCATTCATGTACAAATATAACATGCACACCATGAGTGGATGTGAAAAAGCTCGGCCTAGGTCCTCCATGGGCTGTTGTGCCATTAAAAGTAAGTAAGTAAATATTCAGTAACAAACTGTTATTATGTGCCATTAAAAGTAAGTAAGTAAATATTCAGTAACAGCCTGTTATTTTCAAGTAGCAGTGAAAAAATCATTATGAGCAAAAAAGTGCTTTTGAAATTTCTTTGCTCAACTGTTACTTCAAGTATTAGTCACTAATACTTAAAGTATTTTTTAGCAGTTGGTGACTAGGATAAAAATGCCAAAAAAAACTTTAAATTGAAAGAATTCAATAGCATTCACTTTTATTTACATTTGTTATACAATTGTTGAGAATTCAATTCTTCATTGCCAACTTTTTATTTCCATGAATGAATTCCTCATGGAATCAATTTTGTTATGTTATTTGAACTTTTCGAAAACTGCTTCTAATTACAAAAGTTAAATTCAAATTTTATGCAAAATATTTACTTCCCTCATTGATTATTTTTTTGCTGCAGTGCAACTACATTTTAAAATTTTTATACAAGCAAGAATTTTGCTACCCAGTTTAAAATTGTCACACCTTTTTCCAACTACTTTCCACTTGTTTTGCTGTCACGAAATATAAACTTGAAAATAAACAACAGAAATGGTTAAAAGAAAACTTCAAACTACTTTCTTAGTTTTCTTAATTTTAGTCCTTTTGTTTTTATTTTTTATTTTTATTTTTTCTGTCGCCCACTTTTTAATTCTAATAGACTTTTTCTTAAATAATTTTGTCGTTTTTTACTTTTATTTTAGAGCATTGCCGTTATTGCTTGTTCTTTGTATATGAAAAGTGACTGCATTATTTTTAAACGTGCTGTATTTGAATTTTAAATGAAAAACACAAAAACCAATTAGAAAACTACAAGAATGCGATTAATATTCTTCGCATTGTTAATTCATATCTGCTCAGCTCCACCTAGTATGTAGTCTAGTGTAGATGCTCGCGCAAATAAAGTAGCTGGCTGCGGTAAAGAACACTGAGGAAGTGGAAGAATGACGGCCCGTCTGTTTGTCTTCTACTGGTTTCAGCACAAGATATGTAGAATGAGGCAAGTCGCTTGGGACTTTCACATTAAGAAAATTACACTCGACTGCAGCTGCTGCTGCTGCTGCTGCTGCTACTGCTGCTGTTACTGCTTCAGCTGATAAGCAAGAGAATGCGCTTGTCCTAACCAGCAGTGGCATTCATTCATTTACTTATTCACCTACAAACACACACACACATTTACTAATTTATATTTCTTTTAGTGCAGCACTGGCTAGTATATGTGATTATGGTCCTGGTAGCTATATTTTCTCCCTGCTATGTAATACGCTACAGCCAACTAATACTACTACTTCTGCTACTTTACTGCTAATGCTACTTTACTGTGTTAGCTGCTACTGCGACTGCTACTTCCGGCAGGTAAATGCTGCTGATGTCATGCTATAACAATTTACCAGCTGCTGTTGCTCCTTTCATTCTCTCTTTCCTTTCCTTACTACCTTCTACTTTTTACTCTTCTACTTCTACCTTTACTCTACGATGGCTTATCTTTTCTTTAGCTTGAAACTTTTAACTTTTGTTTGCTTGCTTTTTCACTGTGAGTGAAATATTTACATAACAAAAGCTTCTTGTAATTTCATTGTCATCATTGTTATGCCTCAGAGTGTGCACAGTGGAAGAGGAGGGGGAGTGAGGGCTACATTTCCCACTGCGTCTGCTGCTGTGCCGTAGATGAGCGCATAAAACAATATCTAGAAGCAGCTTTACTTCTCGCACTTTTACTACATTTGCCGTAGCTACATTGACTTAATGAAAAATACCACAATTATTTTTATTCTTAAAATGTTTTCATTTCTGTTCTGTTATATTTTATTATTGTATGTAAGCTTGAATATTTTTGCATTTTCTGTACATTTTTCTGTTTGGTAATTTAGAAAATCATTTTCAATGATGCCATCATGGCGACCTCTCTTACGTAATGCTGTGCTGGTATACTTCGGCTCACAGAGAGGAGCGATGAGCGAGAAGCGTAGAAAGAGCATGAGAAGCGGCTTCCTAGTAGCTTGGAGCTTCCTAGACATTGGTAGCTTTGCATTTTTCAACATTATTTTTCACCGTCATTTGTTTTTTTTTTCTTCACTTTCTTAATGATGGTCCATTATTGTTGTAAATTGATTCTTTTCTTACATTTTTTATTTATTTCACCATTTTATTTTTTCATCAGTTATGCCCGACGTCTTGTTTAAAAAATCACATCTTAATCTTTTATTGCTTGAATTTAATTTTGGGTAGAAGAAAATTGTGTGTCTTCGTTGAATTTTTATTAAAGTTATTTAGTTATAGGCTGGGGGGCCTGGGGAGTAGGACACAAGGTAAAGTTCGTGACAGTCGCAAGTGCGTCCATGGCCGATCCTTGCGCTTCTACGTTTCAAGTCGACACACAGCCTCCTCGTGGCGTCCCCTGGATAGCGATCTGACAACCGTCAGTGAGTTAACTAATGTGTGCGGCGGGCTTCTCTATGGCCTTGAATGAATGGTTGTGCGTCGGGCTTGGAACCCACCACGTTAAAATACCCACCAATGAATCCTTAAAATAACCCTCGGATAAAGAACCCCTCAAATGTTGACGACTCTCGCAAACGCCCAAAGGACAACGATTTACGGATATGAGTTATAGGCTACGCTGACCAACACCGCAAATATCTGCAAATTGTTTAGACAATGGCGGGAACGAGACGAAGCTGGGCCTCTTTTGAATGAATTTAAAACTTAGAAATATTCTTTAAACTAAGTATTTTTATAGAATATTAGCTAAAAATCACTGCTGCTAACTGTGAAACTTACATACAATGTAGAAAGAAATCTCTGCTAGTAACTCACAGTGATTGCTAGTAAATCTTAAATGATACTAAGTATTTTCTAATGCTAAAATAACAGAAAATACCAGTTTTCACTTATGTACTATTGCTAACCAATCAGTCACTGTTAATAAAACTATCAAATTACTGCAAAAAGTAAGTATCTGAAATCACTATGACTGTTAATTCTTAGTAGAAAGTTAAATAAAATGCATGTTATTAAGAGTTGCTAACCGTGATAATCAAAACGTAGTACAAATTTACATTCAGTAAATCACTGTGATTTCTAATATTCAATAGACATTCAATACGATTAGTTAAATACAAGGAAAAAGTAGTTTTCATCCAGTTTTACTAACAGTTCAGTCACTGTTACAAGGTATAAAATTAATGAAAAATCGAAGAGATTACGATCTATTTCTGTTACTTTCAATTCTCAGTAGACCCACTATTAAATCGTATTGATTAAATATTTTTAACTCTGTTACTTAATGTGGAATTAAAATACTGAAGCACATCATTGCAGTGATTTTTCTCATTTTCTATAGTCACTTATTTACTGGTAATATCTGTTACTAGGTAATAGTTATATTCAAATAACTGAAAAATCATTCACATCACTGTGAGTTTTAATTCTTTGTAGAAATTCTCTTCAATAGTAAAATCTTTTGAAAATACTAGTTATCAATCAATTATTAACTAGAGTGATTTTAAAATCTCAATCGACATTCATTTCGATTGTTTAAATAGCAGAAAATTCAAGTTTTTGTGACTAATACTAAGAGCTCAGTCACCGTTAGTACCACTGTCACCGATTGCAATCACTGTTACTTTTAATTCTCAGAAGAAACTCTTTTCAAACAAAATACATACTGAATGTGTTGAAAATACTACTTAGCAATCAGTGTTACCAGCTTCGTGATTAAAATATTCAAACAAGTCACTGCTACTGGATCACAGTGATTAGTAGTTAAAACAAATGTATGTATTTCCACTCACTACTGCTAACAGCTAAGTCACTGTTATTGGGTGCAACTCTCAAATCACTGTAGAACAAATACTGATACTACTGATACTAATTTTAAGCAAACACTTGTTTCGAAAAATATTAAATATTAATCACAGTTGTTAGGTGTGACTAAGTCGCGTCATTTTCATGCCGATTATTACTTTAAATACAAAATAAATCAGTGAATATCTATAAATGATTTTACTATTTCTTCCTGCTACTAGTCAGTGTTAACTTAAAAAGTTAGCAGCAGCCAATGGTTATTACATTCAAGTAACCGTTACAAAAAAAAAACACTTTTATTCAGATTTCTTACGAAAGGGTAAATGATACTTTTTTTTGATGATTTTGATGACATTGAAAGTAAATGGAAGAAATCATTTAATTTTTTTAAGAGCTTCGTTTCTGAGACATTTTGAAAGTCACCAAATAAACTTAGGCAAATCATCACATGCATTTTTTTTTTAATTTTAGTTTTATTTATTTGTCAACTTTAATTAACAATAATTACTATTGCATATCTGGAAGATAGAAGTTTAATAAAACCATTCCTCTCCCTCGCTCGCTCTCTCTCTCTCTCTCTCTCCTCTCTCTCTCTCTCTCCTCTCTCTCTCTCTCTCTCTCTCACTTTGTCTCCCTCTCTCTCTCTCTCTCCCTCTCTCTCTCTCTCCCTCTCTCTCTCTCTCCCTCTCTCTCTCTCTCTCTCTTTCTCTCTCTCTCTCTCTCTCTCTCTCTCGGTTATTAAATGTAGAGTTTTTCCATATCGTTTCTTCATTCAAAACACTGAAACTATCTTTCCCACTGCCTTTCACTTTCTTTCTCTATCTCTCTCTCTCTCTCTCTCTCTCTCTCTCTCTCTCTCTCTCTCTCTCTCTCTCTCTCTCTCTCTCTATCCCTCTCTCTCTCTCTCCTCTCTCTCTCTCTCTCTCCCTCTCTCTCTCTCTTCTCCCTCTCTCTCTCTCTCTCCCTCTCTCTCTCTCTCTCCCTCTCTCTCTCTCTCTCCCTCTCTCTCTCTCTCTGTCTCTCTCGGTTATTAAAACTGAAATAAATAAAGTTTCCAAAAAGTAACTTTCTTGTACTCTTTTCAAAAATTTCTTACATCAGAGAGAGAGAGATTATGTTGACCCAATTATTGGTGTTAAGAATGCCCAGAAGTATGCAATGTAGAGTTTTTCCATATCGTTTCTTCATTCAAAACACTGAAACTATCTTTCCCACTGCCTTTAAATTTCTTTCTCTCTCTCTCTCTCTCTCTCTCTCTCTCTTGTTCATCACTTCTGACATTTGCTTTTGTTTTTTATATGCAATGAAAATGAATGCTGAACATTTTTAACAAGTTTTATAAGTTTTACTTGCAATGTTTTAACACTACCACATATAAAAGTATAAAATTCACACTCAAACGCACTATCCACATACAGAGGCACGCATCCATGCAAGCATGAGACGGTGTGAAGGAGGAAAGCACACAGTACATACACTAAGTTTTTTAAAACTATCACACTTCTACGAGTACATTTGAGCATTTGTCTGCAGTTTTTTGTAAGTAAGCTAAAATTATGTGAGTGACAAATTTTAACAAAAAAGCATGGAAAAGTAAGGAATAGGAAAGCATTGAATTTACTTATTTATTTTGATGTATGTATAGTATGTGTGTGTGTACAACCACTCAGCGTTCACTTCATGCGTATCTATGCACTCGTAACTAAAATCTACTGTTGCATGATGCACTCCACTCTCTATACCATAACTCCCGTAAATACAAGTGGAAATTTATTGTCATTGTTTTTGTGCAATGTTAATCCTCCCCTTGAATTGTGTACTTGAATAGCGACAAGCTACTGAAATTTTGCTTCCTGCTTCCTGTCAAGATTTTCTCTAGCAGCCAAACAAGAAAGACATGAAGGAAGCAGTGCTTCCTTTTCCTCCATCGCCTTGCAGACATTCCGATTTCTTTCATACTCTTCCTTCTCCTGTACTTGTTCTTCCACTGTCATGTTCATTTATTTATTTTTTCATTTTTTTTTAATCACATATCGTACTAATAAAAATTATCTCTAGTTTATATTTTATTGATTTCGCATTGAAAAGTTTTTGTCTCGCATTTCAACTAAATGGAATAAGTTTGCATTAATCTTGCTAGCTCGCTTCTTTCGATCTGTCTTCCCTCAAGCTCTTGCTCTTCTACTCTCTCTCTCTCCCTCTAGTAAATTATGTAAGTATTTGAAAACCATGCGAAATCCAATTGAATCGCACAAGTGAGAAAAATTAATATCAAATGAGTGCAAAATGAGTGCAGCAAGCAATCAAAAACTTTTTAGTCATCGTCTTTTTGGTTTCTTGCTTGCGATATTAATGGCACTTTTGTGAGTGCTGCGGAAATTCGTCTCAGCATTTTTGGGTTAACAAGATTGCAAGTCACACACTCGCTTGCCCACAGAATTGGATTTTCATTTAAAGTTTTTGGCATTAAAAATTTAATAGTGAAAATTAATTGGGAATTCTGTAAAATTTTGTATGTGAATTTTCTATTTTTAATTAAGTGTTCAGAAATTGCGTTTTGCAAGAAAATTACCTTGAAATTAAGTTAAAAATTAAATATTCTTCAAATTTATTTCAGTGTAAATTAGGCATGTGATCACATGTGAAGGTAGTGGTTGTAAAATGAATGCATCTGGAGAGGACTGGTGGATATAATAAATTGAGAGAAAATTAAGTTGTAACCTTTCTGGGGAAGAAGCGAGAGAGAGAGGGAAAGTGAGCAATTTACAGTTTCCACAACTCAATTAAAAATGTATTCAATGATTCTGAAACTGTTTATAGTTTCGAGCTCAAGTAAATTAGAAAGAAGACGTTTTAACTATTTTATGTTTGATTTTACTTTAGATCTTAAATTGATTTTCGGTTGAAGCTCATGTCAAAATAAAACTTCGGAACTGGCAAAATTTAGGAGCACTAAATTCTGTTAGATTTATGAATGTGTACAGTGATTTTCAAATTGTTTTTACTTACTTACTTTTAATGGTACAACAGCCCATGGATGGCCTAGGCCGTGCTTTTCGCATCCACTCATGTTGTGCGTGTTATATTTGTACATGAATGGAATTGTTTTTAGATTTATTAAAAATTAAAGAAACATATGAAATAGTAGAGCAAATTAACATAAAACATCTCATAATTTTTTATCTTCTCTGCATAATTTCCATTAATTTTAGTACAGTTTTTAAGTCGATAAATCCACCAATCATAACATTCCTACAGAAGACTCCTCCCCTCAATACTTTTTCTACATAAGGAGTGAGATTGAAAAAATCTTAACACACGTTTTACCTAATAACCAGTGGAGAGATATTGGGCTCTTGTGAAAAGAAACTTAAAGAGCACAAAAAAGGTGTCCCAAAATATCGAAGATTTTAAAAGGAGATGGGCTAACTGCTCCAAAAAGGTGTCTGGAACAACTATCAAACCTCTAATGGAAGGCTTACCAAAAAAGGTCCACGAGTTCATAAATAGTGGTTAGAACTATAAAAGTTATATTTTTCTGTAATTTGTAAAATATTATCAATTAAATGATAAAAAATCAAAACTCTAAGATCAACCGTTTAAAAATTATTGAGTTTTATATATGTTAAGATTTTTCGATCTCACTCCTTACTAGTCGTACTAGTCGAATCGAGACTTCGAAAAATCGGACCATGTGCAACAAAATCGTTCCTTCTAGTCACGTTGTGCTAGACTCTCGATTTACCAATATCCCAAACAAATATTTGCAAAGCCGCATGGTTAAAGATTGTAAAAGGTCTTAACGAGTTTCGTCCTTCTTAATAAAAAGAGAGGGAATCTGGAATTTGGAAAACAGACAAAAGAGATGCATTTGCTCTTTTATTGGCTTGAGTTGACGTCGAAGTACGTAGAGAATTATAGATCGAATTTTTTGCTCTTCTGTCGGACTTTCTGACGACCTTACCTTTCGGTAATTTTAGGTTTACTCAGCTCCAATGAAATCATTTTTTTTTTTAATTTTTTCTTATAATATACAGAAATTGAAAAAATATCGGAAAAAATATATATAATAATTCTAAGAGGTGATTCTCAAACTATCAAATGTCTAGAATCTCTATCCCCAACTACTCGTAGATCTAGAGTATTGGTCTATGTAGCCTTGGAGCTTCGTCAGATTTTTCTGGAGATCCGCGAGAATACGTTCACTTTTAAAAAGAGTGAGTTCATTTTAAAATTCATTTGACTACTACTTAATATTTTATGTTGACATTTAATTTTCCTATTCAGTACTTTTACTTTCTACTAAATTGAGATATGTTTAGAGTTCTTAAGAAAGGACTCCATGAATTCGAATGTCAGTCAGCAGGGCTACAAAAAAGATTGAGGACTACTCTAGACGTTGCGAAAGAGAAAGTACCAGGTCTACAACTATGAAACCGGGATTTTTTTTGTAAGAAAATACACGTTTTTTTAAGTAAAATGGTTATACATTTAATATTCAAAGTATTGGCCCTTGCTAGCTACACATTTTTTCCATCTCTCTGGCAATTTTTGAATGCGTCGCCAAACTGTTCATTTTTTGAGTCAAACCAGTCATCGAGCCATTTTTTCGCATTTTCGTACGAATCGAAGAGCGTGCCCCATTGGTGAAAATAAGTGGTAGTCAGGTGGAGCCAAGTCTGGTGAATAAGCCGCATGGGGGAGGGCTTCCCAGCTGTACGAATCTACCAATTCCCGAGCCTATTTTGTTCGATGTGTTGGTGCATTGTCATCAAGAAAAATCACTTTGTGTTGCCTAGCTTGATATTCTGGACATTTTTGGCGCAAGGCACGATTCAAATCGGTCAATTGTTGTCAGTAGCGTTGACCAGTAACTGTTTCACCTAGTTGCAGAAAATCAAACCAGATAACACCTCACTGATCCCAGAAAATAAAGAGCATTGTCTCCTTTCCGAAGCGATTTGGCTTTGCTGTCGATGTGGCCGGTGTACCGGGCTTAAAATATGATCGTTTACGTTTGGAATTCTCGAAATAGATCCATTTTTCATCGCCAGTAACAATTCGATGAAGATATGACTTTATTTTGTACGTGGCGAGCAACTTTTTACGGTTAGTTTTTCGATGTTCTTGCTTCTTTTCTTGTCTTTCAGTCAGCACCCATTTTCCCACCTTCCCACCTTCAAAATCAATCCCATGGCTTTTAAACGTTTAGAAGTGCATTTTTGGCTCACATTTAATTGTTTTGCAAGTTGTTCTTGCGTTTTACCATCATCCTCATCGGGTAAAGCTTGCAATTCGACATCTTCAAACTTTTTCGGTGGTCTTCCACGTTTTTCGTTTCTCACATCAAAATCGCCACTATTAAACTTATTGAAGCCCTCTTTGCACTGTGTTTTGCCTAGAGCGTGCTGGCCGTAATCGATGCCACAAGCATTCGATTCCAAAGTAGATTTCTTCAATTGGTAACAGAAAATCAATGATGTAGGCACAAAAAAAAATGTTGTTGTAAGAAAATTGATTGTTTATGAACTGAATATTGTTGATAGAACTGAATGCGAAGAAATGACGCCAATGATTTGGTTTGACAGAGCGAATAGTTAGTTGTACCTAGCGACACAGAGATGTCATTTCCGGTTTCATACTTGTACACCTGGTATTTGAGAAAGAGAGAGATTAAAAGATTAAAGGAGCAGTCAAGACCTTTTATTTCTGTAAGAAGCCCTTCAATTCAAGAGAAACATGGACTTAATCCTTAAGTCCTACTAGATGGTATCTAAAATGATTCCAGAATATCAGCAGGCTAAAATAAAGTGGCAAAAAAGTGTAAGGGATGACGTCAGCGATAAGGAGTTACCATACATACTTGAATTTCAATGTCTTCCCGTTGTTCTGATGTTGGCAAAACCCGTGAGAGTCCACTTCAACAGTCCAGCATTACATTAAAGTCAATTAAAGATCTACATTATTCAAATTCTCTAAAACTTTTAACAAAATGCATATCACTTCAAATTCCTGCAAATGTTATTCCAACTTTTTCAAATACAAACAAAAAAGGATACATTACAAATTATTCAAAATTGAATTTCTCAAGAAAAAACTTTATATTTTTTATTATTTCCAAATCAAAAAATATTAAGTATGAGTGTGTGCATAAGAGTTAGAAAATTCACCAAGTGTCTGCCACTTGCACTTACGAATCCAGATAGCTAGAAATATTAGTTAGACGCAGTATGTGTGTGTGTGTGCTTTCTTTTTTGTTTTTTTTTTTTTGTGTGTGCGACAAGGTAAGGGAAATCTTCATAGATACTGGCAGCCCCGTGATGTTCAGCATGCACGATTCACACTCCAGTGTACCTACGTACTACAACCACTACAACCACCTCCTGAGGCACTCTGTCCTGATTGTGTATGTGTATGTGTATTTTAGACAAATTTCATGCCGTAAACTTTTACCTAACAAGATTACCGAAGGGTTTTGTTGCACATACTACTTTATTATCACTGAGGGATGGAAAAGAAAAATAAAACAGAACTTTTACAAAAACTTCAGTGAATTTGCATATATTTAGAAAAAAAAATAAATATTGATATATGTAAATGCTGCACCGTGTTCTTATAATGTGTAAGCCAAAGCAATTGACAAGACAACTCGCAACTCGCAAAACTATTTGCCAGTGTGCCAGGTGAAATGGGAAAAGGTGGAGCAGGAAGAGATGGAGCAGCATTGCAAGCGGGCATAGAGGCTGGTGAAAACTCATGCGGGGCAACAATGTAATCGGATTTCGCTACTAAATGCTTGCCAAATTGAGTGAAAGTTTTGCATTACTCGGGGGCGTTTACACTAGGTGCATACAACAATAACTCAGGCACTGGAATGAACTTAGAAAAAGAATTTGTAAAGAGGTGGTGGAGCAGGTTGAAATCAAGTCACATTTAAACTGAAACGACATAAGTAAGCGCACCCAAGGAGGCATTTCCCAACAAATTCAACACGAAATGCAAAACGTAAGACTGCACAAAAAACAAACAAAAAACACAAAAAACTAGAAAAAGGTGTTTCCCTGCTACTCTTGTTGGCTGCTACTGGCCCGGATAGACAAAGTTTATTTACAGACAGGAACAGCAGGCAAGCAGCAGAAGAAGATCGTAATAACTGCAGGTGGAAAAAAAGTTGGCAAATTATCGTTAAAAGTTTTGTGCTTTTAGAAATTTGTCCCAACGGCTAATACCATGACACATTCGCATATTATTAGAGGCACTTCGATTGGCTTAGTAATAGCCAGGACGAGAGGGCTTGGCTGGGCGGTTAGGCTGGACCAAATTGAGCTACACACACAAAGGGACTACAACAAAACAACGTCTGGATTAAGCAAAAATCTCTGGCTGCCTAAAAAAAAATAAAAATACATGTAAAAAAGGAAAAAGACAAAAACAAAGGGACATCCTAAACAATGTCCTTTTTATTTCTCTGTGTATGAGTGTGTGTGTGCGTGAGTCTGACTGGTCTCGCTGATAATTTATTGTGACAGTCGTCGGTGTGCGGACAGCACAGCAAGAGCAACAGTAGGTAGCAGTGTAAAAAGTATAAAGTATAAAGTTCATTTACTACTGTGGGCAAAAGTTAGTAAGACTTTTTAATTTAAATTTCGCGCGGAAACCCATTCATCAAAATATTATTCTTTTAAGGTTGGTATGACTGTCGGTGACATCTGTGCCAAATGTCACATCAAAATAAGCATTAGTGTTTAGTATACGCTTGTCTTTCTGAAGTATAAAAAGTGCAATCGGCGATTTTCACAATGAGTGAAATTATTCAACAAAGAAGTTCCATTAAATTTTGTGTGCGGAATCAAATTTCTGATGCCGAAACGTTCAGAATGTTGCAAAAGGCCTTCGGTGACAATTGTATGTCGCGAGCAAGTGTTTTTGATTGGTACAAATTGTTCAAAGATGGTCGAGAACGCGTTGACGACGAACCACGTCCAGGACGGCCATCAACATCAACTGATGATCAACACGTCAATAAAATCAAGGAATTGGTGCTCGAGAATCGATGATTAACAGTCAGAGACCTTACTGGCATCGTTGGAATATCAGTGAAAACCATTTTAAAACATCATTTGGGCCTAAGAAAAGTGAATGCACGATTGGTTCTGAAATCACTTCATTGGTTTTACGAGACCATTTTGCCAAAAATTCGACTGATATCGTTCCGCAACCCCCCTATTCGCCTGACTTAGCACCGTGTGACTTTTGGCTATTTTCTAAACTCAAAAAACCGCTTCGTGGGCACCGTTTTGAGTCAATTGAAGACATTAAACATGAATCGCTAGGCTTCAATGCGCTTAGCTATTCCGGAAATTGACTTTAACAACTGTTTCGAGAATTGGAAAAAACGTTGGCACAAGTGTATTTGGGCCGGGGGGGATTACTTTGAAGGGGACGAAATAGATTTGGAAGAATAAATAAAAAAATTTGAAATTATGAACAAAGTCTTACTACTTTTTGCCCACAGTAGTATGCTTCATTGAAAGTTCGTTATAAAACAAAAGAGAGCCAACGAAACTTTTCAATTCCTTTGCAAGGTTTCAGTCACAGGGATTTCGTTGAATTTGGAATTGATGCTGTTTGCTGCTGCTTGCTGCTGATGCTACTGCTACTGCAGACAAAACCAAATGAATCGAATCGAACCGAATTTGTGTGCAAATAAATAAAATTAGTATCACAGTTTGGTGTGGACTTTTAATTGGATTTTTGTTTCGAAACTTCAAAATTTATTATTATTGCTCAAGCACCGAGACACAAAAAGGAAGAAACAACGTGCATGAAGAGTGTTAAGGACAATGAGGCGCGTAAAATGTAATAGGATCACAATAGCTTGCCATAATGAGCTGAGAGTTCGAGTGTTCGAGTTCTAAGAGTAATCGTAATGATGGTAATTAAAAAATTGAAGTTATAGCAAAAGTTTCTTTTAAAAGACTGTTTTGGGAATATGTATGAAGTATGCTAATATAAATAAATTCAGTTTTATGTGGATAAATGAAGAATTTCAAATGGCTACAATGCTTTTAAAACTGTGAAATGTAGTTGAGAGGGGATATATTTTGATATACGTTTAAGATCCAGTAAAACTAAGGAGTTCAATTAACTTTTATGCAGTCTTTTTATACCAATTTCTAGTCAGAAAGTTTAGAAAAAAACTCCACAAAAAATCCATTACCTTAAGGTTTCTATTACGTGTTGCTACAATATTATAAAAAGTTATGTAGATTTATCCCCTTAACTCTTTCACAAGAAGCGCTCGCAAACCTTTTTGAAAACACAAATAATGTTTTGATCTATTTTCGCTCAAATTATACCAATGACAATGCTTTTCAAAGTGTCTTTCAAATGTATTGTTTTGTGATTTGAACGCTAACGAGCTACCAATGGAAGTGATTTTATGTTTTTTCAATTACTCTACGATCGGAGACGTCATTCTCTTCGCTGCTTCTCAATCTGTTTCAGAAAACAACCTTGTTTTCATTAAAATATTTATAGCAAGAGATATGGTGGTACCTCGAACCGTTTATTTCAACCAAGGTTATGTTTCTCAAACTGTGTATGCAAATCAATGCTTGCCAATGCTTGCTTGCGAAGCAAAAAATACTTCTAAAATGTCGATGGGAAAATTCTATACTTTTCAAACTAGTCGTGGTAAATTATACTATGAGTTTCAAACTGTAGAGAGGAAATGGACTGCTTATAGAAACCATTGTAAGTATATATATTTTCTGCAGTTAGTTCGCTTTCTGAAGCAAACCTGACTTACGCTGTGTCTCAAATTGTTGAAATGTTATGTGAAGCGGTTTTCTATGCCGCTTGCTAAATTGTTTCCAGCCAGCAAAACTTCTCAAATTGTCTGTGACAATAAATACTCTACTTCTAAACTTGATCGTGATAAACGTAAATACTCTTCTCACACTCTCCGTTGCCATCAAATTGTCAATTATCGATTATGCAGTACTTCTCAAACTTATAGGTAAGCTTCATTTAAAAGCATTATACTAGAAACACAAGCATTTCGCTTCTCTTGTCATTCGTGGCTGGAAAGGTAATGGATTTCCAACTAATCGAGACAAGCAATACTAAGCTTTTCAAGCCTTACTAGCGAGGAATAAAATGCATTTGTCAATAGCAAATAAGTTTTATGGTACAATACTTCTCAATCTTACTGTCATGTGAAATCTGTTAAATTGTGGCAAGACTACATCGAGAGTGGCCAAAAATACATGCTTAAACTAATTGATAAATACAGTACATCTCAAACTGTAGCGGGCGTATAAGTATTTTCAAGTAAACTCAATCAGGAACACTCAAAATCTTTTTTTATTTTTTGTTCAATCATTCCCAATCTTCCCAAATTACTGCTATATTTCATGCTATGCTTTCAAGCTGTCATTGACAAATAATTCTCAAACAGAAGAATATCTACGAGTAAATTTCAAACCAAATTTCTTTAAATAATTCCTCAATCACTCACCTTTCCCAAATTCACGAAACCATGATCCCTGGCAACTTCTTTCGCTACACCTTGATCGCCATTCGGTATATGCACCGCCCAAGTATGCGTGTAATGACCATCAGCTTCCACTGCTTCTCGGCTGCTAATGGCAATGTTACTGGCGCCGTTACTGCTACTAATATCGTTACTAATCACATCATAAACCAAACCGTTTGGCGATATTTCAACAATGTCCGCGGCAGAAGACAGTGGCACGCCCACATTGGCGGCCAACGCGAAACCGATGTTAATTGTACAGAAAAACACTACAGCACTAAATTGCAAACATGATAATAAAATGTTTGTTACACTCAAACTATTATTATGATTATTACAAAATGTCCGACTATGATGCAACGAATGACGGTGACAACGATTTTGACGACGACTCTCATAAGAACATTGTCTGCTTTTAGTACGCGGGGAGTGTTTGAGTGTGTGCAGCACTAAAAAATTACTATTTTCATTAAAATTTTTATCATTATTATTATCACATTTGATTGCAGAAGACGACGACGACGAAAACGAAAACGCAGAAGAAGACGAAGAAGCAAATCCCGTTGAAGTTTGGTGTTGATGTTGTAGGCCCCACCATAGTCGCTCTTCGTTGTTAGCAACGTTTGTTGATGTTGATGTTGCTGCTGCTGATGATGATGATATAGCATTTGTTGCTGATAAAGCCCGTATGTTACGCGTTGTTGTTGTTTTTGTTTTAACAACATGTTGCTGTGATGCATTGTTGTTAGCAACATTTAGACATTTAAGTGTTTTGTCGCTGATGATGCTTTCCGAATTTTCACTTTCTTCGTTGCGGTTACTTTTTATTACGTATTGATTTTTCGATGCATTCCATCGTACAACGTCGTTTTTCATTGTGCGTTTTTTCTTCAAAAATATGTGTTATTTATTGCTTTGTTGTTGTGGTTTTGTATTATTATTTTTTGAGAGAGAGTGTTGTTAATTGTTGAGCAGAAGGTTCGAAGTGTTTGGCACAATTTAGTTATAAATAAACTCGAGAATAGTGCGCATTTGCAATTTTTGAGTAATACGGGCTATATTTTTTTATGGCCAAGTTGTTAAGCTGAAAAGAAGGACAAAAAATAGATTAATTCATTTGAAAAAGTTTAAGATGTTTTCTAAATAAATGCTTGTAGATAATGCACAAAATATAAGGTGTGAAAAAAATGTTTTACTTATCCATTATATGCAATTGTCAAGAGTAAGGACCCCGTTATCATCAAGTCAAAGTATCTATAAATAGTTTTTGCATTTTTTTTTTCTATATTAGTCATTTTTATCTTGGATCTACTTAAGTCAACATGTCGAGCCAACAAGAACAGCGCCGCAAATTAATACTGGACATTTACTTGACTGATAATACAAACAAAAGGATTGCAAGGGAAAGCACAGCGAGTTAAGCGACTGTTTATAACGTCATAAATAACCACAACGCGGGAAATTCCATCTGCAGAACCGAAGGGTCAGGCAAAAAAAAGGGTCCAAATAGCCCAGAAGTGCTGAAAAAGATTGTTAGTACATATCGGGTTAAACCCACGAGGTCGACTCGAGATGTTGCAGCTACAGCTGATACATTGCAATCAACTGTAATGCGATATAAGCGAAGTCAAGGATTAAGGACCTATAAACAGCAGAAAGTACCTGACCGGTCGGAAGTAAAGGAGAAAATAGCGAAGACGCGTGCCCGACAGCTGTATTACAATTACCTAACCAATTCGAATGCGAGATTTTCCATGAAGTGGTCTACTGTTCAACCAGTTGCCGGGAAATGCCTATTTAACAACAAGGAATAGGGATGCAACACCCAGACAATACTCTGAAGTAAAATATACGAAATTTCCAAAACGCTTCATGGTTTGGCAAGCTATTTGCACCTACGGTCTACGGAGCAAGGCGTTCATTACGACAGGAACAATTAACTTCAGAATTTATATAGAATAATGCCTGCAAAAACTCCTTCTACCATTTATTGGACAGCACAAAGGAATCGATTTGTTTTGGCCAGACCTAGCCACAAGTCATTGCTCCAGGTCAACTATGGGACTAAGAACGTAAAGAAAAATGATAAACAATTTTGCCACAGCCAATAATATTTGAATCAATTTGTTAATTATAGTTTAAAAAATGTTTAATAAACTGAACTTTATTTGAGTGAAATCGTACTGTTTGTTGGTTCTTAATGTCTCCATAAAAATTCTGGTTCACCCCTAGTTAATGATACCCAATAACTACATACATGTATGCAGCATATCGTTGAAAATGCAATAGAATTCCTCAAGCTTCGTCGCTAGACCATTTTTCCATAAGCAACTCTTATCCAGCTTGATCTCATAAATGGTCGGATTTTAAATAAGCTATTCAATTCAGATCACCCCTATTTTCTAGCAGTTCTTCACTAAAATAAGTACTCTTTATTATCAAAAAACCCTTTCACCTTCACGTTACATAAATAAAGTAAGAGTATGAAGGCATCACCGAGGACCCGACCTGCACATCTTGCCTGGAGGAGGTGGACAGCACAGAGAGAGCATTTTCTCTGCACATGTCCCGCCTTTGCCAGAACGAAATGGCGCGTTTTGGGTGGGTTTCGATGTCACAGGAATGGACAAAGTTCACTCCTTCCCCTTCTGCGATCTTCTGAGATTTGTGAGAGAATCCGGAAAATTTGCCGAAGAGAACGTAGTCCCTCTATAACCTCTTTTTCAACTTTTTCCCTGTTTATCTCTAACCCCTTACTTGCTGTCGCGCCTTCTTCTTTTCCTAGGCCTCCAGTACAATGGGCTACATAGCCTGAGTGCTTGAGGAGCTGCCCTGCACTCGTAGGTCAGGTTCTCGGCCTTCTTCACATCCATCCATCCCATGAAGGACACAATCAATGCGACGGTGACTCCGTTTTTATACAAAATCGTTACGACTCGTCGCTGAAATAGATTTTATTTTTAACGTCGCTTTCCCCCAATTGTATGGATTTTGTTGCTATATTTTTATAAAATTTATAAAGTGCTTCCAAGTTTATAGCAGAAAAATTTATAGATTTCATGGTTTTTTGGGTTTTGCAAACATAAATTTAAGTTTTGAAGTGTCAATGCAATCGATAATCGCCGTCGCTTGATTGTGTGCGGATATCTCGACGTAAGCGGCGGCCATTGCCTTGATTGTGTTCATAATCTAAATCTGTGCTATTTTCGAATGAAAAAAAAAACTTTAAAAAATTTTTTTAAAAAATTTTTCTTTTTTCTTTTATTTAAACACTTTTTATTTTAATTTTGAACATTATAAACAATTTATTTATTCAACTCTTTTCTTCCTTTCCGTTTTGGCTTGTTTGAAGTGCCGTTAAACATATTGGTCAAGGTTGCATTTCCTTACGCATCACGTGACATTCGCAAGCATACACTCGTGCACAACCAACCATAAACTTTTTTTCGCCGCATCACTTTTCTTTCAACAATGTTTGCAGGAAAGGAAGAGGAAAGTTTATTTATTTATGTAATGTACAAGTATGTGTGCGCATGTATGTATTTGAATTTGTATGTGTATGTGTGTGTGCAAGTGCGAATAATTGTCAAACTTAAGTAGTTTGTTAACTTTTTGACATAACAAGTGGCATTCGTGACATTACATTAAATATGTTTCAAAACTTCAGCATAGGAAACTAAAAATATCGTACACAACCAAACTGAATTAAACTTAACTAAACTTCGTATAAAATACATACTTTGAATGGCAAGAACAGATTATTGTGACATGTTGATAGTATTTAAGGCTTGACAATATGATTATGAATGAGTGAATGTTCTGTATTAGAGAGATATGTTTTCTTGAGGGTATTTTCTAATTTGTATTGCTTGTAAATTGAATGACAACATTATACAAATATTGATGGTATTAATGAATAATATAAAATTTTCGCAATTTCTGCTTTATTTCATGTAACTTTTGTTTGTTTGTTTGTTTCTACTATTTATGAAGAGAGAGCTTAGTTTAGGGTCTATATCAGTCACAGCTTCTCCACATGTTTTCCCCCAGAGAACATAGTTTTAGTATCAGACTAAATATGAGCTTCTAGCGATAGCAGTCACAGTTACTCAATAATTTTCTTCGTTGGCTTCAGAATCAGAAGCGATATAGCCGTGAGATGGTATGAGTTAGTAATCCTGATTAAATGATTCACAGTTCCAGTTTCACTCAAGTCACTAAAGTTTCGAATTCAGAACCAATTGGGCCATGTGAAAGAAAAAGAAGTCACTTTATATTAGTCATAGTTAATCGATAATTTTTCGTCAATCAAAATCACAGTTTCGCGTTTTTTCTTCAACCCAAAACAATGATTTAGAAATCTCTTATATATAAGTCAGAAATTTTCGCCTAAATCAATTAACCAATCACTTATTCAAAAAACGTAAAAATCACCGTTATATTAGTCACTTTTTTCCAATATTTCTCTTCAATCAAGCATAACTTCTGTATCAAAATCACTATGATATCAGTTACAATATCTCTACATATTTCTTCCATCGAATAGTTTTGGAGTATTAAAATACGAGTACGAGCTTCATATCACCTTGATATCAGTCACAGTTATTTTCTTAGTTAATGCAGCAACAATAGTTATCGAACAATGCAATTTTACCAATGTCATTTACATTTTTAGGTTTCGATTATTGCATTTTGTGTCATATTTAATTCAAATTAGTATTACAAATTTAGGAGCATTTTAAGTAAATACAAATTTAGGAGCATTTTAAGTAAATACAACTTTGCCTAGAGTCGTTGCTTTATCATGGTATTACAATTGTATCTAACAATCATTTGCCAACATTCTCTACTCAAATCAATGTGTAATTATTTTACTCAATGTGAATTTCTTTTATCAATATGCTGTGGACAGCTTTTCACTTCTCCTTCTCTACACTGAGTTGCATTGCACCGCACAGTGTGATGAAGTATATCGAAAACTGAACAAAAATATGCAAAAGGATGTGAATTTGATAAAAATCGGAAACTGAACAAAATTCGATAAAAATAAACAAAACTGAGTAAGTAAGTAATTGAGTAAATACTTAGAATAAATATTGTACCAATTCTAGCATTGAAGAAAAATATTTTAATATGAAACCATAACATATAAAAAAATTTACGAAATTCTCCATTTGAAATTAATCTATGCTTAAATTAATGTTTGGAAAAAAAATAATAAATGAACGTTTCTCGTGAAGCTTCGGAAAATATAACTAAGTTTTTATAACTTTTAAACATTTTTCGCGCCACTGTGCACTGCATCGAAACTGCATCAACCAACTCAGTTTAAGGGCAAACTTACGCAGCTTAATTACAAACAAGAAGATACAGTTACGAGTACTACTCCTGTGAGTCACTGCGTATGTGACAAAACTCCCATTGGCTAGCGAGCGCACAAATCGAATAACAACGAGTATCTCGCTTGAGCTTTCAACGCCATTTGTCATATTGTGACAGTTGCCAGTTCATACATTTTGACATTTGACCGCTAGCCGCTTTCTAAGTAATATCCTTTCTCACAGAACATAATTTGGTTTGATTGCAAATATGTTTTATGAAATTTCTGTCTTCTGCTTGTCAGCACATTCAGTCCTTGTCACGTTCGTGTCCGTGTCCGTGTCCGTGTCCTGCCTGCCTGCCTATCAATCTGTCCCTCTCACTGTCATCTTTACTGTCTATATATTTGCTTAGACGCTTTTAATAACTAAATTCCAACACTCGTTCACTCATTCTTACTTGCTAATTCTCTTTTACTCTCTTTCTCTCTCTCTCTCTCTCTGACCCTTAGTATTGATTGAAACTTTGCAATCAATGGGGCATGTACTAACATCAATTCTCTCTTTAGTACGTTGTACGTATATGTATACGTGTGTGTGTGTGTGTGTGTCTGTTCATTTGTGTGACTTCCAAATGCCTAGTGGCAATCAATTTCCAATATGACTACGATGTGGCTGTTGGTGATGATAATGACGATGTTGGCCATATTGATGACTTTGATTTACATTAATATCCTTTGATGTTATTCAATTATTTGCGCCTATGTTTCGACATACTGCGTGTGTATGTGTGCATTCTAGATTCATTTTCTGCCTTGTCATCCATCTAAAAGTTACACAGTCTACTTGTAGTCACCGACTGACAGCACCAGCAAAAAATGTATAACAATTAATTCTATGCATAGTTAAGTAGGTAGCTGTAGGTATGTGTACTTAGTTGGAAGCTCAGTTTTGATGATTGACATTGAGGCTAAGGCAGAAGACAATGAAGCAGTCAAGTTATGAATGACCATAATAACTCATGTTATTGATATTGCTGTTGTAATTGAATTTTCCTTTCCTTCTCGTTAATAATATTAATGATTGAATGGTTCTTTTGTATTCAAATTTAATGTGCGAGTACGTAAATGTGACAGAATCTAAAGCAACACAAAATGAAGAAAGAAGAATTTCACATAAAATTTAAAAGTTTTCAGCTCAAGGACAAGGACGATGATTAATTAATGTATTGACAGCTTTCAATATATGCTTTTAATATATTTATTGATACATTCAACACTCAGGGTGTACCCCTATTAATGGAGAGCATTGTGTTGATTGGAAGGAAGATTGATAGGTGGGAGGAAGGAGGAGGGATAATTAGAAAGGGAATGCAATCACAGGACACCGATAAACAGATAGACAGCCATTGTGACAAGTGCCTTTATGAAAGGGTGTTTTTTTTTTGGAAGTGTGGTTTTCAATCTGGCAATACTTTCTTCGGAGTTGGTCTTTTTGACCAACTTTTGGTTTTCTATTTCATAATGAATAGACTTACTCCTGAACAACGTTTGCAAATCGTGCAAATTTATTACCAAAATAATGGATCGCTTCGCGCGACGCATTTTGTTCAGCGATGAAGCTCACTTTTGGTTGAATGGGCACGTTAATAAGCAAAATTGTCGCATTCGAAGTGATCATAATCCACACGCCATTGTTGAGACGCCGTTACATCCTCAAAAAGTCATTGTTCGGTGTAATCTATGGGCAGAGGGCATCATTAGTCCATATTTCTTTAAAGATGAAGCCGGTCATAATGTTACAGTCAATGGGGAACGCTATAGACCCATGATTAATAACTTTTTCGTGCCTCAATAGGAGGATGTTGATATGGATGACCTTTGGTTCCAACAAGACGACGCTACATGCCATACAGCCACTGAAATAATCAATTTATTGAAGGAAACTTTTGGTGAGCGCATTACCTCGCATCGTGGACCTGTGGCGTGGCCTCCAAGATCGTGCGATTTAACAACGCTGGACTATTTTTTGTGGGGTTATGTGAAGTCGCTTGTCTACGCAGATAAGTCCGAGACGATTGACTCCTTGGAAGAGAATATTCGGCGCGTTATTACTGATATACGGCCCCAATTGCTGCAAAAAGTGGTCGAAAATTGGGCCGGGCCTCTCGGCTGGAATTTATTCGAACCAGCCACGGCGGCCACTTGCCGGAAATCGTTTTTAAAACATAATGGCAAATCCTTATCTTTATAATAAAGCTAAATTCTTGGCCATAACATTAAATTATATGCGTTTTATTTCTTCTTAAAAACCATACTTCCAAAAAAAAAACACCCTGTATATGCATATATTGGTGGAAATGTATTAGTTTAACCCTGTGCTGTTCGGGCCTCCGTGAAGCTGTTGCTCAACGGAAAAAGAAACAGCCTTTTCTAGTTCAATGTCATGCAATCCTACATCCCGAAATAATTTTATTGGAAAAACTATTTGAATTAGATAAAAATAGTCCGTTAAGGGTTAATCTTTACAGTAGAGATTTCATTTTAATCTCAGTAATTAATAAAATTCAACTTAAAAAACTGTTTCCGAACGTACTGAAGCAACAAAACTTTTGTTAGATTCTGCGGGCGAGCGTACTTATATGAAATCTCGCTTAATGCAATTGTCTTTATTTTTTAATCCTTCTCATAATAAAAATTCTTTGTTCACACCAACCAAAAAATGTGTACATACACACGCACATACACATAGTAAACGAATAGTAAAAGAAAAAAAAATAATGCCACAGATTTTTGCCCACATGCATGTCATCATATCGCCCTTTACATGGCAACATGTCAAATACAAAAGCAAAATGTACAAAAAATAAAAAAAAAAATTTTTAAAAAAAGTACAAAGAACAAGAAAAACATTGTAAAATTGCTGCTATTTTCTTTTTTCAGTTTTCAGTTTTGTGTATGTGCTACTGCAATTTGAGCTGCATAAAAAGCCACTTTAAATTAGAGCAGTGAAAGAACGAAAGTGGAGGAATACGAGTGCGAGAAAGGAGCAAAAAAGTCTCCAACCACGATTTTTGTGTTTGTACTAATGTGTATATGTGTTGAAACACACGTACAACACACTCAAAAAGTCACACTTTCAACAGGCAAAACATATACACAGGGAAAATACACACACGCACACACACGCAAAAGTCATCTTATGTATGCACGGTTAACGCCCGCATATAGTACATATAACCTAAAGCATACAAATGTACAATGTACAATATGTATGGTGATTTAACAATAACAACTAGCATCAACGCACAAGAAAAAACGCCTTGTTGCATACTTTTAGGTGCATTAAAAATAAACATTTCACTTTTTTCGTGTGCTTGTTACTCAAGCCAATGAAGGTTTGAGCTTGAGGTTAATGTAAATACACAAGTGCAACGTAATCGCATAATAAATACGTGGAAAAAATCAAGAGAATTTAAGTGACAGGTTCACGAAAGAAACAAAACAGAGTCGCAGTGTTGGGTGCCTCTGAATTTGTCATTGTGTTGAGTGCGCAGTCAGGACAGTGAGGAGTCAGAGTTGAAGGTGTTCGTTCACTCAGTAGCAATTATTTTGTGTAAACGAAATTACGAAAGACATCAACGAAGTTGAGGACAGCAGAGTGGAAATTGTGAAGGCGGGCGAAAAAATTCAAAATACGAAAGAATTCGAGTGTGGGAGCTGAAAGTAATATTATGGATTGATTCAAAGTTAAAATAGCAAGCGTTTTCTTTTCGGAAGAAATCAGAATTGAAGACGTGCAACCTAAAGTAACTAATAACTCTGTATTGGATGATTCAGAAACAAAGCAATTAAGGTGGGAATGAGGTTAAGTGGTTGTCAATCAGGATACTATTAGGCCAAGATATAACGTTAGATAATGATATAACGTGGGTGTTTGATCCACACCGCTTTAAAGAAACCTGATAATTCAAACCATTTCGATTTTGCTAAATTATTTTAGTAGGCAAGTTAACCAACTTCCAAGTCGGACAGGTAATTAAAAATATTGACCTCAGGTACAAAGGTGGAAAATGAGTGAGAGTTGTAACTGGAATAACAATTAATTAATCAAATCCAATAGAAGTCAAGTCAATATCTAGAATTCTTAAAAATTATAGTCTGTTTTCAATTACTTAGAATAATTCTGACCCCAAACACTGTACCAGCAAACACCGTAGAATAAAATTTCTTTGTGCACAAAAGAAACTAAAAATCAATTACGAGCAAGAACAAAATCAACAACTACAAAAGCAAATATATCCAACAAAATATGCTTCTATTTCCTTTGCTGTATCTTCAAGTCTCTTCTCTGAACTTTTTAAAACTCTGCCTGCCTACTCCCATGCCGGCCTGGCAAATATGCAAATATCAAAAACAAAAATATGGTTGCATGCATTTAGGCTTAACATGCTTTATGCATTTCTCTTTATGCTGTTGCTTTCAATTTATTCTTGCTATTGTATATATGCATGCATAAATTATATACACTCAAACAAGCAAACATAGAGAGTGTTGTTGCTGTCGCCTGCACGCAAGAAAATGTGAATTTTATTTATGTTTTTCACACACACACACACACACACACACACAGCTATACAAATTCACTTTGCACACTTTTCCTTATAAGTATATTATGCTGCATAATAATAGGATATTTTCAAAAACATTTCATGTGTACATTGCGATAAAGTCATGAGCAATTAATATTTTCCTAAAGAAAAGAAAAACAGAAAAAGCAACAGAAAGTGCAAATTCATATATTAAATAATCAAATATTTGTTATTTTGTTGCTTCTACAAATTTCTAGCATATCTTTAGGCTTCGAACATATTCACATATGTACTATACATATGTGAAGAAATATTTAAGCAATATATGTATATATAGTATATATAAAATGTGTTGGGAGTCGCTAATGTTAATAGAAAATGTTGAATTTTGCAAAAAATTTAATTAAATAACCTAAGGTGCGTAAATAGTTTTTCTACAACATAAATAATATTCAAGAAAATTTTAACAAAAAACTTTTTATTTCTTCTTTATACACGAAAATATAGAGAAGAGAATATCTGAAAACCTATCTGTGGCGTAGTGGTAGTGCGTTGGACTGCTACGCAGAGTGTCCGGGGTTCGAATCTCGGCACAGGCAAAATCAAAAAGTAGAAAAAATAATTTTTCTACACGGCACCACCTCTCGGCAGGCAATGGCAAACCTTCAAGAGTAAAAATTGTTATGAAAAGCATTTCACTTCGCCGTTCGGATTCGGCATTAAATTGTAGGTCCCTTCCATTCATGTACAAATATAACACGCAACAACATGAGTGGATGCGAAAAGCGGAAAGCTCGGCCTAGACCCTCCATGGGCTGTTGTGCCATTAAAAGTAAAGTAAAGTAAAGAATATCTGATAATATTCTGTGTTAAAAACAAGCATAATGTTTTTGACTTAGTAACGTTTAAAGAAACCTTCAAAAATTCTGTTACTGTATTTTTCGTAAAGAAACACCTTCAAAAATTCTGTTACTGTATTTTTCAAGAAGAAAATTCATGAAAATTAAATATCTAATTACAAAGACAAGTAAAAGAAAAAAATATGAAATGCAAAAATTCCTATATACAAATATAGAATTTCAGAACAGAAAAACTATGTATCAGCAGCAGAGGAGTTTAATTTTCATTTTTCCGCAGGCATAACACTAACGCACATGCGAACATACGAAGAAAATCGAAACGAACAACTTGTATGTGCAATTAAATGTGTGGGAAAAACCCCATCCAACTAAACCATAACTACTTACTATGCCCCGCCTCATACAATTTACTTCTCCACACACTAAAATTTGAAAATAAAATTACGACAAAAGCAGAATAGCAGCACAGAACATCATCATAGAAGAGAAGAACATTTTAGTTTTCTTAACGAATCTCATGATGGCAAAAATTCTTTAAGCTAATGGCAAAAATTTCAACTCATTAAAAACTTTAAGTAATTTTACGGTTGTGTAAAAGAAAGTTGAGTTTAGGTGTAGCACAGAAATTATAGAAAAACGCCTTAGGCACACTTACATTTATTTTGTTTTTTTTCGTATTTTATAAAAAGCATAAGAAACATACTACGTGTGCAATTCATTGATATCAAAGATGTTTTGCCGCTGCTATTTGTAGTGCTGCACTTAAGTATTCACCGCACATACAAATTGCGTTGCAGAAACTATAGCATAGTTTTAGGCAAAAGCTCTAAAGCCAGTTGTATACAGCTATAGCATTTTGGGTATTGCTTGCATTTTATAAGATTAATATTTTAAAAATTCTATCCTGCAACATTGTCATATGTTGACTTTATTCCGAATAGAAGATAATAGATTTGCATCTGGTTCCTTTTTAATGGTACTAACAAAAAATAACTGAAATTTTAACAAAAGTGAAATCGAGTTAACAAAGTAAATAAAAAAAAAATAAGAAGAATAAGTAAAAAGAAATAAGACAGTAATAAAATTGAATAGGTACAATGAAAATTTGAATTAAATTTAAGTTAAATTTAAAAATACTTGAATCGAGTTCCATTGTGTACAGGTTTTTTGGCATAATTTTAGGTGCATGACAACTCAAAAACTATATGAAAACTATATTCACAAATATTTAGATTGCAGCCAAATATACTTTTTTTTTACTTTTTAATGGCACAACAGCCCATGGAGGGCCTAGGCCGAGCTTTTCGCATCCACTCATGTTGTGCGGGTTATATTTGTACATGAATGGAAGGGACCTACAGTTTAATGCCGAATCCGAACGGCGAAGTGAAAAGCTTTTCATAGCAATTTTTACTCTTATAGGTTTGCCATTGCCTGCCAAGAGGTGGTGCCGTGTAGAAAAATTATTTTTTCTACTTTTTGATTTTGCCTGTGCCGAGATTCGAACCCCGGACACTCTGCGCAGCAGTCCAACGCTCTACCACTACGCCACGCAGCCAAATATACATACTTTAAAATTCAATATATAGTTACTTTAAATAATTTTTAATCATTTAATGCATACTTTAAGGCGAATTCAAAATTTTTAGTTAGTTTGTTACTATACTGGAAACAATACAAGAGCAAACCAAGTTTACTTACTTTTAAACTAACTCGTTGTCTTTACTTATGACATCAGGAAATAAAACTTAAAAAGCGCAAGTAGGCATGGTTGCAGTTCACATAAATGCATAAAAGTTTACTACTTTTTAGCTCTATATAACATCGAAATGGAACATAAAATTTAACATTTTAACATCGATTTCCAAAAGTAAAGAAGCTTATTTAATTAAAGTCAACTTTCAGGCAGAAATTCTAAAATACTTACTACATTCATCGATTTTTAACTCTTTGTGATGGAAATCTATATGCGAAATAATTTTGAGCGTTATTACATAAAACTGTATAATTCTTATACAGAAGAACTAATGCCGAATTAGTCCATCTGATGGATTTCAGCTTTTTCTATAAAAGTGGACATGGTTTTGGTTCAATATAATATGTAGATTCGGATAATAGGTAGATTCGCGCTTTCACTTTAAGTAATATAGTTGAAACATTAAATTTCACTTAATGAACCGGTTTGGTTATACTTGCATGCCTTACCGTAAAAAATTAGCCTACTTTCAGGTTTATATAAAAAAATACAGGTTTTTTCAACCCTGTATGACACGTACCTGCATGTGAAATATTTTATACGGCTTTTAAACAAAAATTAACAATTTCTGTTTTTAACACACAACATTTCGCTTTGAAACGTTCACAAGAGCAGCAAGCAAGCGTGCAAACAATATTATTTTGTATTTTTTTTTCTTTCATGTTGTTTTATTTGTGTCTCGTTTCGCAAATACTCGCAGGTACACAAATATGAAACAATATTTTTAAAATTTATACTTGATGGTTTTTTATGGTCATGCTTCTTACTTAGGAGCATTTATGTGAAATGTATATGAAAAATGTATCAAAAATATTTTAAATTCTTTTTTCTATTTTTTTTTCCTTCATTTCGTTTTTCGTTTCATTTCGTTTTCAACATGGTGAAACACACATAAATAAAAACATAGTCAGTGTGTATAATCAGCTTAACTTGAAAAATAAAATGAAATAAGCCACCGATAAAAAACGAAGAATTTAAAAACAGCAGTTCATGGCATATTTATTGGGTGTAGCAGCGACTCTTTTCAAATATTTCACATTAATTGGAATATGAATAATTTGGGCTGTGTAAATGTCTCAGGACACCTCAGCTACAGAAAATGGTTTCAGCTTTTTCTCTCTCTTTTTTCCAAGCATTCAATCATATCAAAGTTTTATAGCTGAGTAAATTAAAAGTACATAGTCAATAAATATTGACGTAGAAATGTATGAAAAAATAATTTTTGTTACTAAATATTATTATCTTCATATTAAACTGTGCACTTGACTAAATTCTATTTAAAAGATATTTCCAAATATTTACATAAAAAAAAATTTCATATGAAATTCACATTTGATAAGTTTCAATTGTAAACTGAAAAATATTAAATGTTCTTGCATGTCATTTGAGTAGATTTTATTTGATATTTATTGTTAAGTAAATGATAAAGGGTGTTTTTTCTAGAAATGTGGTTTTCAATCTGGCAATACTTTTTCCGGAGTTGGTATTTTTGGCAGCTGTCACTTGATTTATACTAAGTTTGGTTTGCCATTTCATAATAAATAGACTTACGCCTGAACAATGTTTGCAAATTATTGAAATTTATTATCAAAATTCGTGCTCTGTGAAAAATGTGTGTTATCGCAAAATTGTCTTCAGGGACGAGGCTCATTTTTGGCTCAATTGATTCGTGAATAAGCAGAACTGCCATACTTGGAGTGAAGACCAGCCAGAGCCATTCAGCAGCTACCAATGCATCCCGAAAAATTCACTGTCTGTTGCGGTTTATGGGCAGGAGGCATCATTAAGCCATACGATAAACGCCGCAACGTTATGGTCAATGAAGAAAGGTACCGTTCGATGAAAACAGTCTTTTCTTTTGCCGAAAATGCAAGAATTGGACTCGGCCGACATGTGGTTCCAACAGGACGGTGCCACATGCCATATGTCACACTGCACGCGAAACCATGCATCAATTGAGAGGCGAATTTGGTAAGCAGTTACGCTCACGTTTTGGTGTAGTCAATTGGCTTCCAAAATCATGTGATTTGATCCAGTTAGACTATTTTTTGTGGAGCTATGTTAAGTGTTAAGTCTCTTGTCTATAGGGACAATCCAAACGCTATTGTTGCTTTGGAAGCCAACATTGAACGCGTCATTTGTGAGATTCCGACCGAAATGTGTGAAAAAATGTGCCAAAATTGGACCGTCAGAATGGACCACTTGAAGCGTAGCCGCGGGCAACATTTAAGTGAAATTATCTTTAAAAAGTAAATGGCAGGAATTGATTTATCGATCCAAATAAAAATTTCATTCGCTTTTGTAAAATTTCTGGTTTTTTTTTCATTTTCAAATATTAAACTTTTATAAAAATCACCCTTTAGTTGCTATCAGCTTTAGTGATTTCTAAGTTTTCTGAACTTTTGCTCATAAAATAAATATATGAAAAATTTACATTAGTAACTGAATCTAGATAAATTTTGTGAATATTTATTTATGTTATTTGGCCAACACCATATTTGTAGTATACTTTTAAGTATGTCTGTTGATTCAATCCGTAAATATAACTACATATCAAAAAATATTGTGAAAAATATAGATGAGCATAAAATAACAATTTAGAGAGTATAAGTACACTTTATTCACGACAAATACTATTTTCACGTGAAGAGTTCATAACTTCATAAGATACAGTTTTGATTTTTTTTACACAAGTTAAGCAGTAAATAACAGTTATTTCTGTATACCTAACTCAAAAAAATGTATTTTGATCTATGTCAATCTTGCAGGAAACGAGTGAGTATGTAAATATTTAAGCTTCTTCTTTTTTCATCTAACTTTTTTTTGTGTTAAAAATTGTGTTAAAATTTCCCTCGAGAGAATTTTTTTTTTGGTGAAACTTTAGCATTTCAGTTCATTGAATAAAATTCATTTCAGTTCATTCAATACAGCATAAGTAAATTTCCCTGAAATAGAATTTTTTTCAAATACTTTTGATTTTCAAATACTATTGAATACATTTTGTTCCTATATAAAAATAAATTGCATAAAAACAATAAATTCCCTAAAAGGGAAATTTCGTTTCCTTCATTGAATATTCGTATTTCAGTTAATTGATTACCTTGGTACAGTTCTGCGTAATTTTCCAAAGCAATATCGAGCTTGATAAAATCTCTCGCAAAACAAATTTTTTGTTTTTCCACCAAAAATTTCAAGAAATTTCGAAAAGCAGAAAGTGTTATAATTTCAAAAGCCATTACAGTTAATAAAATTTACTAATTATTTATTGAATTTCATTTAGAAATTTAATTGTGTGTGTTTGTGCGTGTGTTGCTGTGGCGTAGTGGTAATGCGTTGGACTGCTACGCAGAGTGTCCGGGGTTCGAATCTCGGCACAGGCAAAATCAAAAAGTAGAAAAAATCAGTTTTCTACACGGCACCACCTCTTGGCAGACAATGGCAAACCTACAAGAGTAAAAATTGCCTAAGAAAAGCTTTTCACTCGCCGTTCGGATTCGGCATTAAACTGTAGGTCCCTTCCATTCACGTACAAATATAACACGCACAACATGAGTGGATGCGAAAAGCGGAAAGCTCGGCCTAGGCCCTCCATGGGCTGTTGTGCCATTAAAAGTAAAGTAAAGTAAGTGTGTGCGTGTGTTTGGGTGGACGTATGAGTTTGACACATAACTATAATTTTAATGTTTCCGTCAATTGGTTCATCAGCATGATAAACATAAAAACAGAAAAAACAAAACCATAACCATCAACAAAACCATTCACCACAAGCATTCACATGCACATAATACTCAAACATACCAATCACAACTATAACCCAACAACTAAGTACATATAGACATAAAGACATGCATGTGTAAGTGAGGAGATGAGGGCAGCAGTAACATCGTCAAACTATTTCACTGCGTCAAGTAAGTATTTGCATAGTAAGTAGTAAATATAGTATGCTTACATAAGTGCGTGTCGTGTCGTCTTGAGTGTGTGCGTGTGCGTTGAAGTGTGCATAAGTGTATGTACGTGATGTGTGTGTGTGTGTGTTTGTGTTTGTGAACAAGCATACGAGTACATCAAGAATTTACCACAAAACAAACTACGTATAAACAAAACACGTACGCAAACTTAAAACTTACTTTTTATCATCATCAGAGCAACAGCACAATCATCATTATACGTAGTGTCAACACTAAAAATTTTACATTGTCGACTTTTAGGCGCTTTTCGTTCAAATACCTTTTGACTGTATCTGTCTATACACAAAGTCTATTTAGTTTCCTCCGGCCTTCCCATCATCAGCGCCATCATCATCATCTACAGCACACAACAACACACTGTTAATGAGTTGCATTTGGAAGAGTAATGTGTTGTGTGGATGTAAATGTACTCGTATGTGTACATTTCCGAGTGTATTTTGTAAAATTATGCGTGCGTATGCAGTTGAGTGTATATATTTGTGTGTATGCGTGTATATATGCGCATTTGCTTTCAACACAAACACACACACACATAATCCTTGAATGCCATGTTGGTTGCTCATTGTAGGCACTTATCATCTATGTACGAGTCATAAATCTATAGGAAGGGCAGCAGCATTAGCGGAAGATTATGAAGGAGGAAGAGTGTTGGTTGAGCCGCCTCGAGTACATTTTGTGTCAAGGCACAAACATGTAGGAAGATTTCAAGCTCCTTGTTTTTTGTTTGTTTTTTGAAGCACATCTACATCAGTGCAGCAGACAGATGAGTTTGCAAAAATGAAAATACATTGGTGCCAAGTATTTGTATTGCCAAATAACTCCTATTTCTCCAACTTTTTTTTAAAAAACCAATTCAAGCATTTCTCGTTTCGCTGTTTATGCAAATCCTACGCAGCTAAAATGCTTTAAATTGCATAAGTAAACACATTTTTTCTTACAGCGTTCATTTGCAAGCTACTCCTATAGATTCAACTCCAAATGTTCTTTCTATCTGCGATTCATGATAAAGCAATTTTAAAATGAAAACTCATCATTTCCTTGAAAAAATAAACTTAATCCTTGTGCAAAATTATGTTCAACAACAGCTGTAGCACGTTTTCATTTTGTCTTTTCGTTTGCATGATCAGACACACGAATAATATTAATATCCTCATTCATGCCATTAGTATGCAGCAACACCCAAAAATATGCAACAACAGTTTCGCGTAATAAAGTAATTGAGTGTTCTTTGCATACATATTATACGCATGCAAAGTAAACCAATTGCTGTTGGTTTACAGTGACTTAGATATACCCTAAATTGTGAAGCTAAACACTTAAAAACAAAGTAACGAGCATAACATTAAAGGAAATTTTTGTGTTTCAAATATATATAAAATGTTTGCATTTGAATTACTTGAACATATTTCTATACGGCGATACATGTGGTCATAGTCGACATTGATAAACTAAAAAAGAAAAATTATGTTCATTGGTGTAAAGGCATAACGGTTGCCTTTATCGGTGCCCTGTGATTGCATTCCCTCTCTCATCCTCCCTACTTCTTCCTGCCACCTATCGATCTACCTTCCAATCAACACAATACTCTGCATTCATTGGGTGAATTCATACCCTGAAAGTTGTTGAAAGTATCAAAAAAAAAACATAAATAACGTCATTTCGATACAAAATTTAGCTTCCTCGTGTAATTACATTCTATTCACATAAATATTTATCAGACTTAACACATCTCTATTTTTAAATACTTATTGAGATCGCTTTTGCGATCGATCAAAACCACTGCCACACTCCTGCTGTTGCTGCTGTAAATAACTTTTCAAAAATTTAATACAGCATTAGCATTTATGGTCGTCCAACCACCACCATTACACGAAAAATCAACTACTTACTTAATTTTCAATTTGGAAATTAAACGTAGGAAGCAAAAATTAAGTTGCTTGGCTCATTACTATGCGTAAAGCACTGCATACTTTTTGGCATTCCGCCACTTGCATTATATGCTCGCAAACATTCTCGTACATATGTAATCGTATATGTATAAGTATGCGTGCTGCGTTTTCAAAAATGCTGTGCTGCTGATGAAGAATTCCTTCGGTGTTAAAATTTATGTGTTTTTGTGTGCGTGCATAAATTTTCGTCACGGTATAACGTTGCCTTGCTGTGCGCTCTGAATGCAGTTAAGCGGTTTTCATTGTTTCTGCTCTTCCGGAGCACAAAAATGTTCTGTTGCATGCATTTAGGCGTGCACAATTTTAATTTTAATCTTATATTTAATGGAAAAATGTCATTTTGAAAAACAATTTTAAATTCCAGTTTTTATCTCGTCTGCTCTTTGGATCTATTCGAAATGCATGCAATTTCATATATTTGCACTATTATTTCCATTTCGAGTGCCAACTGCATGTAAGAGTATGTCCATACGTACATATGTATATAGGTACATATTTATGGTCTACAATTTTTCCCATTGTCTTTCTGTTTGTTGGTTGTTTTGTATTTTGGAACTTCATATTTTCTGAGTAGTGCATTTGTTTTTTGTAGCAGCAAACAATTCATGTGTTCTTCCCTTTTAATTTTGGCATGCATCTCTGACACCAAGTTTGCATATAGAGTTTTAGAGTGTGATTATTCATTTTGAAAATGCCAAACGAAATACGAGTGCAAAAACTCGATATCTAGTTTTTGTAATTTATTTTCATACTCAGAGTTTACATGTTTTTGGCCATATTATACCATTTTAAGTTAATTAAAAACGTCTTACGTATGGAAATGGAAAAAGGCATGCGTTGTTTCAGTAACGAAAATGCAAATATCGAAAACAGTTTTTAAGACAAAAAAGCATGGTATGCTTACAAGGAAATTTTTATTTATTACTAGAAATACTGGAATTTTTCAAAATTTCTATAACTTCAACTGGTTGCGTAAATTTTTTATCGAAAAATCAACAATTTAAAAATTTCCCCAAGAAGGGAAATTTATTTTTGACTCAGAGAATATTCTTTAATAATTATAAATATTTAAAAATCATAACTTAAGCATAATACCAAAATCAGTTTAAATTTCCCTCGAAGGGAAGTTTGCATATAGAGTTTTAGAGTGTGATTATTCATTTTGAAAATGCCAAACGAAATACGAGTGCAAAAACTCGATATCTAGGTTTTGTAATTTATTTGTAATTTATTTTCATGCTCAGAGTTTACATGTTTTTGGCCATATTATACCATTTTAAGTTAATTAAAAACGTCTTACGTATGGAAATGGAAAAAGACATGCGTTGTTTCAGTAACGAAAATGCAAATATCAAAAACAGTTTTTAAGACAAAAAAGCATGGTATGCTTACAAGGAAATTTTTATTTATTACTAGAAATACTGGAATTTTTCAAAATTTCTATAACTTCAACTGGTTGCGTAAATTTTTTATCGAAAAATCAACAATTTAAAAATTTCCCTAAGAAGGGAAATTTATTTTTGACTCAGAGAATATTCGTTACTTTACTTACTTACTTTACTTTTAATGGCACAACAGCCCACGGAGGGCCTAGGCCGAGCTTTTCGCATCCACTCATGTTGTGCGTGTTATATTTGTACATGAATGGAAGGGACCTACAGTTTTATGCCGAATCCGAACGGCGAAGTGAAAAGCTTTTCATAGCAATTTTTACTCTTATAGGTTTGCCATTGCCTGCCAAGAGGTGGTGCCGTGTAGAAAAATAATTTTTTCTACTTTTTGATTTTGCCTGTGCCGAGATTCGAACCCCGAACACTCTGCGCAGCAGTCCAACGCACTACCACTACGCCACAGCGACCACAGAATATTCGTTAATAATTATAAATATTTAAAAATCATAACTTAAGCATAATACCAAAATCAGTTTAAATTTCCCTCGAAGGGAAATTCTCTTTTCCTATTTTTTTTTTTTTCAGAGTCATCTCTCTATATTTATTTTTCTACTACATAAACTCTTTGTAACTGTACCATTTTTCTAAATACCGAAAAAAAAAACTCTTTATGTAAGTGAAGAATTTTGCAATTAAAAAGTTTATTTGCTCTTTGGCTGGCTGTGAAAATTTGTCATAATTACAGAATTAAATGCAAAATTAAGCAATATTCATAATTATGAAAATGAAATGCCACACCATAGCAGAAAACACAGTAAAGTAAAAAATGATAAAGAATATGCCATTAGGGACATTTTTTGAAAACGGAAAATCCTTAGTGTAAAATTTTTCACATGCCATAGCAAAAACTTAGAAAAAGAAAAATGAATGACTCTGATGAGAAATTATGCCAACATTATGTTTGCAAGTAGTTGCAATTTTGCAAATTGCTCCAGCTATCAACGGCGACACAATATAAAAAAGAGACACACCACTGAAAAGTGCAGCAGAAAATGAGATAAGGAGAAAGGTTTATTTTAAAAATGCAAGTAGCAAGTGGCATGTAGCAAGGTAGCAAGAACAACAGCCGTCAAATGATAAAGATAATAAAAGACAAAAGAATGTTTAAGTATATGAATTAAAAGAAAGTAGAATACTCTACACTTTTGAGTGAAGCTTTTAGAGAAAAAAGAAATGGATCTCGCTTTTCGTTGCATAATAATTGTCATAATGACATAGCGAAATACCAAAGCAATCGCAAGAGAGAGAAACGACTGAGTGCTATGGAACTTTTGAAGTGTACAAAAGAATAGACAAGAAAGCAAGAATAGGAAAGGGATTAAAGAACAAGCGCTTCAAAAAACAAACAAGCAAACAAGCGTTTACCTTCATTCACACATTCATTCAATGCTTCAAAGTAGCGAAGTTAAAAGCCACTTCTAAAGAAAGAAAGTGAAGCTAAGTGCGTACTTAGCAGCTAAGTACGAAAACCTACAACTCTCCCATTTCACTAAATTCCAAAGAAGAATCAAATGTAGGTAGCAAATAGAAAAGGTATAAGAATGTAGGTAGGTACAATTATGGCATTTTGGTTTTTTACGTGAAGATGAAACACAAACCACCAAGACGAGAATATAAAACATAAGACCGGATAAAGGAAGTAAAACAACAACACGGTTAAATTTTCTTAAAAGCCCGGAAATGGATGAGGCTTTCATCATTCGCTTCCACTCTCTTCCACTCTCTTCGCTCTCGTTTTACAATGGCTAAGCATCATTCTTTTATGTGTTTACATAATGGCAGGGAAATTTTTCGTTCCTTATTTATGTAGAAGAATAAGGAAGTATAAGATTATTTCATATATTTTTTGCCATCTTCCTTCGCCATTTTCGTATTTCTTTTGAAAGACAAGGAAATTACAGCTTACAAAACGACAAAACCGTTGACAAAAAATTTTATTGTTGTCTTATTATTGAGGCTGAGCTGATGAAACATTATTGTGTACTGCTACTATACCTAAATACATACATACATACTTATATTGTCGTATACAATGTTAATCTCTGTGTATGGCTTTATGTTAAAGAGAATAATAAAAACCTTTTAGTAGTGAGTCTAGAACGCTAACGGAACTTTCCACTCATACAGGAATTTCACATTAGCTAACATTGACATTGAGCGTGTGTGTGTTGGCAGTAGAATAAACGTTATCCTACTTATTTTGATTTAATGGCTTCCAAATATGTATTTAGATGTTGAGCTTTAAATTTTATAAAAAATTCCCAATAAGGGAAATTTTTATTTCATTCCTATTTGAAAAGATTTGTGTTGTGCTTTATAAGATAAATAGAACGAAATTACATATCAAAAGCTAAGGAAATTGGGAAATGAAATTTCCTATCAAGGGAAATTTAAATCTAACATTTTTCTAAATATTGTGTTATGAATGTCTGAAAATATGTACATCAAGGTAAAAATATTTCAAAACATTAGGAACTTGAGGTGGAAAATAAATTTCCCTTTAAACCAATTTTAACTTAATATTTTTTTTCCTGAGTACATATGTATGTATTTTTAAAGTGTGGAATAGATATATCAAAAGAAAATCATTTTAAAATTAAAGGTGGAAAATAAAATTTCTCAATTGGGGAAATTTAAGTTTTATAAAGGGTGTTTTTTCTAGAAGTGTGGTTTTCAATCTGGCAATACTTTTTTCGGAGTTGGTCTTTTTGACAGCTGTCACTTGATTTATGCTCAGTTTCGTTTGCCATTTCATAATGAATAGAATAGACTTACGCCTGAACAATGTTTGCAAATTATTGAAATTTATTATCAAAATTCATGCGCTGTGAAAAAAGTATTTCGCAAGCTACGTCCATTTAGCGACGAGGCTCATTTTTGGCTCAATGGATACGTGAATAATCGGAATTGCCGTATTTGGAGTGAAGACCAGCCAGAGGCAATTCAGCAGCTACCAATGCATCCGGAAAAATTCACTTTTTGGTGCGGTTTATGGGCAGGCGGCATCATTGGGCCGTACTTCTTCAAAGACGATGAAGGCCGCAACGTTACGGTCAATGGAGAAAGGTACCGTTCGATTATAAACCTTCTTTTGACCGAAAATGCTAGAATTGGACTCGGCCGACATGTGGTTCCAACAGGACGATGCCACATGACACACTCAATTGAGAGGCGAACTTTGTGAGCAGTTAATCTCACGTATTGGTGTAGTCAATTGGCCACCAAGATCGTGTGATTTGACCCCGTTAGACTATTTTTTGTGGAGCTATGTTAAGTCTCTTGTCTATAGGGACAATCCAAATATGATTACTGCTTTGGAAGCCAACAAATGTGTCATTTGTGAGATTCCGACCGAAATGTGTGAAAAAGGTGCCAAAATTGGACCACTTTAAACGTAGCTGAGGGCAACATTTAATTGAAATTAGCTTTAAAAAGTAAATGGCAGGAATTGAGTTATCGATCCAAATAAAAATTTCATTGACTTTTGTAAAATTTATTTGTTTTTTTTTTACATTTTCAAAAACCAAACTATTATAAAAATCACCCTTTACCCTTTTTCCAGCAGTTGTATTTTGTAAAAATTATATAGACCATATATCTTTTTAACTGAAGAGTATAATATTGAAAAAGTTTTAGATTTAAAGCTTTTTTAAATTTCCTTCTAAAAAAAGTAAAATTAATTCCCGACAAATTTATTAGCGCTTTAACCCCTTCTGGGTTACCCTTTCTGAGAATACCTGGCTAAAGTACCGTTTCTTTAAAAGTCATTATACTCGTATAATATTCCCAATGAAATAATACCTCACTTTTCATTACGCCCATGATTTTGGTTTTATATTGCAAAAATTACTTTAACTCAAAATTTCCTCATAAGGAAATTACAGTGAAAAAAAAAGCAATTATTAGAAAATAACTTGAGTAAAAGTTAAAGAATAACAAAGTTTTCCGTTTTGCCACTTTACAAATTTGCTTACCAACTCCAGAAAGGGAAATTTATTAAAACTACATACAATTTATATGAGGAAATTATTACTTTTAATGTTTTCCACTTAAAAACTCTGTGCAATTTTCACTTTCCACAGTACCAAAAATTCGAAAATGAAAATACGTACTCGCTTTTTTCCTCTTTTTTAAAGCAAACATTTAAAAAATCCCATGCAGGGAAATGCACATTTCGGAAAAATAAAATATAAAAGCTTTTGGTGGTAAATTCGTTTGAGTATATGTGTGTATAGAGAAATATTTTAACTGTAATATGTTGCTACTGCAGCAGCAACATTTTTGTGGCAATCACTTTTGTGGGAAAAGAAAACAAGAAATTACTCCCAAATGAGAAAAAGTAACAGTGCACAGAGCAGCAGCAGCGCGAGGCAACATATTCACTGATTACCCACTTTTGAAAGAGATACAACCACACGGAGGTGGTTGTGGCAAGCATGTTCTTCTTAACGCTGAACACACAACTTCAACTACTTTACACAAAAACAAACAAAAAACAAATGTTTTAAAACGACTGCTGCATACTATTAGGCGCACGAGTATGGATACATACATAGAATACACGAAGGTATTCTGCAGACATTATTTCTGAGTCTATGAGATTACCAGAAAAACTTGAAAAAAACAAGATTACATTTGTGCTAGTGCTGCTTCTTTTGCCACTACCAACCACTTCTACTAACCACTTATTTTATAACATACTTTTCTACTTTTGGCGCATCAAATGTGATTTCTTCGTTTTTTTTTCTTTGCAAATCGATATGTAAATACAAAAGGAAAAAAGGTATTTAGAAAAAAGTACATACCTTTCTACCACCCCCATCCTCTCTATTCAATATTTTAAACTTACTTTTTATATTGGAAGTGTGTGTTAATGTTAATGTGCCTCGGTTGTGTGCGTTAAAGAATGCCTTTGAAGTTGTAGTTGTTGCAATTCCAGTTGGAGTATAAGATGTTATTGACTGTTGTTGGTTGGCAGTAATGCAGTAATGCAGTAATGCACTACGAAAGCAATACGAATCTCTACTATTATTTCCGACTAAGCTTTTTCTATGTTTTTACGTGCTTTGTTTGTTTTCCTCCTACTTGCTTATTGCACTTTTATTCTTGCCTTTCTTTGTTGCGTTGAGAAATGCACAAATGGATTTTCCCCAGAAAATGGCGGCGTATTGAATTTTTCCTTTTTAATTTTACAAACAAACGAACACAAAAAAATGGCAGCACTTCCGCCTACGTCTTTTCGCTTTGCTTCCGTTTGATTGATAATAAAACGTAGACGTTTGTTTGTTGTTTGTTTCGTAGTTTTTCCCAAAAGAGCTAAAAAGGAAATAGAAAAAGGAGAAGGAGAAGGAACAAATATGAGTAATGAAAGTGCATATAGAAAAGTGAGAGAGATGCCTTTAAATATTTGTAAATAATTTATGTTGAAAGTATTTCTTCACTTTCACAAACTTTTCACGAAAAGAAATTCGCTGCAGCAGAAACGCTCAAAGCATTTTGATTTTCTTCCTTGCAGTCTATGAATTTATGTAATATGCAAACATTTTCACTACATAAATTTAAGAAAAAGTAGCATGAAAACTGCATTATTTACTACTACAACTATTTCTTCCCTTCGACTGGCTTCTTCCGCTGCAACAGTTTTCCAATTTATTACTTTTGCATATTTTTACTAGCGCTTCCCTTCGCTTTTTACATATCATCATATTTTCTCCCGCTGCTGATGAAGTTATCTACTTTTGCGTCGTCTGCTTTTGAGTTGCCACAAAAATTACGCGGATATAAAAAACAAACAAAAATCGTTGAGAATTTTCAATTTGCAGCCACTTTGATGATGTTATGAAAGTTTTCTCATTTTTGTTGTTGTTCTTGTTGCTGTTCTGCAGCGGAAAAAAGTAATAAAATTAAGTATCGATCAGAGTGTAGCGAAGGAACCAGGCACAAAGGACAAAGGAGTAAAGTGTGGAAATTCACGAAATGCACTTCTGAATACTTATAATGAGAAAAAGAAAAACTTATTGCATACATTACGGCCGCCAGCAAGCAATTCGCGAATTTGGCTTTATTGTATTCAAATATGAAGCATGTGTGGAAAGTGATAATAAGAGTAATAAGCAAGTGCATTTGATACTTTGAACGACTGTATCAGCGAAAATGTCGTCGACGACTTTGATGATTACTAAACTGAACTGAAAAGTAATTTTTTTGAAGAGAGACTTCCTCAAATTGCATGCGCATATCAGCGAAAATATCGTCGAGGACTGAAAACTGAATGAAGGATGTTTACATTTACCAAATAGACATGACATGACTGCCAAATTGTCATAAATCAAAACAAAAATTTCGACTTAAGTATACAGAAATAACCGTTATTTAGTGATTCATCATATCTGTACTTAGTTCAAAAAAACTTATGTCTGTATGTGATAACGCGAGAAGATTATTCGTCCTTATCAATTGTATGAAGTGATAGGTAAAATGAAAAGTTTAAATGCATTTTTCTCAAAACTTATGTTCATTGACTTATGCCAAACTTGCAGCAAACGAGTGACATGTTCACGCCAATCAAAATGTCATGAAAAACTGGCCAGCCGAATGAAAGACATTCACATCTAATAGTGGTCAGAAGTGTGCATTAAAAACAAACAAATGTTATATCTCAGTTATTTTTATTTTTGTAATAAAAGAAGATACGTTTTTAATGACACATTATGTGGCGACCCATGTCAGTGAAAATGTCATCAACGTCTTTGATGATTAAAATTGCACGAAAAACATTTCTATCATGCAACAAATTTTGGTGATGAGAGTTTACCCAACACATTTGTAAAATATTCATGGCAAATTGCAGCGAAATAATCCTGTGCGACTCCAAGCTGGTGCCGACTAATTTTGCCAAGAAGACTTCCTTACATTTACAAAATATTAATAACATCAAAGACTAGAAATTGGATGAAAGACATTTCAAGCTTGTAAGGACCAATTCTGTTCAGAAGACAGCATTACAAATAAGTATATTTTTTTAATTAAAATAAAAATATTATGCATGACCAAGTCAGCGAAAATATCATTTGTGACTTTTGGTGTTTAAAATTTCATGATATATATTTGCAGTGAGTCACGATTGTTTGTAATGAGAGAGTACCCCTTACGTTTATGAAACATTAGCGGCAAATTCCAATTCCTTGTCTGCCGCAATGGATTTTGATAGGAAAGTTTCTTTAGATTTACAAAATATGCAGAACACGGAACATCACAACGTCAACTGAAAATATCAGCAATGATGGAAAACTGAATGACAATCATTCCAAGCTTGTTACAGCCGATTCGTGTCAGAAGAAACACTAAAAATGAGCAAGACATAACCGTTTCATACCCGCTTAGCCGATTCGAAATACTTTTACAGCTGTTTACGGAGAAATGTTTTATTATGAAGGATATGAAGAAAATTGAAAACCAAAAATTCAATAAATTTTGCTAGAAATCAAAATCTTAAACGATTTGAAAATTGTTTCCCCATTTTCATCATGTTCAAGTACTTTCCCTATTTCATTACATTTTAATCGAAAAATTTAAAGTCAAGGCAATGGATTGATCTAAACAGAAGCAAACACATATTAGAAGGATTCATATAATCTCACAAATGCCTCGCAAACCGTATAAACTCGAAACCAAGTTTATAACTTTATAAAGTTATGATGCATTTATGAGTTTACATGAATCCCTCTAATATGTTTTGGCTTCTGTTTAGATCAATCCATTGAGTGCTTTTTAATGTATTTTATTATAGGAGGAAGGAAGCTCCAAAGATTGTTGTTGTTTTTTCGTTGCCAAAATTAACCCAAATTAAGTTAAAGAATCCATATAGAAAAGTTTCAATTCAAGATTATTTAAGTTCATTATATAAAATAGCAAAAGAAAATTCCTTTGTCATTGATTGAAATGAAAGAAGTATCATATTATTTTTTGTTGATAATGAATTGTCATCCACTTGATGATACCCAGCAATCAAACAAAATGCAACCAGAAAACTTTGAATAACACTGCCGCAAAAGTAGTCATTGGCATGGAAATGATACTAAAGATACTAGAATTCATTTCAAGGAAGACAGTAGGGGAAAAAATAATACTTTAATCAAAGATTTTAACGCCAAACTTTAATGTAATCAGTAACCAATTGATAAAGTGTAAATCAGTTAACAGCAGAATTAATAAAATTATCAGCGTAAAATTATTAGAGCAAAGCAGTGAAAGGTATCCAGAATTGGTTGAATTCAAGTTAGTGGTTATTAGTTTGACCAATTCCTTCTTTGAATTAATTATCTTTGCTTGAATTTACTCTTGGATTTCGTAACTCATTCTTTGTTTTACTGGGTATACGCATATCTGAAGGTACATCTGTGAAAATGTATGCATTTTTCTACCTCATTAAAAGCTATCTACACATGCTTAGGGAAAATATTAACCTAAGAAGAGCAAACGTACAAAATCAATTGAAAGTTCTTTTTTACAATTGCTTCTTGCCATTTTTTTTTTGATGCATATTTTAAATATTTTTGTAAAATGAACATTAAACGATTTTTCTTTTGACTCCTGTATGTTAAGAAAAAAAGAGAATTTTCTCATGCATCCTTTTCATTTGCCAGAGCATTGAGTTTTCTGCCAGTGTACGAGTATATATAGGGTGTTTTTTTAGAAGTGTGGTTTTCAAAAAGAAATAAAACGCATATAATTTAATGCGTTTATTTCTTTAAAGACCAGGTGCAGGGCAACCTGACTGCACTTGGCCAGCGCGCGCATTGCAGAGGCGACTGGCGAAGCTTTGTAGAGGCGGCCAAGACCGATCATAACCCCACAAAAAACAAAAAATAGTCCAGCGGTGTTAAATCACACGATCTTGGAGGCCACGCCACAGGCCCTCGACGCGAGATAATGCGCTCACCAAAAGTTGCCGCCAATAAATTGATTGGCTGTTTCGTTGGCTGTATGGCATGTAGACGGCGGTCTTGTTGGAACCAAAGATCGTCCACATCAACATCCTCCAATTCAAGCACGAAAAAGTCATTAATCATGGCTCTATAGCGTTCCGGCTCTATGACCGGCTTCATCTTTGAAGAAATATGGACCAATGACCAATGATTCCCTCTGCCCATTGAGCACGCACACCAAAAAGAGACTTTTTGAGGATGTAACGGCGTCTCAACAATGTCTTCTGAATTATAATCACTCCAAATGCAACAATTATACTTATTAACGTACCCATTCAACCAAAAGTGAGCTTCATCGCTGAACAAAATTTTCTTGTGAAAATCGGGATCGGTGGCCATCTCATTTTGGGCCCATTCACCGAACGTGCAATGCGCTTTATTGATGGTCGTTCGTCTTCAATTCTTGCACGAGTTGGATTTTGTAAGATCGCAAACCAAGATCCTTCCGCAAAATCTTCAAGATGGATGGACACAGCTCCAATTGTTGCGCGCGATGGCGGATGGACTCATTCGGGTCTTCTTCGATACTCTGCTCCACAGCAGCAGTAGCGTCTTCGGTGCGCATTGTACGGCGTCTCTGAGGATGCGTATTATTCACTAGAGTAAACGTGGTGCGAAACCGATCCATGGTTGCTCGAATTTCCGACTCTGCTGGGCGATTATATCGACCGAATATTGGAGGCAGCGCGCGATGTGTCGCCCGAACCGAACCATTATTTTGGTTATAAATTTACACGATTTACAAACGTTGTTCAGGAGTAAGTCTATTCATTATGAAATGGCAAACGAAATTGAGCATAAATCAAGTGACAGCTGTCAAAAAGACCAACTCCGAAAAAAGTATTGCCACATTTAAAACCACACTTCTAAAAATAAACACCCTTTACATACTCGTATATACTTATTAGAACTTTTAAATGGAGCATTCTAATTAGCAGCGGCATATCTGTGCATCAATGTACACTTAATTATTCCTACCTTTAGTTGCTGTCAAAAAGACCAACTCCTAAAAAAGTACTGCCAGATTGAAAACCACACTTCTAACAAAACACCCTTTACAATTTGAGATTTCTAGTCCAGCGGTAAATCTCAAACACAAGCAAGCAAATCAGCTTAGATGTATGCCATTTTTGTTTCAACAAATTAATTTGTATTAACTTTCCATAATTTATTTTATTAAAAATGTATGAGCTTCGATGCCGCTGAAGTACTTCTCTGCGCTGGCGTTTTTGCACATCCGCCAGAAAGGAAATAACAACTATAAGAAATTATTATTACCTTGGTAATTGTGTTAAATGAAATTTCATTAAATGTACATACATACATAAATACATACCATACATACAAAGCACATACATTAATACTTACATACATGTGCACTTCTACACGCGTAGAGCATGCTCACTGTATTGTATGTATGTGTACGTGTGTGTGTAACAGAATGTGTGTACATGTATTTTACTAATAAACGTCAATTACCCCAAAGCGTTTTACTTTTCAATTTTCATTTTTATTTTTTCCTGTGTTATTTATATTCTTTCCGTTTCATTTTTGTCTCACTCAACATCAATATTCTACGCCAATACAAAAGCTAATAAATTTACTTCTTCCAAGTGGCATCATTGCTGTCTGAATTTATATGAAAATACTCATAAGTATACTCGCACACCCAGTAGGAAATGTCTGTCAGTACTAGTCAGCATTAGCAGAATGCGTGTCTCAAATGTTAACTTCATCCTACAGGACCTTTTCAATAACAATGCCACATACTAAATGCCAGCAAAAAATTTCAGTATTGTGAACACTGAAATTTTCCTTGTTTCCAGCTGCGAAAATAAAAAAAAATATACAATATATAATTTATTAGAACATGTGTGCGTGCTTATCAGTTTCCGCAATATTTACTTATACTTGAAGCACACTGAAAAGTTTAAGAAAATATTTCTTCAAAAAAAAAGAAAAAAACAAAAATTTAATTTATGAATGCAAAAGAAAAAACTTACTGCGCTGATATTTATTTGCTTTATTTTTCTACTTGTGTATCTTCATATTTCGTAGATGTTACGTAAATTGCTTGCAAACAGTTTGTATAAATTATTCACAGCCATAATTTGTGGCAATAAAATTGCAAATTTATAAATATTAGTTCGATTTCACTTTCCTTTCTCTGTTGTTTATTTTTCTCCAGAATTTTATCTTTTTTGCATGTATCTAAGTATATGTGGTACATAAGTATGTATATAACATTTCGGTAAATGCTTTAGTATATACTTTAGAAACCAAAAATTTTTCTTAAAATATTTGCAATACAAAAAAGTTGTGTAAAATACTTAAAATAATGGTTTTAACATTAAAAGGAAGTAAAAGATTATTTAAAAAAAAAGGAACATGATACTTAAAAAAAAAGTGTGCATGACCATGTCGTGGAGAGTGTCATCGAAGCCACAAAAGATTAAAACTTAATATTTTTCCCAAGATTCATTGTAAAAATAAATTATGCAAACATTTCAAAATATGATAAGGCCATCAGAGTTGAAGAAATACTAACCAGTTGAAGACTGGATTTTTAGATTCTTCCAAAAACCTTCCCGAGCTTGCTAAAGTTCGCCTATCAGAGCGGGGCAAACAAAAAATTACATAAAAGTGGAAAATTTTTGTATAAAGACTTAAAAAAAAATAACTTTATGCATGACACGATGCATGACTCTATCAGCAAAAGAGTCATCGAAGGCGAAGCTGCTTAAAATTGTACATTCTTTGAACAAAAAATGTAAGCCTTTTCACATGCCCATTATCACATGGATAAAATGAATAAAAAATCAATAAATATTGGCAATGGTGGAAATGGATTTGGTTGATTGATTATCTTAAGAAAGGTTAAACAATAAACTTGGAATACTATTGTAATCTTTTGCATAAACTGGATGCAGTAATTCGCGAAAAAAGAGACCCGGTTTAAAGAAGAAAAAAATACGTTCGCATCACGTTGTGGTAGCCGTGGCGTAGTTGGTAGTGCGTCGGCTGCTACGCAAATTGTCACAGGTTCAATTCTCATCATAAACAAAATAAAAAAGAACTATAGAGAAAACAATTTCTAAACACGGCACCACCTTATGGTAGGCAATAATGGCAAAAACCTATATATGAGTAAAAAATGCCTAAGAAAAGCTTTCCCACTTTGCCGATCGGGTTCGGCACTAAATTGTAGGTCCCTTCCATTCATGTACAAAATATAAATAACTAGAAAGCGAAAAGCTTGGCCTCGGCCCTCATGGGCTGTTGTGCCACTAAAAGAAAAAAGAAAAGAAAACAACGCACGTCCTCACACAAGTGAATTTCACAATGTTTAAATTCAAGGAATTAAAGAACGAATTGCTTGACCATACACCGTATTCACAAGATTTGGCTTCTAGCGACTACTACCTGTTCCGAAACCTGAAACAGTTCCTTCATTTCAGTTCCAGCCGTAGAGACATATTTTGCAGACCTTCCCGAATCGTAATTTAATGATGGGATAGATTTATTGCAGGAGCGCAGGACTAAGTGCATTGAACTGTTAGGAGAATATACGAGATTATACTGCATAAAAACCCAAAACTAAAACCAAAATAACTGTGTTTTCATATTTAGACTAGAAACTTTTCAAGTGACCTGTATTATTTCGTAGTGTTGAGCTGTTTTCTTAAGAACTGGAAACTCCCCAATTAACAAGAAAAAAAACTGAGAGTACTCTAATGATGATTATATAATTTTTTTAATGATTATATAATCGTTTGCCCAAAATTATAACAAATTTGACACGAGTTACGAGTATACTTAAGTTTACTATTTCAAAAAGAATATTTTGAACTATAGGTTTTCCGAATAATTCCCAAAGTTAAGGTATTAAAACTGTGAACCTATCTATATAGGTTGAATAAATAATTGCTTGTTCATGCTAAGACAAAACAAAACAAAATGTCATACGAGGTATGAATCAAAAAATAACCGTTATTTTCAATTTTTTCAAAAAGTATTTATTTATTCATCAACAACTATCTTGTCCCCTTCAAAGTAATCCCCCTCAGATATAATACCAGCGTTTTTTCCAATCCTCGAAACACTTCTGAAACGCGCTTTTTGGTATCGCCAAAAGCTCCTGTTTCGATTTTACATTTATCTCCTCAATCGTAGCAAAACGCTTTCCTTTCATCGGTGTCTTCAGTTTTGGGAAGAGGATAAAGTCAGCGGGGGCCAAGTCCGGTGAATACGGTGGTTCAGGTTTTGTTTTTGGCCAAAAACTTACGTACAAGCGACGTTGTTTTTGCTCAAAATTTAGCAATTTTGGAACAATCTTCGCTGCTGCACGTTTCATGCCCAAAACATCCGTAAAAATTGCTTGGCATGAGCCGAACGATATGCCGAACATCATCAGCAACCTCTCTGATAGTGATTTGACGATTATCCAAAATCATTTTCTTCACTGCGTCAATGTTTTCATCGCTTGTTGACGTGCTCGGTTGACCAGGACGAGCATCGTCATTGACATCTTCTCGGCCTTCCTTAAACCGTTGTGGTTATACCAGAATTGACTCGCCAAAGGCCAAAGGCCACAGTCAACATTTCAAATGTCCTTGCGCATTTAATTTCATTTTTTACACAAAACTGAATACAATTTCTTTGATCCATTTTTTCGAATAGTCAAAAATCGAAGAGCACACCAAAACACGACTAACCTTTTTATCTGTCAAAAACAAACTGACAATCCAAAATGGTTGGTATTGCCAACATATATAACAGACATGTGTACCAACATAACAGAAAAAAAAATGAGAAAATCGAACATACGTAACTCACGAAATTTGAAAATAACGGTTATTTTTTGGGCCACTTTTGGTAAGCAGAACTGGCGCTGTGGGATGAACCAAACGTAATGTTACGGTGCCCAAATCATGCCTCACCTCGTATATAAAAAAAAGTCTTCTATTTTTCACAATAACAAGAAAAACAATAGTTGCATACATACATAAACTATACTGAGTGTAAATCATCAACATTTCTTTTCTATCATTCATCAATTCACAAACAAATATCTTTCAAATTTAAACATTTGCTGTACAAAAAACATTATACCAATAACTTTTAATTCTTGGAAAGAAATTGTATGTAAAATCATAAAAGATCATGTTACTTTACATTTGAAATGACAATTAACATGGCTATCAACATGCATTAACTTTATTTAAACGAAAGTATCGAAAGTACCACAGATAGCATGTAAGTTTACGTTCAATGATGTATCGCATGATATGTGAAATAAAATATCCATTCCATACGAAAATGAAGACATCACATAAATATTCGAGAATACTTAAATGAAATTCATGTACATTCATGTACAAATATAACACGTACAACATGAGTGGATGCGAAAAGCTCGGCCTAGGCCCTCCCCTCCATGGGCTGTTGTGCAATTAAAAGTAAAGTAAATGAAATTTACGCAGAAATTATAATAAAAGAAAAAAAAAAACCATGCTGTAAAATATTACATGCTACAACCAAAAAATGAAGAAAATTTTATTAAGACATTAATATACATATATTTTTTTTTGTGACTTGTAGTACATTTTCAACACTTGCGTGTGAATGATAATAAAATAAATTGATAAAAACAGAAAAATAAATATACAATTACAAATTAATTTACGCCACAAGCACACAACAGTGTGACTTATTTATTCGAAAGTATTAACTCATATGTACACAAATTTATTGCATGCTAGTAAAAAATGAAATAAAACTGAAAACAAAGCAGGAAATTAATTTAGTATAGTATGTCATAAAACTCCAGGCACTTAGTGAAATTAACTAGTAAAATCTCTATACACACTGGTGGCGCAAAAGCAAATATATAAAAGAATGCAAGATGATATTGATGAGCATAAATGATAATCATCGGGCTGATGACGATGATCTCAATGAGTTGTGTGCCTCATGAGTTAATGAGCAACAGACATGATCGGGCGGCATCAAGCAGTGTGGCATTTACAGTACGAGTATTTTGCTCGTTGTGTGTGTGTGTGGATGATGTTTGTGATGACGATGTTGACGAGGGAATGATATCTAAATGCTTAATTAAAATGTAGCACGCACTCACAAATGCACATTTCCAACAGCTATAATATTCAATGCAATGAATTTTATTGCATGACAGCAGTAAAGAAAAAAAACAAAAAAAAACACTGAACAACATTGCATTTTCTGTCACATGTCACGGTGAAATAAAATGAAGGCGGTGTCATTAAGTGATATTAATAAATTCGCATAGCATATACTCAAACACACACACTCACGCATATATCATATTCCATACAAGTGAATAACCCAAATAAAAAACTCACATGCTACAAATATTAATTAATATCAGCTCAAGTGAACTTTATTTTAAATAAAAATTATTGTTGTTCTTTCGCATTGTGTGCGCGAAATGGGGGGGAAAAAAACATATATATATATATATATATATATGTATAAATAATGTGAACAGAAGAAGACACAAACGACCGCCAATAAATTGGAATACTTTTTGGTTTTTAATTGTTGAAAATGAAAACAGTAATAAATAAAAAGAATAAACAAAATCTGTTAAGAATTTCATTAATTTTCGGTCTTGTTTTCTACTTTGCGTACGAGTGAATATTAATATTTGTTTATTTTTTTCTGCCTCAACATGGGAAAAATGCACTTAATTGTTATTTTCTTCGGTCAACATAAAGAAACCATGGGAAAATGTGAAAATAAATATATGTATAAGAACTTAAATTTCATAACAGAACAAATTTTCGATTTTATGCAGTCGATTTAATTCCCCATTTCCGTGAAGCTCTTTTAAATATTTGCCAAAGATCAGTGAGTAAAAATGGCTTGAAGAATTTTTTAGAGAGTGTAAACTCCTACTAGAACTCAGTGAACTCAATTGATCTATGACTATTCCGCCCAAATCTCAAAAAACCAATTCTAGTCTCTATGCTAAACGTAAGTAGAATTATAAAACCAATTAACAATTGCATTCGTGGTCGCTGTGGCGTAGTGGTAGTGCGTTGGACTGCTGCGCAGAGTGTCCGGGGTTCGAATCTCAGCACAGGCAAAATCAAAAAGTAGAAAAAATAATTGCTTTGAAAAGCTTTTCACTTCGCTGTTCGGATTCGGCATCAAACTGTAGGTCCCTTCCATTCATGTACAACATGAGTGGATGCAAAAAGCTCGGCCTAGGCCCTCCATGGGCTGTTGTGCCATTAAAAGTAAGTAAGTAAGTAACAATTGCATTAAAAATATGCCTAAAAGCATGCAATACTTGCATATTCGTATGCGACCTAAAGCTATTCAAAACGACTACTTTGAACTTTCTTGGAACAGCGTTATCCTCTACAATATTGTCTCTAGTATGTTTCAATTTCCATTGACAAAATTTCTCAAAATAAAACCTTTAAAATCGCAACTTAAACGCCTTAAGTTTAATAAAACCTTTAGAAGCTTTTTCACAAAAAACAAAAAAACGAAAACAAAACATAAATCAATTGAAAATAAATCACTTGCAAATGACCACAACCTTAACTATTCACAAAACAAAATCACTTGAAAGAGAGAATGTATTGATGCAGGTCGAAGATAAAGACAATCCCACAAAATTAGAAATCGATTGTGGTCGTTTAAAAGAATTAGCTAATGATGCGGAAAAGCTTACAAACATAGGAATATCTGACGACAGAAACAAACGACAATTGGGAAGACTAACTGGACACAGGATGTAAATATGTATGTAGATAAACCAAACAAGTTCAACTGAAAAACCATTTTCATATAAAATAAATAAACAAACAAGAGAAACTAATCAAAAGAAAAGACGGAGGAGCGTAAGAAATTAGAAGAAATAAACAAACAACCAAAAAAGCGAAAAAGAGTAAAGACGAAATTCAAAAAAGCACTTTAGAAAATTGAAAAAAAAAGGATTTGGAAAATGTATGAGAACGACAAGCAAATGAAATTTGAAGTAAATGAAAATATTTGTACTAAGTAATATAAGAAATGAACAATACCAGACGAAAAACTCAGTACAATGGCAATATTTAACATTTCTACTAGCAAATAAATTTTCGCAGGGTAAGACAAACACACAAACACTCATACTCACAAAGAAGGGAGCAGCGACTGAGATAGAAAAAGAGAGAGAGAGAGAGAGAGAGAGAGAGAAGGAATTGTTGTTTAAAATCAGCAGCATGGAAGGAAACAAGCAAAAGGCGTAACCAGCTCGGAACAGCTAAAGCAGAAAAGTCTGAAAGAAACCTATAATAATGTAGCTACTATTGCTACTGCTACAGCTCTAATGAAATTAAAAAGCAGAAAAGAGAAAATCCAATGAACAAAAACCAGCTAAATAAAATATACCAAAAATAGATTCGAATGGAACAAGGAATTGCTGCAATCTGGAAAGTAGCAGCAAACAATAAAAATCTAATATAGTTTTCTATAACTGCGAGCGTGGCTGTGTGCGGGTGTGTGTGTGTGTGTGCGGGTGTGTGTGTGTGCGTGTGTGCGGGTGTGTGTGTGTGTGTGTGTGTGTGCGGGTGTGTGTGTGTGCGTGTGTGCGGGTGTGTGTGTGTGTGTGTGTGTGTGTGTGTGTGTGTGTGTGTGTGTGTGCGTGTGTGTGTGTGTGTGTGTGTGTGTGTGTGTGTGTGCGTGTGTGTGTGTGTGTGTGCGTGTGTGTGTGTGTGTGTGTGTGTACAAAACAAATCAATAGTCTTTCATTGTAGGTAGGGGGTAAATAAAAGACATGTATGTATAATAAATTGTGTATGTGTGTGAATGTTTGTGTGTGTGTGTATGTGTATTCTTTCAAAAAATAACTAACTAACGCATACACAAACACACACGAATACAACGAGTACAAGAACGCAGCATAGACATCTTTAGTAATTTCCGCATCCGCCACACGAAAAAAGCACACACACACACACAGGAGCAGCCAAACAACAAAAAGAAAATGAGCAACGAAAAAATCGCTAGCAGCAGCGAAATAAAAAAATAGCAACGAAATGGAACTGAAAAAACAAAAACAAATATATGTATAGTGTCAATATAAACGTTAGTGCGGCTGCCTGTTGTTAGTTGCCTGCTCGATGTTGGCAATGTTTGTGTTTCGGTTAGATAAAATTACTATATAATGTAATAAAAACGGTAGACTCAACTAGACTGGGAATACACTCGACGGAAGAAATTCGAGCAATGACCCTTCTAGGCAACAGGCTAGAATCTCCCTATAAATATGTAACTGAGATGAGAAGGTTTTACTTAATCTGCAAGAACTAGGACGCTGTATGAAACACTATAACAAATCAAAGTGTTAAGCATTGATTAGCGGCGAATGGCCAAAAACCAACCTAAAATAAATTACGAAAATCAAGTTCTCAAAGACAAAAGTGTATTAGAACTTAAACCGATATCATTACACATTCCACCTTCCCCTCTCACCATTAGAATCACTCCTAAGTGGTTTAAAAAATGGGTATTAAGTGCTTAACCTTAAGTCGCACAACCCTTTGAGTCGACTAGTGAAGTGTTCAAGGTCTGGGTATCAGTTTCGACCAAAACCTTAAGCAAAATTCCCTTACACACCTTTGCATTTATTTCAACAAAAAAAAATTATAGAAAAAATGTTCTACATCTGGATCAAAGTCTCAGCTAAGTTCTTCAGTGTGTTAAAAAATAAAAAAATAAAACTGGGAGAGTTCTAGGTCAGAATTCGACAGTCCCCCGTTAAAACTTTTCGACCTAAACAAGAAAAAATTTTAGGTAAATGTTTTAGTTACAGAACATCGTTTCAGCTCAGAAAATAGGAGAATAAATTAGATCTGGAACGACAAGGGAACAACAAACCAAGGGAAGGGAAGGGAATGGATTTAGCTCGGGGTCCCAGTTTAAGCTAATAATTTGAGAAATGGCATTGCACATTAAAGAGAATATTGGGTGTTTGAGGTCTTAATGAAAAAACAAAACATCTATACAGAAAATAAGTGGAGCAATTGGTTTCACGTCCAGGCCACGACCACGGGATCGTATAAGACATCAATGAAAAATCTAAAATCTAGCCTAAGCCAAACTTAGATCAAATACAGAAATAAATTCGTTAATAAGTTTTATTTGTGTAGTGGGAATGAACCTAAGAAAATATTGAAAACTAAGATTTGATTACCTCGAAAATTTTTTATTGGAATTAGAAAAGCTGAAATACACAAACGATTAGCAAATGGCCAAGAGGACTATGGGAGCTGTAGCCTTTCGCCTTCCACTAAAGTATTTTTGAAAGCTGAATGAAACTAAATAAAATGTAGTAAAATACTTATTTTTTAATTACAAACAACTACTATTTGAAAAAAAAAACTAGTGGCAAATTATAATTAATCTAGCAAAAGCATATAGCAAGTATTCTAGGTGTAAATCTGCCATTAATCCTAGGACCCGCAAGTACTTTTCTCTCATTACGTTGAATTATATCGAATAACTTAAATGAAATTTCTAATATTTTTTATATGCAACAAATCCATAGAAAAATTGCAATATTATAGACAATATATTGTAGTTTTTATGACATGCTACAATTTTATTTTTATATCAATAATAAATTTTTGTATGAGTGTATCCAAGGATATCACACTTGCCTACATGTGTTTGTGTATATACAGTCTGTTCAACAAAAAACGTTTTTCTCTAACAGGCTTACATTTATTATAAAAGGTGTTTTATTTTTGAGAAATACATATTATTATGGTTTTCGACAGGAAGTTTAATATGCGCTCCAAACTCCTGCATTTTCTATAATTGCTTGGCATTTTTGGCGATAACTGGCAGCTAGATTTTCAGCATATTCCACGAAAAGAGACCTCCACGTACTTTTGAGCAATCGAATAAAATGTTTTGATTATTTTATTTTCTTTTTGGATAACTTAGCTTTCATTAGAGCTCACACATTCTCTATGGGATGTGCATCTGATGACTGAGAGGGCCAATCCAAAGTTGTAATATTGTGATCCTCTTTCCACTTAGTGCATAGTTTACTTCTGTGTTTCGGGTTGTTATCTTCTTGTTATATCCAATCGATGTTATTTCTCCAATATAATAATTCAGCTGACTTTAATTGACAATCCTTATACAACTTCAGCATTCTAACGGCATTTAAATTTTCCGTGAAGCACTTAATCTGGCCAAATCCTTGGGCAGACAAGCATCCATAGACATGAACCTTCTGCAGATGTTTTACACTTCGTTGAATAAATTTTTCGCCATTTTTCAACTGAACATGTTTAATTGGATTAAACAACACAAAAGTAGATTCATCTGTAAATATTACATTGGTCCAATCTCGATAGATGTTTGTGTAAGCCCACTGAAGACGCTTTTCAACATGCTTTTGTGACAGCAATAGTTTCGACAAAGTACTGCTACGTTTTATGCCTGATTGCTGAAGTCTGTCGCGAATCGTGTTTAAGGATATATCGAACCCCTTCTCCGATAAAATTTTTTTTGCTTCCCTTATACTGATCGTTGGATTTTTTTCCAAAAGCCCAACGATGACTTTATTTTGCCGCTTGGAGGTGGTAGGCTTTCGGTCTAACTTAGCACACTTAGATTTTTTTTGTTGGAAGTTAACTGAGTAAGAGAGTAACGTTTTTTGTTGAACAGACTGTATGTATGTATGTATATGTGCATATTTATATACCACATAAGCGTATGAAATTGTACATTAAATGAAATCAGCATTCAATGGTTTTAACATAAAGTTATCGTTCGTTGTCGCTGTCATTGCTTGTTGTTAGCTGTTGTTGTCGTTGTCATTTATTGATTTTCATCTTGTCATTTTATTTGCTTATCCTGCAGCATTATTCAAATAAATTGTAAGTAGTCAGTTTATTGAATTGTATTCATGCATATGTGTGCTTACCTATATGAGTAAATGTGTGTGTGTGTGTGTGCGTGTGAATGTCTACGGTGTAATATTGAGTCGTGATATACAAGCATTAACTATAAATACTACGCTGTGTAAGAAAATGTATAACATATACAAAATATATAGCATGCTATAAAATAGAAGACTGTTATGCTAATGCTTGGAAATGAAAAGAGAAAGAGCGTAAAAAACAGAAAGAAAGAAAGAATTCGATGACGATTAAATATAGAGAAAAGTGGAAGTTGGCATTAGCAATAAATTGAAATACACACATCTAAAGCTATAGCTTTTATATTAAAATCTACACAATAATAAAACTAGACAAATTTCTAGTTTAAGTTTCACTTAAAAACTTTATAGCCACTAAACTTAATATATTCGGATCGGTTTCGTTCCTTTTTTCATTCAATTGTTCAATTGTCTGCTTAAACATTTAATTTCCGCTTAAAACTGATTCAAAATACATATGTATATAATGTGAAAAAGACAAAAACAACAGACACTGTATTTGTATCAATGAATAATAGCACCGAAAAAAAATATGTAGTACACACAAAAATTTAAAAGCATCAATCAATTTGGCATAAAGTGCCTCGCTTTACGTTTTTGTATATTTTTGTTTTTTTTTTTTGTTTTTGTTTTTACGTATGTGTGTGCTGTTCATGTGAACAACAGGGGCAACCCCGTGTGGGTATATGCCAGCAAAAGCACGCATATATAAAGAAAAATACCCACACATTGAAACTGATACACATGCATACTTATCCAATTATTCGCAGCTATAACGAAAGCCAATGTCACTAATGGTTCGTAGAAGTATTCATTTAGATCGACAGCATTTGATAGGCAGGCATGCCTTTGAACACACACACACACACACACACACACACACACACACACACACACACACACACACACACACACACACACACACACACACACACACACACACACACACGTACACACACGTACACGTAGCTTCAATTACAAACATCATTTAAAGAGTTTATTTTATTTATATAAATCAACGAGCACACACACACACACACACACACACACATACCTATATATATGTGTATGCATTCAATCAATAATTGATGAGCATTTTTGCATTTAGCTTGAAACACATAAGTTTAAATTCTAGATAAATTTTATACACACACAATATGTGGGTAAAACTCGTATAGGTACCTACCATACCTTTACCTTTTATTTCAAATTTGTATGCTTACGTGATGTTAAGGTGACAATTTTGCATATAAGTAGAGTGATGAGTATTTAAGCAGAGATAAGTTTGATATAGTGGTCGCTGTGGCATAGTGGTAGTTGCGTTGGACTGCTATGCAGAGTGTCCGGGGTTCGAATCTCGGCACAGGCAAAATCAAAAAGTAGAAAAAATCAGTTTTCTACACGGCGCCACCTTTTGGCAGGCAATGTCAAACCTACAAGAGTAAAAATTGGTATGAAAAGCTTTTCACTTCGTCGTTCGGATTCGGCATTAAACTGTAGATCCCTTCCATTCATGTACAAATATAACACGCAACAACATGAGCGGATGCGAAAAGCGTAAAGCTCGGCCTAGGCCCTCTATCGGTTGTTGTGCCATTAAAAGTAAGTAAGTAAGTTTGATATGTGATTTGTTATTTTGGAAAAAAAAACAAAAATCTGGCTAGCAGCTAAAAAAGTTTTGTATTTTTAATAAATTTTTGAAGATCAAAGAGTGCATTCTTTTCAAATGATTGAACTCAATGAGTGATATGTATATAAAATATTGCCAAACTCTTAAATTCTTAATAATCAAAAGAGTGCATTCCTTTAATATGTAGGAACAATCTGATTGATTGATCATGATCTTCAGTACATTAAAATAGATTAGTAAAACATTAAACAATTCATGTATGAATATCAATAAAATGTGAGTCATTTGAAAGAATGCATTTTTATAATTCATAAAGGATTGGGATTGAAATTATCCATTTCTAATTTACAAAATATTTTGAGAAAAGAATGCATGCTTTTTTTGTTTGATTTCACTGGAAAAATAATTTGATTTGGGAAATAAAAGATTGCATTCTTTTTATCATTCCCGATACCGCCGCAAAAGAGAAGAATAAATTAGAATTTAAAAGAGTTGGAGAAAGGAATGCAACTGTGAAGTCAGAAAATCATTTTCGGTTGATTATAAGTAATTGAAATAATGAATTCTCTGCTTATAATAAAGTTAATTATATGCATTTTTTCTAGTATCCTTTCTTTGTGATCAACTTCAAAGAATGCAATATATTTCCAACAAATATTTGCCAGATTGGGAATTATATTTTTCACATTTTCAATCTTTATTGTGTGAAAATGAATGCATTGATTTCACTTTTTTGAATTGATTAAAAAAATTTCTAGTTTCCTTAGCATTGAAATTTGTGAAAAAAAATATATGTTCTACTCCTTTTAATCATTCCCAATCATAAATAAGAGAATAATGCATTGAGATGTTTTTTATAGAGGAATGCAGCTGAAATAAAAAAATTTATATTTTTAATTACGATGGAAAGAATGCATTCTTCTGTAAGTGAAATTGGTGGTGAAATTCTTGTGATTTATTCAAAAGTATGCACAACTTTTCTTTAATATGTAAATCGCAGAAAATGTTGTTAAAATAAATCACGTGATTTATCTTAAGAGTAGAAAGTTTAGGTATTTTCCTTATCTTTCCAAGAATGCAATCATTATAATATAAGTAAATAAATTATGTAAACCTAATTGCATTCCCTTAAAAGTTTAAATCTCATTGCAAAGTATCATACATACAAGGTGCAAAAAATAATATCCCATTTGAGATTTGAAGGGTTTAACTCATTCTCACACACATTTCTCAGACAACCCGTCTTACATAAAATGCATTTTTCCGACCAAAGAAATATGTAAAACTTCTAAAAATAATCCAATTGACATTTTGAAACTGAATTAAACTAATCGGAAATATACTTTCATCTCTTGATTTCTCGCAACACTGACTACATTGACCGACAAATTTGACATTTAAAATTAACTGACACCGACTTCATTTGTGCTGTTCGTCGTTTGAGGTCAAATGTAAAATCTATTTTTGTCAAATAATAATACAAAACGAAAACGACAGAAGTACGAACATCAGAAGCAGACCTATTCTTTGTGTGTTTTACAAATTGTACAATCGAGAGAATCGAGATATTATCCAAGCAAAATTACTACTTATTATACTTACACATGTAAAATTTCCAACGAAATTGGGGTGAGTGATGAACATGAGGGTTAGAAATGAGCAGAGAAGAAGAAGTGAGAGAAAACTAGTAAACCCACACACACATACACACCCACACACACATGCATAGCTGATGTTATAAAATCCAAACATGATAAAATTTCAATTAAATTTTGGGAAGGAAATACCAAGTGACAGTGGTCAACACACATTCATACACACACACACACACAACACATAGCTACTAGCTACAGCAAGTGTAGCTTGCTGTAGCTAGTAAAGATAGGGAGATAGGGATAAAGAAAGGGAGATGGGGAAGAGGTAGCACGCGCTGCATGCACATGTGGCATAAGTGCAATCGTCAGCATTGAAAGGAAATTAAATTCTTAACGATAACAAATATGAATGAATTAATGAATAAATGAATGAATGAATGAATATGCAAATTCCAAAACACACACACACACCCACACACACACACACATACTCACACCCCCACTAGCACATGCCTTAGCAATTATAATAAAAGGGGGAAATTCAAAGGAAGTAAAAGAGCACGAGAGCGAGCGAGAGGGAGAGAGAGAGAGAAACATATTGAAACATATAGGAGCCAGCAGCGACTGACTGATAGTTGAACAGAAATTACTAGTTATTTTGTGTAAAATTTAGCATTTGAACAAATTGAAATTATGTCGTTTTAACAACAGCAAATATGGCATACTTTTAGGGATTAAATTAATTATACTTAGCCTTATACGAGTAATTATATTAAACATTTTATGTAAGGGAGCAGGTTACAGAGGGGGCTGTCTGTTTGATAGGAATATGGCAAGCCATGAATACTTTGGTACTTAAGTATATTCAAAGAACGTACGCCACGGCAAACGTTTTTTTTTTTTTTTTCTTCATATTTATTATGTAGATAATAATAAATGTATTAATAATTTATTTCAGGACTCACATGAACAACATTTTGCATACATACTTTAACCAAAATGTAAACAAGAACCGATTTGGAAAAAAAATATTCCAACTGTAAGAAGTTTTAATTAATTAACAAGCACGCACACACACAAACGCACACTAATGTATGCTATGATTTTAAAACGACACTGATGACAACGACAAATGTCGCTCGCACACTCACTCGAACACATTAAAAATAACAAGGTACTACAATGAATGAACAGCAGCATGGATGGCTACATTAAAACATAAAAAAAAAAAAAACATTTTTATGTATATGTAACGCATGTTGGAAATGTGTCGAAAAATTCCAATTAAAATTCATGTGAAGCCTGAAAATGTGCTAACTACTGCATGCAACAAGCATTACAACTGCTACATGCATACCCGTACATTGTGCAAAAAATATGAAATGATTCTCCCTCAATTATTCGCAAGTGTATTAATTTCATTGGTAGTGTAAATTAAATGTTCACAGTCAATTGATGTGTGCACACACATACATAAATACAGACATTCATGTACGAGCATGTATAGTACATGTACTCTCAAGTGTGTAAAATATTCAAAAGTAAATAAAATGCAAAAAATATGTATGAAATAGCAGGCATACTTATAGGCGCCGCTTAAACAAAACATAAATTTCTCGTGCACGTTCAATGTGCAATTGAGTGAATAAATACCTATACATTTACGTTAAGCTTAGATGTACAGGAAGAGTCCATATTATAGAAGCCTTCAACCACACACTCATCCACCCTTTTGAATTTATAAATGCAACAGTTTGTTAGGCCAAAATAAATTGTTGTAAGGGGAGAAACGTTGACAAGTGCCACTAAAAAAGGGTAGCGCTATCAGTTCACACACAAATTTAACTTCAAAATTAATAAGCAAAAACATTCAATTACTCACACTCACTCACACAAAGGGAGAACACAATCCCTCCGTTTGCTTTTATGTAAAACAACACTTTAATTGCTAATACTTACTCGTGTAGGTAGGTAAGTGAGGCGATAAAATATATGAAATTTGATTTTATATGAGAACTTAAATATTATACCTACAACTCAAACTCAACCACCCAGAAGAGAAGAAAAAGAAAACGTTTGCCGTGGCGTACGTTCTTTGAACATAAGTACCAAAGTATTCACGGCTTGCCATATTCCGCTCAAACAGACAGCTCCCTCTCTAGCCTGCTCCCTCTAATCAGTGTCTCCGTCAGTCATTCACTCATTTACCTAGTCATTCACCAACACAAAGAGCCGCCTCCTACCCCTCCAACTCACCATTTAGAGTACTGCTTTACGTGCCGCCTTACGTGTGTCTCTCTGCGTGCATCTCAGTCCATCCCCGACTCAAACACAAAATCCAGCAGGCAAATGATATAACTGAAAATTATGCAAAACAAGTCAGAAAATTGATAATGAAAAGGTATGTGTAGTTGAACGAGTGCTGACTGGGTGGGTGCTGGAATGATTTGAGTGACCCTGCAAATCAGCAGTCTTTAAGTAAGTACCTATTATTCGCAAAACATCAGGTTGAACTTTTACAGGTTGTCTCTAATAATCATGAAATGGTACTCGTACTCTGTAAAATGGCAAAATCAGTAAAAAAAAAAATAAAAAATTAATTAAGCATCGTGTTATACAACTGAGTGATAAATGAAAGACTGAAGGAATAAATAAAACCAGACGCATAAAAATCAAAGCATACAATTAGGAAAGCAGCAGCATATTGCCAAAGTATGTCATTTAAATTTGTTTTTGATTTTTTGCTTACCATTTTTTTAGCTTTGCGTTTTGTTAAATGTTAAATGAAATTTTTTAATTAGGATGACTGTTGTGATTTTGAGAAACAGAAGATGTAAAATTTATATCATTCAAAAGTCTAGTGCAATTTAGGGTTAGGCAGCAATGGAAAGTTAATTTGAATTAATTTAAACTTAAATATAAATTTGTGGAAATCGTGCATATGTGCCGCAAAACTCTTGGTCTACTGCAATATTGGAAATATGCAGACTTCATCTTCTTCCACTCTCCCCGTGGAACTGCCCGTAAAAATTATTTTGCCAAGTTGAATCCAGCCACTCAGTTCTCGATCAGTTCTGACGCTTTCTTTCTAAGACGCATAGCTCGATCATAATTCGAGTAACCACATGCATTTACCTTACATATTTCCACAGATCCACACATCTCTGATATAAGGTCCTCGCTGTTGGTGACCTGACAAAAGCTTGCCTTAGGTCGTAGTAACAATCAACTTTTACCATACCATATAGTTACTCCATGACCTCACACATTGCACATTGAAGCACATCGTATGCACTATACGTTTAAGGACTAAATTTAAGAACTGGGCGTGAACTTGGTAGCCTATTCACTACTACACAATTTTCTAACTTTTAGGGATAAGGACTTCAAAGAGAGCACAAAGAATCAATCAATCATCAAATTATTTAAGTAAGGTTTATATTCAGAAAGACTTTATTGCCATAAAATTAATATCTCCTCAATATACAGCATACTTTTAGGACTATAAACTTCAAACATAAGGCATTGTGGATGTTTTTCAATTTGCTAGAAACTTAGTTTAACTGTTAGCAACAAATTTTTAGAGAATACTACTAGGATTGCACACAATTACTTATCAGATTGAAAATTCAACTGTTTCACCTTTTCCGCAAGAAAAATATTTTATAAAATTCTAATTCAAACCGGTTTATTCTTACTGTACTGTAAGTAAACAAAACAATTAAATATCCATAAAAATGCAACATTCCTTTTAAGTTGAGTTTTTTGAAATATTTTAAGATCCCCATTACGTTCCTGAGTAAGAAACTAAACAATTTTTAATTAAAATTTTACGTAATAAGTAAATTCATACAGAGATATGAAAAGTATGTACAATTAAAATTTTTTTAAGCTAAGCTAAGCATACCTTAAGGGTTGCATGCACACACAGTAACATTTCTTGTTTGGTTTTATTTAATTTTCACTTGGGAAAAATATTTAAGTAAAAGCGCTTAAACCTTTTCTTCGTGATAATTACAGTTGCATTTTTGTATTTTCCCAAAAGAATAGCATACTTTTAAGGTTGAAATGAAGAAATGAATTTTAATTAGGAATTCATATGGTAGATAAACAAGAGGCGGTGAGTTTTAGTAGCTGGTAAAATCTTTAGTAGAATATTAGAGAAAATAATTTTTCCAAAAACAGAGCATATTTTTAGGATAACAAATTCCGATTACTTTTCAGGTGAACTTTTGTGGTATATTTTATATTTAGTATTTTTTAAAGTAGTATGTTCTACTAATTTTAAGGAAGCTGCAGCGACATACTTTTGAGTGTTATAGATCCAAGGCAATTTTCATCGATTGAGAAATCAAATGTAAATAAAATTTAAAATTTTTATAAAATTAACAAAAATCTTTGTATTAAAAAGTTTCCGAGCATACTTTAAGGTACCTTCAGATATTCACAAAAAATAACGTGAAATTTACCTTTACATAAAAATCATCTCACGTAGTTACTCACACAGAACTTTCTACCGCAAAAGCAACTACGGCTAATTGCATATAAAAAATCTCTGCAACCACGAACAATTTTTGCACAGCCTAATTGTATGCAATATAGAAAATCCATACCAGAAATTTTCTATATAGCGATGGTGGTAGGTACATGAACAAAACAAAAACGGAAATTAGGATTTCAGAGAATGGAATCAAATTTAAATTTTGCAATCACAATGGAAGTTATTTCGAGAGAGCTGAAGAGAGTGTGTGTGTGTGTGGCGATGTCGGCGAATGTGTGTGTGTGTGTGCGCGTGCAGATTAATAGGTTAAACGAAATAACCTCAGCATTGGTCATAATGGCAACAACTGAACTGGAAGTTTCAGTTCTCGCTGCTGTTGTTCTTGTTGTTTATTACTCGCACAGCGCACTTCTACCATAATGGAATTAGTAAACACTATGGGGGCACACAATAAGCAAGCTCAAGTAAAACAGAGCAGCAATAACGGTGAATGCAATGGCAGTGGCAGTGGCAGTGGCAGCATCATCATCAGCAGAAGTGGCAGCAACAGTGGTAGCATCAACAGCAGCAGCGGCATAGCATAAAGTGCCACAACGTGGTGGCGATTGGTGCCAGTTGTTGCCACTAGCACATCATCAACATCATTGCCATATCATTCATCGAATATAGAGCAAGTGCCATACAAAAAAAAACATCATTTGCCACATATATCAGCGTAGAAATCATCATCATCATCATCATGCACGGCTTTACCTACAACTTCAGCAGCACTTCAGCACCCTGTGTATGTGCTTGATAGAGTATGATTGGTTGTGATTGTACCATACATACATAACCCAATAACAGAAATTGAAATTAAGCATCAAACTTAAGCATCGAATGCCAATTCCCATTGCATTCAGCTCCTGATCAGTGGGCACACTTGACTAACTACTAAACGTGTATGTGTGCGATCAATTCACTCACACACAAATTCTCATCATTCGAGCGGCGCCACCACCAAAGCAGCAATTTCCGCCGGAAGTACTTCTACAGCTACCACATGTGTTCGTCTATATTGAGCATTATGATGGTGAAACGAAGCTCATCATCAAATGGCGGGAAAAATTCACAAATTCATTTTCTTACAATGAAATCAACGAAACGAATCGAAACGTTTTCAGTGAATGAATGCTTTGTTGGTAGGTGGTAACGCCTTTTTCCTACATACACATACACACCTCTTCCCAAATTGTTTGCACATTTCGCATGGTAATGATAAAATATTATTTGTATGTATGTTTGAGAGTCTATGGTTATCCATTTTGGCATTATGTGCAAATGCATATGCATAAGCAAATATGATGATGATGATGATGATGATTTGCTTGTCAGTTATGCTTCAATGCTTATTGAAATGTGTTTTGTGTTGCTGCATATACAAACTCACATTAATCCCTACGTAGCAACACACACACACACACACACACACACACACACACACACACACATAAACACATTCACGTACTATGTATGTATGCATATTTCATTGGTCCCAAAACAAAAATAAGCATTCTCATTGTGGCGCGTCATACAAAAACGGAGCTTATGGTGAGATTTTACAGATTTAAGTACAAGTGAATGGCAAAATGTTTGCTATGCATTTTTACAGATTGATAATGTGTCAACAGTGGCATGCATCAAATGAAATAGTAACTACAATTACATACCATACATGCATATATTATTGACCATTTTAAAGCAAATTATATTATTTGAGACCTTGAATCGTGGGTAAAGATATTTAAAAATACCTCTCAAAATTCCATAGTAAAAAGTTATTTAAAGTAAACGATTTGCCTATTTATTAAATTAGGCAAATAAAAAAAAAAATAATTATTTTAAATCACTGTTACTATAAGTGACTGCTACTTAATGGAAATATAGAAAAATCACTACGACTGAAATTACAGTCGTATTGCGCTTATAGCGTATATTTTTATTAAATATGTGGAATTCCTATTTACCTAGTCACTGTTACCAATAGCGACTGCTACTTTTCAGTAATATCTAAAACCCACTATAACTGAAATCGCAGCTAAATTTTGTCTATAGCATAAATTTTTCTTAAATATGTAAAATTCATATTTCCAATCACTGTTACCAACTGTGAGTATTAATTTTTAATTATAGCAAAAACAAAAACTCTGTAGCTGAAATCGCATTTGTATTGCGCTTATACCCTTTATTTTTTTAAATAAATAAGATCGCTGTTTTCAATTAGTGTTTCAGACTGTGACTGCTACTTATTAGTAATAGTGAAAATCGCTGTGACTCAAGTGGGAGTTATATTGCGCTATTTTGCTATTGCTATTTTCAATCACTGTTACAAACTATTACTGCTACTTTTCAATAATAGCGAATAACTGAAATTGCAGTAATACTGTGCCTATATGGCCTATATTTGTTTTCAAAACCCGAAATTGGCGTTTAAAATCACTGTTACAAATTGTGACTGTTAATATAGTTGATTACCAGCTCTATTGCGCACTACTACTTAGCATATATTTTTCAAATACTACATACATATTATATATAAAATTTTTAAATACTGTTATAAACTGTGACAAACTAACATGGAAGACGCACGTCTTAACGAAGCTAGATCGCGCAATGAAGGTTTTCCACCAATGTCGCCGAGCCTTTGGTACAACCTGGGGCCTGAGACCTACTGTGGTCCTTTGGATATACACAGCACTTATCTGACTGATAATCACATATGCTACGGTGGTTTGGTGGCGCCGAATTATGGTTAAATCCTCAGTCTTGGCGGTGAACACGCTACAAAGAAGCGTATGCATTAGCATAACGGGCGCCATGAGTACCACCTCTGGTGACGCCTTTAACGCCATGCTTGACTTGCTCCCACTGGACATACAGATCCAACAAGAAGCGATGAAAGCGATATGTCGGCTATACTCTTATGGGTATTGGCTCGATAACAGAACTTCGGGTCATGGAGAAATCTTCAAGAGGTTGTCAGAGCAATATTCATTGCTACTGACCCCGAAAGATTGCCTCATACCCATGGTTACTTTCGGAATAAAATATGAAGTTAGTTTCCCGAAGCGTGAACAATGGAGCAATCCAGAGGTGATGCTGGAGAATCTGACGGATATCTTTTTCACTGACGGATCCAAGACCGATGAAGGTACTGGAGCTGGATGGCACTTAAACGACGGTGTCAATTGCTACTATTCCTTGGGTGGGTTGGCAACTGTCTTCCAGACAAAAGTTTTCGCCATCTTTCAATGGATAAGAGAAAATGCAGCGTGAAACGTATAGGTGTCTGTAGTGACAGTCAGGCTGCACTTAAGGCTCTGGAGAACGCGAGAATTACTTCAGAGATTGTCCAAGAGTATAAGAGGCAACTTAGATGAATCAGCTCCATCTTATCTGGGTTCCTGGGCACTGTGAAGTTCCTGGGAATGAGAAAGCCGACGAGATGGCCAACTGTGGATCAAAGAGCATGCCTTTGGGACCAGAGCCAATAGTCGGGACCAATTTGGCAGGTGCCATGCATTGGATAAAATCTTATGCTAATGATTTACATAAGAGACGCTGGTCCAATCTGGACATCTGTAAAACGGCTTTGTCCAAACAGGAAGGCAGCAGAATTCCTTCTTAAATTAGGAAGGAAGGACCTGCGCCGGATGGTGGGACTCATCACAGGACATAATCCATGGGGCCAACATATGACCACCATCGGTATCACCGAGGACCCGACCTGCACATCTTGCCTGGAGGTGGACAGCCCAGAGCATTTTCTCTGCACATGTCCCGCCTTTGCCAGAACGAGTTGGCGCATTTTGGGTTTCGTTGTCACAGGAATGGACAAAGTTCACTCTTTCCCCTTCTGCGATCTTCTGAGATTTGTGAGAGAATCCGGAAAATTTGCGGAAGAGAACGTGGTCCCCCTATAACCCCATTTTCAACTTTTTCCCTCTTTTTCTCTAACCCCTTACTTGCTGTCACCCCTTCTTCTTTTCCTAGGCCTTGAGTACAATGGGCTACATAGCCTGAGTGCTTGAGGAACTGTCCTGCACTCGTAGGTCAGGTTCTCGACCTTCTTCACATCCATCCAACTGTGCCTGCTACTTTTTAGTAATAGCGAAAAATTACGGCGATTGAAAAGACAGATATATTGTCCCCTATAGTGCACATATATTTTTTTCAAAGTTAAAATCCGCTATTTTTAGTCACTGTTACTAACTGTGACTGCTACTTGTGAGTAACAGAAAAATAGCATTAAGATTAAAAATAAATCTGTATTAAGATTATATCCGATATTCTTTTCTAATGTGTAAAACTGCTATTTTCAATCACTGTTACTAAGTATGTTTTTTACTTTTATGTTATATAGAAAAATCACTATTGCTAGCTGTGATTTCTACAATGTGTAAAATTGCTATTTTCAATCACTGTTACTAAGTATGTTTTTCACTTTTATGTTATATAGAAAAATCACTATTAGCTGTGATTGCTACAATGTCTAAAACTGCTATTTTCAATCACTGTTACTAAGTATGTTTTTTACTTTTATGTTATATAGAAAAATCACTGTTACTAGCTGTGATTGCTACAATGTGTAAAACTGCTATTTTCAATCACTGTTACTAAGTATGTTTTTCACTTTTATGTTATATAGAAAAATCTTTATTGCTAGCTGTGATTTCTACAATGTGTAAAATTGCTAGTTTCAATCACTGTTACTAAGTATGTTTTTCACTTTTATGTTATATAGAAAAATCACTATTAGCTGTGATTGCTACAATGTGTAAAACTGCTATTTTCAATCACTGTTACTAAGTATGTTTTTCACTTTTATGTTATATAGAAAAATCACTGTTGCTAGCAGCTGCGATTGCTACTTAGAGAAATAGAGAAAAAATCACAATTGCATTGTGCTTGTGTAAGTTATTTTATTCCACTACTATTATGTAGAAAACTGTGACTGCTATTCAAACTTTCATTAAGCATTGAAGGCACTGAAATGTTTGGGCAGTTCCTGTTTTCCTGTGACTTTTGTTATCTTTCAACATTAAAGCAAAACTCACCCCAAAAACAATTATTAAGCAAGTATGAAGGTTTTATCTGTAAAGAGACAAAATAAAGACAAAATGCTATTAAATGATTTATTCAATTTAATGGTAAATTAAAGGGTAAAAATGCAATCAAATGACACTGTAGCGACACAGACTCTGAGCCGAGCCGAGCCGAGCAGAGCAGAGCAGCGTGTAAAAATGTGACAGAGTAAATTCATTTTCGCTTTCCAAAATGAAAATCAATACAAAAAGCGAGCGAACACACACAAAAAGAAAAACAAAAACAATATAGCAACAACGACATTATTGAGCACGTCAATGATGATGACGGCAACGACATAAATGACGGTGACAACAGCATGACAACAACAACAAAAACATTGACAGCATTACAGCATACAACAATATGACAGCAGTCGCTTATGTTATTTGGGCGCAAAAAAGAAGAAAAAACAAGAAAAAGGAAATTCGCGCCAAAATTGCCACAATGATGACAAGAATGACAGCAAACCATCATCGTCATCGTCATTTACACATTGATGTTGGTGGTTGGTGATGGGAGGCAGCAATGATGAGACAATGGCAATGATGCTCATACCATACATACATACATATGTATATGTAAGTATGTAACCATGTCAGAGTATGTATGTATGTATCGTGATAATGATGTTGGTGGCAATGACGATAAAATGAACATCAACAACAAAGGAACAAGTACAAAACAGCATCGACAGCATCAACAGCACCAACAGAGTGAAGGGGCCCGCATTTGAGCGAAATTATTAACGACTTTCACATAAAATGCAGCGCAAGTAAATCAATAATGATATTGCTGGTTGAGTTGATGATGCTGCTGCTGCTGCTGCTGCTGCTATTGCAGCTAAAGATGAGGACAAGGACATTAAAATGTAATACAGTGAGTGAGTGCAAAAGTAAATGCGCTTAAAAAATATTTAAAAATTTATCAAAGCACTGAATGATGATGCGCGCTGTTGACGCTGGCAATGGGCGGCCCGAGTGAAATGCACTCGCACACAGTGTTGTCAAGTGAAGTGAAACAATTGCTTCGGGTTCCCTGTGTCTGTGCTAGCGCGAATGTGTGTGTGCATGAGTGTGTTTCGCTGTATGTTTCGCACCCGCGAAAAAATAAAATTTTATGAAATAATTGCACAAAACAAAAAAAAAAAAAAAAACTAACAACAGCGAAAAATCCTGACACACTTTTGCATTCATTATTTTTTGACATTTTTATGCAAATAAATGCCAGAAGGATAATTCAAATTAATAAGCTAAAGACCAACCACTGTAGCATTGCACGCGTCAGTTAAGCTGTAACTGAGCTAAGTGAAACACAGAAATTGGCAAGGATATTATTCATTTAAAACGCACATCCAAAAGGGGATGCTACTAGCGAAGTGAGTAAGCTGGCAGGGCGCTTGCGCGAAGGAGAGTCGAAAAAGCAGCAGAACGAAGTAAGTGCAAAAAACTTTCATGGCTGGGAAATACAAAAATGTAAATAAGATAAGTGCATATCTCATGATTATGTTAAAGAAGATGAACATGAAGCCAAAGCAGCAGCAGTTGTTATAGAGCACGTGAAAAAGGAGGAGGCGAAGGAGTAAAAGCATGAATAAGTGCAATAGTTGATATTGAAGTTGATTGTTTGGAGCTTAAAATTTCAAGTGAAATTTGTCATTTTGTGAAAAGGTGACAAATGAAAACTAGCTAATCAAATGTGGAGGTGCGGCAAGGATGTTTCAGTACAGTACAAATATTTCGACCATATTGTCTACACTCTGCATCTTTATTACACATAAATATTAAAAACTTAACATTCTATATCTAAATTTTAGATTTACAACCTACATACATCTACTACTTATATACCATAGACTCTACTACATGTACACCAGTGGCGTAGCCAGGTCGGGTGACACCTGAATTGGCCCTAAATGGTGTCACCCTAAGTGTAATAATAAAATTTACATTGCGATATTTACTTTACTTTTAATGGCACAACAGCCCATGGAGGGCCTAGGCCGAGCTTTTCGCATCCACTCATGTTGTGCGTGTTATATTTGTGCATGAATGGAAGGGACCTACAGTTTAATGCCGAATCCGAACGGCGAAGTGAAAATCTTTTCATAGCAGTTTTTACTCTTGTAGGTTTGCCACTGCCTGCCAAGAGGTGGTGCCGTGTTTAAAAATTAAATTTTCCAATTTTTTTTTTTTTTTTTTTTTTGATTTTGCCTGTGCCGAGATTCGAACCCCGGACACTCTGCGTAGCAGTCCAACGCATTACCACTTCTTTTTATTTTTTATTTATGCATTCAACACACAGGGTGTAGCCCTATGAATGCAGAGCATTGTGCTGAATGGAAGCAAGATTAATAGGTGTGAAAGGAAGAAGGAGGGAGAATGTGAGAAGGAATGCAATCACGGGACACCGATAAAGCGGAAGGCAGCCATTGTGGCAAGTGTTATGCCTTTACCGCAATGAACTTCAGTTTATCAGTGTCGACTATGACCGCATGTAGCGCCAAAGGCCGAGCTTTTCGCTTTTCGCATCCACTCATGTTGTACGTGTTATATATTTTTACATGAATGGAAGGGACCTACAGTTTTAATTTTTTTTTTCTTTTTGATTTTGCCTGTGCCGAGATTCGAACCCCGGACACTCTGCGTAACAGTCCAACGCACTATCGCTACGCTACAGCGACCATTTATTTAAAAAGCAAAGTGTACGCCAGCAAGCCTCAGACCATTCCAAAAATTATCGCTATACCGCCCAAGTGCACATTTTGCTTTTGTCAATAACGGTAGCCACTTGATTGATGATGTACTCAAAAACTAATCCAAATAAATTGTAATTGTTAAGGACCAAATTAAATAAAAATACCTCATATATGGAAATCGGTTGTTTTATTTCTTATTTTTTTTTTTTTTTTTTTTTGCTGTGACTCAATATTCACGTACCGACATAAAAAATGGCGCATCCTGTATATTTAACCACTTTATTCTTTATCTACATTTTGTAGTTACATTGCGTTGTTAATTTAAAAAACTACCTTTTGGCAAAAGTTATCGAGTCATGTGCCGAGCCACTTTCGGGTATTAAGTACTCAATTAAAAATATTAAAACTATGCAATTTTCTCATAAACTTAAGTGGAGTTAATAAAACCTAAACTTTTTTCTCTCATGATTCAAAAAAAAAAGAAAAAAACCGAAGCTATTAATTAAGTAAAATAATGGCGCTTTCACATACTCCTCAACACAATTACCTGCCATTTAAAAAAAAAAACTATGAAATTATAACTTTACGCACACACACACACACACACACACACACACATAAGTAAAAAGTTAAAAAGTGAAAGCGACAAGTTTGTTTAGTTTTAAAACGAACATAGCATATAAAAAGGCGCATGTAGTAAAAAGTTGCAATGCAACACTAATTAACTACACTACTTTTTATTGCAATTCATACTTTTTGCGTTACAGTAAAGTTTTACAGTTTTATACAAAAATTCATATGCAACAACTTTTGCACTCAAGTGAATTTACAACCTAAGAACAAATCAAAAAAAAGAGAAAATAAAAATTAAAAAAAACTTTTTTCTACAGAAACACAGAGTTGCTTTCTCTACAGTTCATATGAGGGTTGCCCTGAATTTCATATACTAGTTATAAGTGCAATTACTTAACTGCTACTAACTAAGTATTTAAACATATACAATTGTACGAGTATGTACCTGTGCGTAGACTAAATTCAGGGAAGCGGCATTGTCTCGACTCTGGGTAGTAAGTCGTAGCAGAAAGCAGTCAGCAAAAGCCAGCAACAGCTACTCACAGCCAGTAGCTAAAGCCAGCCAGCAGTAACTGTATCGAAAAAGTTTACCAAACTTTGCTCTGCTCTTACTAATACATACATTTTTTCTTTTATTCTGCTGCTGCTGCTGCTGCTTCTTACATTTTTCACACTCATTGAAAAGTGCAACAAAAGTTAAGTTTTCGCATTCAATCTGTAAACTTGGGAAAAACAAAACGCATCGTTGCTTAATTAACAAAAACCAAAACGAAGTGAAGAGAAGAGTTTTAGCACTAAGTAAAGCGTTTTAAATATTTGCGTTTGCAGTTTGCTTCAAATCCGTTTAAATAAGAGATGGGCAAAAAGAGTAAAAAGCTTGCCTCTTTCAATATGTTGCATATGCGAAGCTCAAAAATCGTAATGGACTGCCATGAAATGGTTTAAATACTAAAGTATTTAGTAAAAGAAAGAAAAGAAGTAAAAGTTTTTAAGCTTCAACTCTTGATATGCTGTAAAAAGTTTGTTTTTTCTTAACACACTAACTATTTACGTTTATTTTAACTGCAAATATATTTACATTCGTGATGACCTCGATAGTATAATGGGTAGTGGGCACAAGTCATTCACTGAGGAGGATCAGGATTTGATTCCCCTCTTGATCTGGCGGTTAATTCTTATTTTCATTATATACATACATATATTGTATCTAGTGTTATGAAGTGTGAAAAGTGATAATAAATTGTCACCCTCCGTTCGGAACCGGCGTTAAACTGTAGGTCAAAACATGTGGTATCACAATGTGCTGTTCTGGCCTAAGTGTGCCCTCTGGACAGCCATCCAATTCAACCACCCACATAACCAGCATACATACATTCTACAACTATTAACTTCTCTTTTTACGCACCATTATCTATAATCCTGTAGAGTATTTCTTAGCAGTAATCGGAGGTAGTAATCAGTAACTGCCAGAGTTTGTATTTACGTTTTTACTGAACATTTGAAAATCAGTTTGGATTTGTTGATTTCACTGAAATGCTCTTTGTGAAGTTTAAACGAATACACACGAAGCACACACACACACACACATACATACGTACATGTACCTATGTATTGGTGATTGCTTGTGGTTTCACTCGATCCTTCTTCTTTTACCGTTCCGTTTATATGCGTTGTACCTTTTTATGTTCATACATATGTACAAATACTAAGTATGTATGTATGTGTTTGTGTGTTTTTCTCTCTTTGTTGCGGTTCAGCTCAAAACTTTCTTAATTATGCAAATTTAGTTAATCCTATTGTTAAGATTCTGTTTACTTTAGGAATCTGCAAATGATTTGGATTATTTTCATATGAATTGAAAATTAAGTACGCTGCGAAACTAAGTTGTAAGAATGAATGTAAAATTTTGGGTTTTTTTTTTTTTGTGTACAAAAATTGTGCTTTGTTGTGAAAAGAAAAGGAAAATTAAGTAATCTGCTATTTGCAATTACATAATATTAAGATTATTGTGGCAGAAAGTTTTTAATGAGATGTAAATCATATTTTATCTTTCGACCACATTTTATTTTTATATGAAGGAATTGCATATTGTGAAACTGTTCATGGGTAGTTCAATCCCCATTTACCCAAAAGTGTCTATATTCTCTCCCACTTAATACTACTAATACAGTGTATGTAATACAAAAACCGTCATCACTTTCACGCTGGACTTTGGAGAGTCCAATGCATGGCAGTGTGGTGTGTAGTTGGTCATTGGCTTCTTTACTATGGTTCCTCAGCTACGCCATTTGAAGTATTTAGTTTATAAGGTAGGTGCCACAATACTCACTTGGCAAAAAAAAAACCAATAAGTTTACCAACGACCAACATGCCGCATTCTCACAAAACTTCCATTGTGTCCTTACAATAGTATCTCAGTTATGTTATTTGAAGTATTTATTTTGCATGGGTGGTATGCTTAAGATAACCTATGTTGAAATGGAGAGCACCACCATTACGATACTGAGAGAATTTTCTAAATCGGATTCCTAGTTCCAGAGACAACCTTACTTTACTTACTTTTAATGGCACAACAGCCAATGGAGGGCCTAGGCCGAGCTTTTCGCTTTTCGCATCCACTCATGTTGTGCGTGATATATTTGTACATGAATGGAAGGGACCTACAGTTTAATGCCGAATCCGAACGGCGAAGTGAAAAGATTTTCATAGGCAATTTTTACTCTTGTAGGTTAGCCATTGCCTGCCAAGAGGTGGTGCTGTGTAGAAATATTATTTTTCTACTTTTTGATTTTGCCTGTGCCCCGATTCGAACCCCGGACACTATGCATAGCAGTCCACCGCACTACCACTACACCACAGTGACCACTGAGATCCAGAGATAACTTCAAACATATAAACTTCACTAAATTATTAATACTATACTAGATATAAACATAGATAATATTTACCTGGCGCCCAAAGTGGGAATATGAAGTATACATACAGTGTCGGACAATCAAATAAGAACACATTAAAAAAAATTTCTCTAGGCCTATGTTAATTGAAACCACCTTACACCTTCTAGGCATTGATTCTACCAGAGACGCGCAAGTAGCCTGGGGTATGGAATACCACACTCTTTGAATGCTTTGCCACAATTCGTCTTTGTTTTTAGCTCTGGTACTGCCAATCTTCACTTTGACAATATTCCACAAGTTCTCGATTGAATTAAGGTCAGGAGATTGAGCAAGCCAGGTCATAACAGGAATTCCATTATGGGGAAAACCAATCTCGCGCAAGGATTGAGGTATGCTTTGGGTCGTTATCCTGTTATGCCATTTCAGGGGCATAAGGAAGCATCACCTCCTGAAGGATGTTTACTTAAAGAAATCTGTCCATCGTTTCTTTTATCCAATAAAGAGGGCCGACACCATACCAAGAGAAGCATCACCATACCATGATGCTTCCACCTCCATGCTTAAACGTCTTCCTAGTATATTTTGGGTTCAATTCTGCATTTTTCGGGCATCTAACACAACGTTTGCCATCACTTCCAACAAGATTCAACTTGCTTTCGTCTGTCCATGTCCATAATGCGTTACGCCATTTTTCTGCATTAATTGAACCATCCCACTCAATGTGCGCTTCAGCGAACTCTAAGGGACACTTTCGATGTTTTTGTGTCAACGTTGGTACTTTTCGTGCTGTTCCCCCATACATTTTTTTTTGCCACCAAACGTCTCCTTACTGATCGAGCACAAATTTGAACCCATTTCTCCTCTCAAATTGCGGCAGCTGCCTTAAATGTATCGCGTTCCACCAAAATTTTTATGCGATTGTCATCTACACTTGTAGTGTACACTTGCAATGAAATTTTTGAGGTAATAAAGTTTGGTAGACAAATGTCAAGGATCTGCTAATAGTTTTAGCTATATGGCGGATGCTTTGTCCCTCATTTCGCAGTTTTTTCACCAAATCACGCTCCTCCTTGCTGCAATGCTTTGCTCGACCCATTTTGCTGTGACATTTCGGAATAGTTAACATTTAATTTGTTCAATTATCATCAACGCTACCATTTAAATGCTTACCAGTACAAATTATAAACAAATTTAGGTTTCCTTTTTAAAATATAAATTTTTTCGTCTGCTGTTCTTATTTGGATTGTCCGCCTTGGAATGCTTCGCTTCAAATGTTTTGTTTGGGAAACCCTAAAAAATATTTAAATGCAGTGTTGCCACCTAGAAATTTATAAAGTATATACAACACCATTTTCTTCTCTATAAAAATTGTTTGCCATACATAAGCAGTCCGATAAAAAAAAATCAATGGAAGTTTTATAGTGCAAGGTGTTGTTATTTTATTGTCCGACACTGTAATTGGAAAATTAAGTGAATCACATTTTATTTAATTTTTTTGAAGTGGAATAAAAAAAAATAATTTCTCCTTCAACTCTGCCGCACTTAAGGCGTTCATAAAAATGGCAGCACGGTCGCCACGCGAAGTACAACTTAAACTTTAACTTCATAAAAGTGTCCAAGACTCATTGATTGAGCTGTACTTTGTGAACTTTTCACATAAATGTGTACATCGAGAGCGGTTATGTATAAAATTTCTAGACTTCTACTTGCTAGAATCTCATATGAATTGTTATGAAAGAGCTGAGCATATTTCAAGGGTTCCTTAAATTATTCAAATTCTGTGTTTACAGTACAAATCGGTACGACTGTTGTATTAAATAGAATTTATGATTCAGAAACTCTCAATGAAAAGGAGCGATAAATCATTTGAAAAATGTATATTGAAATTCGCACTTAAAATCATTCGAATGTGGTGATAATCTTCCCAAGGATTCGCAATACTTTTGGCTTCTGATGAAAGCAAATTTGCCACCGATTAAAACTATTTCTCCAGGTTTGAAAAAGTTTCACTTCACTTTCACAAGTGAGGAAAGGAAATACTTTCCCATTTCCTTTCCTCACTTGAACACAATTTTTAATTGAAAGAAACCGAAAAATATGTTTAGCTTTTTGATGGCTACAACAAATAGAAATAGATATCTAAAAAAAAGGCTATCATAAATTTTTAGGCTTTTCATTAAAAGTCACTCTTTTATTTCAATTCAATTCACAACCTCTCTTCAGTGAGTTTTAACTTCAAAAACTATCATCTTTGTTATAAATATTACTAGTTTTTTAACGAATTTAGCATTCATAGATAATATAATTTGAAGAGTTGTAGTAAGTAGTTGAAATTGAATTGAACATTCCCTAAAATTCTTATGTGTAGCCACACTTAAAACACTACGAAGAAAGGCTCTTTGTGGTACAGTTGTTTCTAGAATTTTTATATGTAAAGTAAATATTTACAGCGAACAAGTTTTGAAGCATTTTTCGTTTCTGTAAATCCTTAAATTACATTTTTCTTAAAACAAAAATTACAGACCTACATACACTTTAAGTACATAAATGAAGAGAAAAACTCAGAAAAGCTTGAAATAACCATTAACTAATCTGCTTAAAATCTAAGCAAACAAACAAATAAACGAAAACGAAGGAAGGAACAAGAAAAAAAAACAATAAAATAAATCCGTACATGTTTTCGAGAGAAAAATGATGAAATAAAAAGATTACAGATCAGTATTAAAAGCGCAGGAAGAAGCAAAAGCAAGAGAAGCTAATGTGAAATAATGTAATCATTCTAATTACAATATAATACAAAACAACAACAACAACAACAACAACAACAACAGCAACAAGCACAGCACTTGAACTTTTCCAATATAGGATTGCTGAAGTTCAACATGTATACTACTTAGACAGGTACTTAATTATGTTGAGGTTTGAGTAAATCAAAATTTTGTGAAATATTAACACACAAACAAAAAACAACACAACAATGTAAGATATTTTGATAACAGTATATAAAGTAAAAAAAAAACAACGATGAGTATGTACAATAATAAAGGGTGATTTTTATAAGAGTTTAGTTTTTGAACAAGAAATAAGAAAACAGAAATTTTACAAAAGTGAATGAAATTTTTATTTGAATCGATAAATCAATGCCGGCCATTTGCTTTTTAAAGATAATTTCACTTAAATGTTGCCCGAGGCTACGCTTCAAGTGGTCCATTCTGAAGGTCCAATTTTTGCACACTTTTTCATACATTTCGGCCGGAATCTCACCAATGACGCGTTCCATGTTGGCTTCCAAAGCAGTAATCGTGTTTAGCTGGTCCCTATAGACAAGAGACTTAACATAGCTCCACAAAAAATAGTCTAACGGGATCAAATCACACGATCTTGGAAGCCAATTGACTACACCAAAACGTGAGCGTAACTGCTTACCAAATTCGCCTCTCAATCGATGCATGGTTTCGCGTGTAGTTTGGCATGTGACATGTTGCATCATCCTGTTGGAACCACATGTCGGTCGAGTCCAATTCTAGCATTTTCGGTCAAAAAAAGGTTTATAATCGAACGGTACCTTTCTCCATTGATCGTAACGTTGCGGCCTTCATCGTCTTTGAAAAAGTACGGCCCAATGATGCCGCCTGCCCATAAACCGCACCAAAAAGTGCATTTTTCCGGATGCATTGGTAGCTGCTGAATTGCCTCTGGCTGGTCTTCACTCCAAATACGGCAATTCTGCTTATTCACGTATCCATTGAGCCAAAAATGAGCCTCGTCGCTAAATGGGCGTAGCTGCTTGCGAAACACTTTTTTCACAGCGCATGAATTTTGATTATAAATTTCAATAATTTGCAAACATTGTTCAGGCGTAAGTCTATTCTATTCATGATGAAATGGCAAACCAAACTGAGCATAAAAATCAAATGACATACTTTACTTACTTTTAATGGCACAACAGCCCATGGAGGGCCTAGGCCAAGCTTTTCGCTTTTCGCATCCACTCATGTTGTGCGTGTTATATTTGTACATAAATGGAAGGGGCCTACAGTTTAATGCCGAATCCGAACGGCGAAGTGAAAAGATTTTCATGGTAATTTTTACTCTTGTAGGTTTGCCATTTCCTGCTAAGAGCTGGTGCCGTGTAGAAAAATTATTTTTTCTACTTTTTGATTTTGCCTGTGCCGAGATTCGAACCCCGGACACTCTGCGTAACAGTCCAACGCACTACCACTACGCCACAGCGACCACAAATCAAATTATAGCTGTCAAAAAGACCAACTCCGAAAAAAGTATTTCCAGATTAAAAACCACACTTCTAGAAAAAACACGCTTTACAATTTTTTTTTTTTCAAAAAACAAAAACCCATAAATATGCAGAGAAAAAGAGCGAAAGACACAGAGAAATGGTAGAAAAAGCACGAGAAACTTAAATTGGTACATTAACGTGAAAAATGTTGACAAAACAACGATGGCTACATCCACCAAAGTGCAACATAAATAAGATTTTGATTAACTTTGTGCTGACATAGCGCAAAAGAGCGCAAAAGAGAGAAGAGAAATAGTAGAAAGCTTAATAATAACACTGAATGTAAAGCAAATATACCACTGGTATACGTTGCAGTGGCGACGTTGGCGGCGAAGGCCCCAAAAAGTATGCTAGTATATTTGTAATTTAATTAAAATCTTGCACACAGTAACCATTTAATTGTAATGCATTTCGATAGAAAAGAAAAATGTTTGTAAGAGTGTAAGAGCGAAAAGGAGCATGCCCTAAACTATGCAATATAGTACATATTTAAATTACAAAGTAAAGTAAAGCATCCTTAACACAAATACAATTTTCGTTTTAATCAAAAAAATAATCACTTTCAATTTACAATTGATCTTCAATATAATTAGTAAGTGTAATATAAATTTCCTCACTTACACTCGAAAGCTTTAAAGTCTTCTTCACATAATAACAATATATGACCACAAAATAATACCTATTGTTTCAATATTACATTTTCTTTAGTACACATTTGTGATTTTTCACTGCATTGCAACCACATTATATGGACTGCTGCAAACACACAGCATACTTGAAGTGAAGACATAGTAATGTCTGCCAGCTATTGATAAGTACTTGAATGGGAAAATTTTGTAATTAAAATATCTTTCAATTAAGTTGTGTTATTTTACAGCTTTATGAAATAATAAAAAAGCTAATTCTATTTTATGGCATCATGATAAACGTCAACTTGACTTTATTACTGTGGCATATTCAACACAATATAAAGCTTATTATTATTGATGAAACATTAAAATTTCGAGCGAAAAATTAAACCTAACTTGAATTTTCTTTTGTTTTCCTAGTTAAATAATTTGGATGACTTGCTAAAAGTCAGAATAGTTATATGAGTATATGTACGGTAAGTACCTATAACATGCACAAAATTGTAGCATACATACAGGCGTAGCTAACATACACTCACTTTCTTTTAATGGCACAACAGCCCATGGAGGGCCTAGGCCAGGTAGCTTTTAATGGCAGAATGAAAACACGTGGCTTGAGATCAAGCGTAGACTAACTCTTGCCAACAGGTGTTAGTACGGGCTCAGTAGGCAATTGAGAAGTAGAGCCCTCTCTGGACCGACGAAAATAACGCTCTATAAATCCCTCATCCTTCCCGTCCTAATGTATGGCGCAGAGACGTGCACATTGACTATCAATGATGAGAGGCTGTTTGGAGCGTTCGAGAGGAAGATACTCCGTAAGATCTATGGTCCAGTGTGAGTGGACGACGTGTATCGAATAAGATGGAACGATGAGCTGTATGAGCTGTACACCGACACTGACTTGGCTTCGCTGGCTGGGTCATGTTGAGCGAATGGAAGAAAGCGCTCCGGCCAGAAGGGTGTTTTATTCGAACCACGGTGGAGGAACACGCAGAAGGGGACGTCCTAATCTCCGTTGGAAAGACCAGGTGCAGGGCAACCTGACTGCACTTGGCCTTATCAACTGGCGCCAGAAAGCGCATAGCAGAAGTGACTGGCGAAGCTTTGTGGAGGCGGCCAAGACCAAGTAATGGAAGTAAGTAATGAATGGAAGAGACCTTAAGTTTTATGCCGAATTCGAATTGCGTTTCATAGGCAGTTTTTACTCTTATAGGTAGTGCCGTGTAGAAAAATAGTTTTTTCTCCGTTTTGATATCGGCCTGTGCCGATATTTGAACCCCGGACACTCTGTTTAGCAGGCGCACTACAGCTTACGCTACGGCGACCACTCAAGTAAATATAAAAACTTATTATATTTTGAACCAAAACTAGTAAGTGTAAATTTTGTTCTAAAAAATTTACATTCCATTGTTTTTTTTTTAGAAACATTTGCTGATTTTTAAACTGCTTTGTTGGATGAAAGCAAGCATATTTTCAGGTTCTTAAATTAATGTCTACTGTAATATCATAATAAATCGAAGTATAATTTTATGTGAATATTAATAATTAAATAATTATTTTAATTGAGTGAAAATCTAAGAAATTTAAATTAGTGGAAATGCTGTTATGGGAATTTATGCCTAAAAACTTGCTATATTTTGTCATATTGCACCACTCAATCAAAGTTTAATATGGAAATTTAGTGAACATTAAATTTTAATACATGCAAGCATATTTTTAGGGTTTAAAATACATTTTTTTTGAAAAATTATTACAGAAAATGAAGTACGAGTTTAGGTGAGTAATATTTTTCCAATATCTCTATTAATTGAGTGGAAGTAAAAATATAAATAAATGAATTACATTATGGGAATTTATGCCTAAAAATATACTATATGTTTGCTATATGTTTGCTATATTTCACTAAAAATTAAGCATTATCAATATTCAACTTTTTTGTAGTGTATGCACATGCATATATAGCTTTCTTGGTTCATTGCAGCAGCTTTCGACGAGCAGATGGAGGGGATTGTGGTATCAAAAACGATAGCTCCCGGATCGTCTTCCTTCCTAAATCCTTTTCCTTCTCTGTACTATTTTCTCGATTTTAAAGAAAGCATAGAGTTTTCTTCATGGAAAAAATTCTATGAAGGACCTTCTCGCTCACATCTAAATCTAATCTGTAACTTACATGCTCTAATTCAGCACCCCTTGAGTTATTTTCTTGAAAAACTGAATTACCCAAATAAAGCTGATATAAAACTTTTAAATTGGTAAAAGCCTAAATAGCGAAATACTTCGAGTATATGATTCGTTGGGGTTTCTTATGATAGGTACTTTTTTGAGTGGAAATTTACTAATATTTTTTAGTCAATTTAAAGAAAGTAAAGCCTACTTTTAGGTGTCAATACATGCAGTTTCCTGTGCACTCACAATTGATAAATAGATACGGAAATGGCAAACGATTAAGCTCTAAATATTTCCGCATTTCAAATGCCCTTTAAAGTAATAATTTAAATGTATGTAAGCACACATTTAGGCGCATTACATACATACAATACATATTTTTAAGATTCCTTTTGAATTCTTTTTTTTCATAGCTCTTGCTGTTGTTTCTTTTCCCCCACATTTTTCATTTTTACATCTTGCAAACTCAACAGAAAAATTTAAAGATGAACAACAAAAAATTAAGAAGAAAAAGAAAAATGTTGTGCATTTACACGCCACTCAAGTAACTATAAAAGTGTTTTTAAAGCCATTGCATACTTTTAGGTGCCTACGTGGCATGTTCGTGCATACATTTATTTTATTATTTTAATTTTTTCTCTCCTTATCTCTCTCTTTCTGCGACTGTTTATTATATACAAAACAGATTAGCGCAAAAGCACGAAATTATATGATAAATTCAGGATGTGTTCCTTTTTTTGTTTTGCACTCTGGCAATTTTATTATTATTCTTATTTTTGATAAGGACATTGGTGAGACAGAGACAGTGTGAAAGGGAGAAAGGGAGAGTGCAACAGAAAAGGTAAAATACGTATCCACTTTAATTGCTGTGACTTCCTTATTATGTGCAAAAGGGGACATGAATGAAACGAAGAAGGGAAAAAGAAAGTTGGAAAGGCAGAAACCTGCAACAAGAGAGGAGATATGAAAAGCTGAAGATTAATGTAGGAAGCAGTAAACAGAGTCAGCAAAGGCAACCACGAACGATGGCAACCTTAGCAGTCAGTAACAACAGCAACAACAGCAAGAACAGTAGCGCCAGCAGCAGCAGAAGGTGGACAACGCGTTTACACTAAATGAGAAATCATGCTAATGACAGCATGAATAACTACCATTACTTTTTTTTCCTCCTGTTGGAGGAAAAGTAATTTGTAAAATTAAATTTAAATACAAAATCAGGGTTGCCAACTTTAATGTAAAAATAGAGCTCTGGACACACACACACACACGATTAGGATTTTAGATGAGTGCATACATCGTCTCCCAAACACTTAAGCGCCTTCAAACCTTATACACCCTTTAGCGCCCAAGAGAATTATGAAAGCTCAACAGAGTTAACAACTAACAACAATTTATTATGCAGGCGAAACGTCATGTTTGCTTCAGTGCTCTCTTTACAAGAAGAAAAGCGTAAAATACCACAAATTCCAGCACATAAAAACCAACACAATCTGAAAAGTAAAGGAAAAAGAAAGCAGAAGTGGAATAAGATCAGCTCAGTACCAGACCAAAACCTTTATGGACAAGATAAATGAACTGAGCGTGCCATCATTAGATTCAGAGAAAAAAAGTACTTGCATGCGAAGTTGAAGTGAAAGCGGAAACTGCGGCGGAGCACTCATAAATATGGTGACACTATGGAAGGAATGACATGGCTGTCTGGTGTGTTTGTGTTTGGCACGAGAAGTAAACAATGAATGAAAGACGTACGTACGGTACAAATAAAAAAATTTTAAATAGAGCAAGAAAACTATATTTTATTTTCATTTTTTTTTTATTTTTATTAAAAACGTACTTACTGTGTAAATTTAAAAAGTTGAAAGTGGCAATACTAAGCTACCTTCCAGCTAATCCATACAATGTGGCAACACTGTCTATATTCGCTCTATACAACGTACTCTCTGCGAAAGCAGTGGCCCTGTGGTGAGTGGCCCTGTGCGTGGGTGTTGATGGAGGAAAGAGGGAAAACTTATGATTAGTGTTGTGGTGGCAATGCCAACGGCAGCAGTTACTTCCTTGCTTCTTTTTAATTCTATTTTATAATAATTTGTTTTTATTTTTTACTTAATTTAGCAGCAAATATAAATAGCATGCACATGACGTGTATAATAAGTTTATATTAATTAGAGTTTTTATTTAATTATTATAAAGAAATCAGCAAGAAGCATGGCTAATTGCTGTTTCGCCAGCAGGTGGGGCATTAGGGTTCATTTAGCTTAAACTATCAGAAATTGATAGCATTTTCACAATACCTCCTTGCACTGCTTCAATTTTAACTTTGCCTAAGTGGCTGGCACTTAAAATTCTGAAAAAATACTTTAATATAATATTTCTGACCTAAAAGCCAAACAAATCTTCTCTTTTGGCACTCGGATTTGCATCTGGCGAACTCGAAAGCCATTGTGTGTACGAAATGAAGTGTGGAACATGGTTTTTTTTAGCCATTTTTGGTTCACACGAGCTTTATGAGACGGTGCCGAGTCTTGTTGGAACGTCCATGGTGTACGACCGAAATGTTTGCGTACCCACAGCTTTAAAGCAGCTTCCAAAGCATTTAACCGATACCAAATGGCACCAGGCTCGATAAAAACGATTGGACAACGTCCATCGGCGGTCACAGCTGCCCATAACATTACTGAAGGAGATTGGAAATGGAAAATGGAAAATTACTTCGGGTGGCCGTTCGTAGGCTCAAATTTTCGTAAGTGCGTTCAGTTAAGTAAACACGATCATTTTGAGAGTTTATGAACTGCTCAATAGGGAAATTTTTCTAATCAGATAACACAATGTTTGGAAATTCGCCACGTTCGTTCAAGCGTAACAACTCCTTTGCTCTTTCGAGTCTAACTTTATTTTACTTTGGTGTAAGATCATGTGCCTTTTGGAACTTGTAAGGCTTTATCTTGAGCTCATTTTGGAATATGCGTCGGATGTTTCGATGGGATATTTTCAGTTCTTCCGCCATTTTTATTACCACTTTCGTTCAAGTCGAGCCTTTCCACTTTCCGAACCATTTCAGGTGATGTTGCTGTTTTTTTTTCGTCCACCACCATAGCGTGGACAATACTGCCTGTATCATTATAACTATTTATGGTGCGATACACAAACATTTTATTCACTTTCAGTTGTCTGAGTTCACGAACAATAGCTGGTTGTGATTTTCCACTCAAATAAAACGAAATCACGCTATTACGTTTAAATTCCATTTCGAATAACTTTTGTTCTATAAAACTAAGACGTAAATTCCTGTGATAGCTTGTAAACAATTTAAACAGCTGCCAATGTTATGAATTTGACATAGTTGGCAATATCGCGTTGCCAGATATTCCGGTGTGAAGTTGGTAACATTTCAATCGTCTAACCCTGTATATTCGAACCATATCTTCAGTATGAAAATCAATCTGGGATGCAACTTGTCCTGTATTCCAACTCAAACCCTGCTTTTCTCATACTGTATGTCAACTCAGACTCTGTTCCAGCGCTAACTGTGTTCCAACTCTGACTGCGTTCACACTCAAGCTGTGTTCCAGTTGCGACTGACAGCAGACAGATAATTCAGACTGTGTTCGCACTCGAATTATGTTCCATCCCAGACAGTGTCCCAGTTCAGATTAACAACAAATAATTGAGTCTGTGTTCACACTCGACAAGTGTTCTACAATCAGACTGTATTCGAACTCAGATTGTATTCTAACTCAGACTGTATTCGAACTCAGACTGTATTCTAACTCAGACTGTATTCGAACTCAGATTGTATTCTAACTCAGACTGTATTCGAACTCAGACTGTATTCTAACTCAGACTGTATTCGAACTCAGACTGTATTCGAACTCAGACTGTATTCGAACGCAGACTGTATTCGAACTCAGACTGTATTCGAACTCAGATTGTATTCGAACTCAGACTGTATTCGAACTCAGACTGTATTCGAACTCAGACTGCATTCGAACTCAGACTGTATTCGAACTCAGACTGTATTCGAACTCAGACTGCATTCGAACTCAGACTGTATTCGAACTCAGGCTAAGTTCCAACTCAGCTACGTTCCAATTCAGATTGTGCATCTACTTAAACTGAGTTCCAACTCAGACTGATGACTGACACTGATTAACTTGCAAATTTTGTAGTTAGCTGACTTGGAGGTTATTTGGACTTATATTCTTTTAAGAGTAAGAACATTCCAGTTTTTTCAATTCATCGAAAGTATTGGTTTGATGATATAAAACACTTTTTTAACCCTCAATAACGTTTTTTTTTATTTAGAAATGGGGCAAAGACTATTGGAAGGATAAAATTTTATTTGAAATAAAAACAATAATAAAATTAAGTTCAGCCTCTTAAAATTTATTTTTTATTAGAAGTTACAACTCAAGGCTGGTAAGAATATTAAGAAAATTGTTTACGACACTCATTTGAGGAATCAGATAAACTGTCCCGAACAGGGTCCGAACATACAACCTTGGAGGTTATTTAGGTTATTGATTTCCATTGAACAACAGCATCAATATGTTTTGTCTAACCAATAAATATAAAAAATTGATTTAAAAATAAATAAGTGTGTCACCACAAATTAATGTTGAAAAACAAATGAGGGGAAAAACTAGACATACAAACAAACAACAACAAAATTCATTTTCTAATATAACTTATATTCAAATAGAGAAATATTTTGCACACATATTGCCAACTAAAACCACAAAATACAATTGACTTTTATGAAAGAGCACAAAATAAGCAAAAAATAAAAAAATAAAAAATATTGAGAAACCCTCAAAACCACAAAAAAAACTAAAAAGCCAAGTATACAAAACACACATACTCGTGCACTGAAAGAAATGATGTCACATTGTTGTTGTGCTCGTATAATATGTAATGAAAATGAAAAATATGCCACAATGGACAAGTTTCAGTTTTATTGAGCACAAAATACTGCAACACATCGAACTATTTACATACATACATACTGATAGAGTAGCGACCATTTACTCACACAAACACACACACACCCACCAACCAACCCCCCAACCAATCAACCAACAAAAATATTATAAATAAATAAAGAATATAGTACGTTACGATACTCTGCATTGTACTTTTTCCATACATATGCACAATTTTGGTAGCGTAGTAGAGTACGAGCAGTTGAATGTTGCATGCATACATACATAGACCAGGAGCATATCAATGATGATGAGCGCTCTTTTGACTTTCAACAATTTTCCCCCCATTACTTGTTATTGCAATATAAAAATGCCCTCGAGTGCATTTTGGCAGCTCCCAAAACAGCCAAAGTGGCAAAAAGGGAACAATATTAAGAGCACAACTAAAACACACACACACACAAAGACATACAAAGAAAAAGAGAAATCCATTGGAATAAATAAATATGCTCGTAAGCAGCGGATATGCGAGCTTCTCTTCCCCTTTTTCACATATCAACATTCGACTCAGCGTTCTCAGCGTAGAGTCGGAGCATTGAAAAGCGTTTTTTAGCCGCGCTTTGCTCATGCTGTGGTGCAAATGTACTACATACTTACATACTCTACATACATACGAGTACATCAACCATTTAACCATTTTTCTTCTCTTCTTCTCTGATTTATAAACACAGTTTACTTAGCATTAATACTCAAGTATTCACTACTTCGTTTCGTTTCGTTTCGTTTCTGTATTTTCTTTGAGAATTGCTTAAATTATTTATTTTGTCCATTTCTTTAGTTTTTTATTATTATTATTATTTCCTTTATAGTGATTTATTGTGCAATATCTTTCAGTACTGCGAATAAATAAGTAATTGACCAGAATTGGTCACATGTACTTGTATGAAGAGTAAAGTTTCACTGAATTGTGCCCTAGTGGTTTACAAGAGAATTTATAAAACTTTGTTCAACGCAGAATTATTCAGGAGAGGGAGATCAGAAGAAGGGAGACAGAGAAACAAAAATCTTGAGTAAAAAAAGGAAAAATCAAGGAAAAGATCAATTAAAGTCGCACCTCTGTCAACACCAACTATGGATAGTCTCTATGAAATTCTCTCCCATCTGTAAGAGAATTTCATAGTTAATATGTTAGTTCATTGTAGGGCAGTCTATTGCACGTGAATATAACGGATTTTGAGAGTCCAATTTGCAATTCATTGAAAGAGAAAAGATCGCTACGATCTTTACCCATCACTGCATTAGAACCATCCTCGGATTTTAGAGTTTGTGGTTCATATTCCTGCCACTTATCGCTGAAGTCTTTCTGGGAACGCCAGATCCGGATGATGCGATATTAAATGAAATCAAATATAAACATTGCTATTTTCTCATGATCTTATTTTAAATTGAAAATTTTATGATGAATTTTATTTTTATATTTTTTTTTTGTTTTCCCAATAAAATATTGATAAAATCAATTTCACCGAACTTAAAACTAAACTAAGCTAAAGGAAGCCTCGATAACAGTAAAAGAAGGAGGTAGATGAATACCTCCTTGTTCAATGGAGAGCATTTGGTTAGGTTGTAGAGGGGGAAAATTCCGTCACATGAACCACTTTGAATCCATATTCCTATCATGATCTCTTTTCAGTCGTTTGAAATCTGATTTGTTTTATTTTGTTTAGGCCACAATAGCTTTCAGGTGCTCTTTGTTCAAAATATTATTATTATTTTTTTTTTTTTTTTTTTTATATATATGATATATTTAACACAGAGCATTCAAGACAATGCAGAGCATCATGTTGGTTGGAAGGAAGATTGGTAGGTGGGAGGATGAAAGGGGGAGAATGAGAGAGGGAATACAATCACAGGACAAAAATAAAATGGAACATATGTAAACAGAGTGGAACAGAATAGTTTACTGTGCAATCCATTATATTAGTAGATAAAAAATTAATTAATAAAATGGGATCGAAAGAAAATGGAACATGAAAAATTAGTGTTGGAAAAAATCGATCCTTATAGTGATAAGTACTCGATTCTGAAAAGAATCGTCGATTTGGATTAGTCAAAAGTGCTCAGTATTTAGTATAGAATCAATACTTACACTCAGTACTCAGAAATACATAAAACATAGATAGTAAGTAAGTCTTCTTATTCTTCTTCTTCTTCTTCTTCTTCTTCTTCTTCTTCTTCTCCTTCTTCTTCTTCTTCTTCTTCTTCTTAAATGCTACAACAGCCCCATGGAGGATCTAGGCTCTCATATTGTGTGTGTTAAATTGGCACTTGAATGGATGGGACCTACAGTTATATGCTGAATCCGAACATCCAGTCCAGCACACTACCAACTACGCCACGGCAACCGCAATAATTAATTTTAATAAAAGAAAAGAACAAGATTCTCTTACAAAATTTCCAATTCTTAAAATTATCGATACCGAAGTACTCGATTATTCCAATACTATGAAAAATTGTCGTAAATGGAATGGCATTGGGACATGAAAGCTGGAAATGTACTGGACTGATACGCTAAATGCCTAAGCCAAAAGTTGCCATAGCCAAAAGCTAAATGAGAACATCAGAAATTTCAACGCGGCATCAACGTGGCGCTGGAAATTAAAAGTCACCTAGAGTTAAAACAAAAAACGTTTCACTTCATCGTTCGGATCTGGTATAAAAAATTGTGGGTTCCTTCCATTTATTTACCAATATAATTCACAAAACATAAATTAATGCGATAAGCTCAGACTAGATCCTTCATGGGTTATCGTGCGATTAAAGAAGAAGAAAAGTAATTAAATTGCCGAGTTTTTCCAACTTCTTGCGCCTTCATGATTCCATAACTTCTGAGTCCACTAGTGAAAGCAAGTAATGGGAATGTTACGACGAATAGGGCTGAATGATGAATGAGTGAGAAAAAATTCAAAGTCCTTATCTGAGTTCTAAATAATTGTAGTTCCTTTACAGATGTTCTAGTTTCTATTCTCCTCATGAAGCATTTCAGTGAAACTCAATGTGAATAAAGCATGAGTTAAAATCGAAAAATTAAGCTTCATAAGCTCAAACATATTATAAAAGAATATATTTTATTTATGCTTGAGGGAAGTGAAAGAAACTGGATTAAAGAATAACCAACTCAGCTATTATGATAATTGCTGTTGATTTTAAACTGTAACAGGAATCAAAATCCGAAACTTGCATCCAATACTTAAAAGCCTCTGAATCCCTGTTATCGAGTGAGATCAAATTGAAAATTCCTTTCTGAATTTTCTTTTAATTGATTTATTGAAATTGTACAAAATTTAAATAAATCTTTTGAGTTTAATGCTTTATTCATTATTTTTCAAATAAACTGGAAACTGCATTTCAATGGAATGCAATAGATCTCCTTTATAGCTATGGTATGGTGTTGGGGAATATTTTTTCCAAAACCAAGAGAAATCTTCGTTTACATAAAGATATAAAAAAAAATCGAAGAAATCTTTGAGTTAACTGACCTATAAGTTTTCCAGAAGTTCTACTGGTTTCAGTTGATTTCAGGTAATAACAAAGAAAAAAGTAAAGAACTGATTGCATTGCAAAACAAATTGCACAACTAATTCACAAATTCACTTCACTCATTAGAAATCAAAGTCATGGTAAACAGTTTTATAACTAATTTTAAATGCAATAAAACAATTTAACTCAAAATCGAATTTTCAATTTTCATGCAAATTTCAATACTATAGTTTTTCGAAACACACGAGTCGAGTTCATTTCCCATACATTGGCAACTCAATTGTGTGTTGTTGGGCATAACTTTTTAATTAGTACAATATAAACTATCATATTACACACATACATACATACATATATTATAAAAAGGTATATAGACATTTTAAATGTATGTATGTAGTTTATATTTGAATATGTTTTATTTGAGTTTTGATACTTTTACATTACTATCTACTATTTACCATCATTATTTGCCCCGAATACAAAAATGTTTGTAAAGAACTTCTCAACTTTCTGTTTAGAAACCACAAACTAAATTATTGGCTATAGTATTTAGAAATAATCTAAACTCTGCTGAAGTGAAGTTTTTTTGTATGCTATTAAATAACTTTTGGATAGTTTATGCTGATGGTCAACAGATGGCCACATAATAAAGTTGAAAATGTTTACAATAAAGCGAATGAATTTCAATGAAACTCACTCACTGAAAAAAGCGTAAATTAAGTATAAAGAAAGTTAAATGCCAAAATTAAAGTAAATAATTTTTTTTAAATTACATACAATGTATTTAAAAATACGCTACAAAAATAAAAAACAAACTGAATTGTTAAATTGGATTCACGGTGCAAAAACGCAGCGGCAGATGAAACCAATTTGCTGAAATTGGAAGAAAAAAAAAATAGCAACAAATAAACGAAAAAAAATTTATTTATAAATTGCAGCTGTTTTTAATTTTTTTTTTTTTTTTTTTCGTTTATGCAAAATTTTTATTAGGTTTTTTCTTCTTGTTCATTGCTGAAAATCAAATTTAATTTGTCAAAAACATTTGCAAAAGCATTAAATAATTACACAAAAACATCAGAAAATACAAATGAAACAAAAAATATCTATGGCACATATGTGAAATGAAAAATAAATGAAATAATAACAATTTGTTATTTTGTTAAAGTTGCAAAAATGGAACAGGGAAAATACAACAACGAATTGAAAGTAGCACGCCTCATTTATTATTTCAAAAGGAGGACAGTGAAAGGACCGATTTAAAAGAGAGGCAACGAGAGATTGAACGAGGAAAGAGAAAAATTGTGTACAGCAAGGGTGTGACAAATAGCGAAGAGAGGGACTAGAGGCGGCAGCTGTTATGAAGAGAGAGAGAGAGAGAGAGAGAGAGAGAGAGAGAGAACATTTTAAGCTGAGAGGAGAAATAAGTAAGACACAATCGTAAGAGAGGGTAAAAAACAAAAGTTAACAAACAATTACCAGCTGTTTACACACACACAATTGCACACATTCATTATAAATGCATAGAAATGTAAAGCGGCCGCCTAAAAGTATGCACTAATTAAACGATTGTGCAAAAATGTTGCCTGTCATGTGTCAGCTCGGCATATTATTAAAAATTTATATTGAATTTCATGATTACTTTTTTTCGTTCTTTTTTAATTTGATGGCGTTTTGTTTTACATTTTAATATCGCATTTTAAAACATTTGCATTTTTTGCGTTTTTCCCGTTTTTCTGTTTTTGTGCTTGTGCTTGTGCATATTTAATTCAATTTTATTATGCGCTAAATTGCGGCTATCTAAAAAAAACAAACAAAGAGACAAAAAAACAAAAATAAGCCAAGAATAAATAAACAAATAAATACAATTTCACATTAAATTAACGAATATTAAATTAAAATAACTAAAATAACACCAACAAAAATAAATAGCAACATTAGGTAGAGGGGGAAAAAAATTCTCAAACAAATTAATTAAAATTTAATTTTATTATACTTAATGCATTCATTGTAAATTCTCGTGTAATATAATTAAAAAAAAATTCAATGAAATTGGATACATTCATACCATAAATACACGCCTTTTATCTCCCTGCCCCCCCCCCCCCCTCTCTCTCTCTCACTCTCTCAATGTAGAGCTCCATTATTTACTTTTGTGTACCTGTATGTGGACTTGTGGGTATTTCGAGCATAACCTTTCTATGTCATAATTTGCGGTTTTTCGCATTTATGCGCTGACATTGCGGCTATTTTCTCTCTTTATTAAAAAATTAAAAAAAATTAAACATAATGCAGTAATTTACGAAGAGACTAACAAAAGTTCGTTGAGTGGGATGACAAGCATAGATGCACTTCCTCTCGGAGACCAACAGATAGAATGGCGAATCTGGAGAACTGGAGGGTACTTATAATTGTGTATACCATAATTCCTACTACAATATTTATCCCGAAGTTCAGTCAGAAATTTAACATCATTTCACGAAGCAAGAAGGAAGGAATCAAATTTCATTCTTTCTCGCATTGAAATATTTAATGCCAATGAAAGCTCAATTTCATTGGGAAGTCAAAAATGTAATGCGATGTTTAATGGATTCGAGAAATTTTAATTCACAAATCATAGAAAAGAACATAGTATGGTACTTAAAACATTTTCAGCGATAACGAGGTATGATCAAAAAATAACCGTTATTTTCAATTTTTTCAAAAACTATTTATTTATTATATTATATCAACAACTATCTTGTTCCCTTCAAAATAATCCCCCTCAGATATAATACACTTATGCCAGCGTTTTTTCCAATCCTCGAAACACTTCTGAAACGCGCATTTTGGTATCGCCAACAGCTCCTGTTTCGATTTTTCTTTTATCTCTTCAATCGTAGCAAAACGCTTTCCTTTCATCGGTGTCTTCAGTTTTGGGAAGAGGAAAATGTCAGCGGGGGCCAAGTCCGGTGAATACGGTGGTTGAGGCATGGTAACGGTGTTGTTTTTGGCCAAAAACTTACGTACAAGCGACGTTGTTTTTGCTCAAAATTTAGCAATTTTGGAACAATCTTCACTGCCGCACGTTTCATGCCTAAAACATCCGTAAAAATTGCTTGGCATGAGCCGAACAATATGCCAACATCATCAGCAACCTCTTTGATAGTGATTCGACGATTATCCAAAATCATTTTCTTCACTGCGTCAATGTTTTCATCGGTTGTTGATGTGCTCGGGCGACCAGGACGAGCATCGTCATTGACATCTTCTCGGCCTTCCTTAAACCGTTGTGGTTATACCACAATTGAACTTGTGTTCTGCTCATAGTAGTAGACTCGCCAAAGGCCACAGTCAACATTTCAAATATCCGTGCCCATTTAATTTCATTTTTTACACAAAACTGAATACAGTTCCTTTGATCCATTTTTTCGAATAGTAAAAAATCGAAGAGCACACCAAAACACGACTAACCTTTTTATCTGTCAAAAACAAACTGACAATGCAAAATGGTTGGTATTGCCAACATATATGACAGACATGTGTACCAACATAACAGAAAAAAAAATGCGAAAAACGAACATACGTAACTCACGAAATTTCCAAATAACGGTTATTTTTTGATCACACCTAATATGTACTGAAACTTTTGTTTCTAATCTCGTTTTTGTTAGTTCCCCACAATCGCCACCACCTCAATTGAAACTGATTGAAACTGTATAACTGTCACTGTTCATAACCCATTTACCATACATGCATAATATTCAAAGCATTCTACATGGTTTACTAAGTATAGAAATTAAATTTTAATATTTAATCTGGTGCATACATAAATAAATGAACACATTTTATTATACAAATATGGTATAACCCATAATCACATTGAATTCTATGTATACCATATATTGTATACTCGTATGAATGTATTTTAAATGGTACCCAGATATTTTCATATGTATATATATTTTTCATTTTCATTTTTCATTTCCCAAAAACACTGCTAAAAGTTTAGTTTGTAAAATTAGATTTCGTTTGAAATTAATTTAAATTGTTTACTATATAAATTTCGGTTTTAATTATTCACATATCACACGCTCGTTCGCATTTACAAAGTGCCTAAATAAATTGATAAAATAATATTGTATCGTAATATGTGATATTGAAAGAGCGACAGCGTTTATGCAATTCTGTGCGTGAATTGAAGATAGTGTCATATTGGCGATTTATAGTGTGTGTTAAAGCTAAACTCGAAACAGTCACAGAGTTAACCTAACAAAATAGATTGAGAGCAGATTCAAAATTTAGGAGAAATAATTTAATTTTCATTAAATACATTTATAGAGCCTGGGAAAGAACAAAATAGAAGCAGAAGTGAATAAAGTCTCTACAGGAAATCAATCACAATGGTTTTAAAATGATGGGAATTGAAACAAAATTGAACGAGAGCTCAAATTAATTGACACTTTAATGCCATTTGAACATTTCAATGTCACTAAAATTTAAATGCTATTGTACTTAACATGAGTTGAATTCCACTAGAACTGAAAATTTAAATGGTAATGGAAGCTCAATTTGATTATCATTATCATTTCAATGCTAATGACAACTCAATTACATTGACTTTGAAAATTTTACCACTGATATCATTTGAATTGCATAACCACTGAAAATTTCAATGCTACTGAGAGCCATTGAAGATTTTAATACGAATAAAAACTCAATTTCATTGGTATTGAAAATGTTAATGCTAACATGACTTGAATTTCATTATCAATACAAATATATGTAATGCTATTTAAAGCTCAAATTCATTGCCATTAAAAATTATAAGACTTTCATTTAAAATTTCAATGCTAATGACAACTCAATTACATTGACTTTGAAAATTTTAACACTGATATCATTTGAATTGCATAACCACTGAAAATTTCAATGCTAGTGAGAGCCATTGAAGATTTTAATACGAATAAAAACTCAATTTCATTGGTATTGAAAATGTTAATGCTAACATGACTTGAATTTCATTATCAATAAAAATATATGTAATGCTCACTAAAGCTCAAATTCATTGCCATTAAAAATTAAAAGGCTTTCTAGATTTAATTTGTTATAAATATAAATTTCAAAGTCAATAAGAGCTCAATCTCTCATTGGTACTAACATTTTTAAAGGTAAGAAAAATTGAATTTTTTTGGTAACAATGCTGATGCTGAGTACATTTCATTGTCATTGGAAGTTGTAATGCTACACAAAACTCAATTTCATTGGCATTGGAACTTTGAAAGCAAAAACGATTTCAGTTCGATTGAATATTTTAATGCTAATGAAAACTTTATTACACTACCATTGAGTAGTTTAAAGCTAATATTTAAAGTTGAATTCCATTGTCACTGAAAATTTAATCGAAAAAGATTTTTTTTTATTTATTGGAGAAGATTGTAAAACCAACGAAATTTCAATGCTAATGAGTTGAAATGCATTATCACTAAAAACTAAAGTGCTAATGAAAACTTAAAACCATCGGCATTGAAATTTTAATGCTAATGGAAACGCAAACGCTTCAAATTTGACTGGAATTGATTATAACTGAAAATTTTGTGCTAATTGAAACTAATTTTTTTTTCGATACAGTTTTTTTTTTTCGATACAGTCAACACTCCAATGAATGAACTGCCTAAGAAAGCCAAGCCACTAGGCTGTTTCTTTCGACACGTCAAAAATATGTTCGTTCCAACGAACATCACATTGGACGGACATGCCCAGAAAATCCAGAGTCGCTGTCTCCGCAATAGCTACCCCCCCACCCATATCTATGTGGGGTAACGGGGGGTTGAAAAACTCATTTGTGAGATAACAGACAGCAATGGGTCTTACGCGCATTGAACTCAACTCTATTCGTGAGACTGCACTCGGAGATTGGCTGGAGATCTTTATTGAGTGAGTCGTTCATAACATGCCCTTTCCGCTCAATCTCCAAAGAGTCGGGACGTTTTGAACAGGCATATGAATGAGATATAGTATGGTGCGGTGATCTGCAACCGAGTAAGTGGGATTCTTCGTTAATTACAAAAGATCATTAATGAAGACAAGGAAAAGGGTAGGTGAGAGGACTGAACCCTTAATGACAAAATCTTCCGATTTGAATTTGAACTGAATTACATTAGCACTGTAAATCTTAATGCAAATGAAGGCTCAATTTCACTGGCATTGCACATCTTAATGCCAACTCTGAACTAATTTTTATTTTAATTGCAAATTCAGTGGGAGCTTTAGATACATACATACATACATACATACAATAAGCAAGCATCTCCCTTAGCCAATGTTCTCCGTTATCAATGAGTTGGAACTAGAATTACAATTTTCAAAATCAATGCAATTCAACTCACATTATTTTGTATGAACAATTGTAACTTAAAACTAAAAAGCTATAGTAAATTTAGTTATTATCTTCTACTACTTATAAGCTTACCAATTAAATATTTCCCAAAGAAATTCTTTTCCTTTTTGATTAATGTCTGATGAAAGCAAATATGTATGTATGAGAAATTACTTGCATGAAATTTATTCAACTTATATTTTTCATTTCATTCTAGATATTGTACAATATCAAGTAGCATTACATAGTGAGAATACCGAAGACATACGCGTAATAACACTCAAAACCTATGCACATGTGAATACCCAGCAGAACACCCAGGCGGCTTCCCCAAGTATAGCATATGGATATTTTTCCTGGTTTCTCTGTTGCTAGACTAATATAACTGGACCTGAAGTAAACGGTTTTATATGTATAGGTGTCTATGGTAAGTATGTCTTTGTTTTGATTACTTCTTCCAAATGGAACCCAGTCTCTAGTTGAGTGAGACTTTTGAGTGAGACTTTTGAGCGAGACTTTCGAGTGAGACTTTTGAGCGAGACTTTCGAGCGAGACTTTTGAGCGAGACTTTTGAGTGAATAAGTAAATTTACTCAAATTGAAATATGACATGGAGGATTTTATGGAATAAACTAAGTACCTGCATACATGTAAAGATTCAAATCAACTCGAAAATGTCCTATTGAGAAATTATTGTAATTTTTTATTTATGTATAAAGCTTATACGTTTTCCTGCTGGGCACACGCACAAGCTTGTATAAAATTACACACGTGCACTCCACACACTTTTCGTTTTTTATTTCATCAGATTTTTCTCTATCACAATTGCTGGCTGACTGTGTTCATTTAACAGTTGGATATCAATTTTAAAAATTAATTTTCATTTAATTTTTGAAAACTATGGAATTTCAGTTAATACAAAACGGAAAATGTAGAATTAATTTATATTTATTACTTGATAAATTCATTCAAAAAAAGCACACCATTAACAATTATTTTAACACATATTGAGCAGTAATTTTAAAGGTGAAATATGACGAATCTTGGAGGGAGGAAGATTAACTCCCTGTGGATAGATTTTCGTTTCATTGAAATCATGAAAATAATTAATGACCATTGAGTAATTGTAAATAAACTTAAAAAAATTCATTGAAATCGATTTCATAACCTTATGTAATTGTAAATAGTTATAGCATAAATTTGTATTACAATTTTCTTTGTTTTGAATATTTGCCAAGAATTGCTATACTTACTACTGTGGGCAAAAGTTAGTAAGACTTTTTAATTTAAATTTCGCGCGGAAACCCATTCATCAAAATATTATTTTTTTAAGGTTGACGATTGAATTCATTGAATAACATACGCAATGCAATTTTTATTCAGAATTTATTTCGTCATTAATGACGACATTGATGTACCGACGACCTACAATGACGAGGTCTTAACAGACATCACAAGGCTGAAAACTAATCGGGATGCGGGTGCCTGCTGAGTTGTTTAAAACTTCAGAATATGTTCAGATAAAAGCATTCCAAGTGATTGGCACCTGAAAGTACTCTGCCCAATCCAATATTGAATATGGTTTGAATATTCAATTGAAGCGATTCGCCAATAAGCAGATTGGTTCTTAATTAGAAAGAAAACTGCCTTCGATAGCAAGATTGTGAATCACTAGAAAGCAATAAAGGGGTCTAGTGAATGAGTGCTAGACTGGAGTTCCACTAGCCTCAAGATCGATTCCCACACAGCGAAAATTGTGATAAAATTGATAAAAGTGTACGAGGGTAGATCAATTAGTACCCGTGTGTGAAGACAGGTGGCGTTGCTGAGGGAAGTTGGCATTACCGTCGTGTACTGCCATCTGTTACACGACACTACACTAAACTGATTTAGAGGTTAGTTTTTATTTGGCAGCCATTAGTATCACACGTGTTTGGTGTTTCGCGATAAAATGGAAAAAGAACAATATCGATCCGTAATTTGCTTTTTATTTTTGGATGGAAAAACATGCGAAGAAATAAAAGCGAAGTTGGATGCTGAGTATGGGGACCCTTCACCATCTATGGCAACCGTAAGATATTGGTTCAACGAATTTAAACGTGGTCGTACATCTGTTTTTGATGAGGAGCGCCCAGGCCGCCCGGCACCCGTGGTTACCGAGGAAATCGATAAAAAAGTCCACGTCATGATTCTTGCTGATCGCCGAACGAAAGTGCGCGAAGTAGCAGAAGCCGTAGGAGTGTCGTACGGAACGGTAGTTAATATTTTACATGAGAATGGCGTCGGTCCGATGGGTGCCGCGATTGCTTACGATGGACAACAAGCGGATACGGAATTATCGCGGCCAAATTGCATGAATTGAACTGCGAATTGCTGCCGCACCCACCGTACTCGTCCGACTTGGCTCGCTGCGACTTCTTTCTGTTCCCCAACATGAAAACGTGGCTCGGTGGAAAAAAATTCAGCTCAAACGAGGAGGCTATCGTCGAGACAGAAGCGTATTGTGAAGAATTTGACACATCGTATATTTTGGAGGGGTTAAAAAAAATGGCAGAAACGTTGGGAAAATTGTATTGTACTAAAAGGAGATTACGTTGAAAAATAGAGAAAAAAAATGTGTGAAAAACTTGCCTCTTCATTCCTAACACGGATACTTCTTGATCTACCCTCGTATAGTCTAGTTCGTTCTTAAAGAATTGATGGCTTGGTGCTTAAAGTTAACTGGAGTTGTCTGTAGTCGTCTAGTCGCCACGTTTGATGCTACTTAAGTAAGAAAATACCTAATCGTTTTGGAACAGCTCCTACTAAATCCGTATTTGAGTGTTATTACTTCATGTATCATAGACTGGCTACTTCTCACTGATAATTTCATATATTCAAATTTCAAATGAATTAATTTCATTACATGGACCAAGAAGTAAAGATTCACGAAGGACTAAGGAATGTTAGATTAGATTTTTCACCATTCTTTAGAAGAAACGAAAATCTTGCTTGGCCTTAGACTAGACTGTTTTGCAACCTATTTTGCCATAATAATAATATGTAGTAAAAAAAAAATAAATAATTTGTTTCATAAATGAATACCATGTTATCACCCTAGCCCTTAATCGCCCAATCTTCGGCGATACATTTTAATATTTAACAATTTCTTATTTCACAATAATCTCAAACACGCAACACTCTGTCTGCTACAAGAATATGTTAAATGAGGTATGCATACAAGTTAATCACAGTACAGAAAAACAAAGTAAAGTAAGTACAAAGTGTAAAGAACCAATATGCTCTCGCTCATGGAAGTAGGGGATGCCACTCCTACTACATACATATGTACTTCTTCCAGTGTAAACGTGTGCAATGCCAAAAAAGAGCCAAAAAAAAAAGAAAAGACATTCTTCAAAACAAAACAAAAAACAATTTTATTTTTATTGCAACAATTTTAATATGCAGCGCAAGATACCGCAAGACTCTCAGCGGGCAGTATGTGTGTAGAGGGTTAAACATATATGGTGCACGTAACACCCAACATAAAAATTGACAGTATAACTGACAGATAGTAAAAAGCGGGTGAAATGCAAGAGAGCTCAACAATAACTGTACCTCAAGAAACCTAAAAAAGCACAGGGACACATTTCTCAACTTGTATGATACTGCCGTCTGCCGTCAAAGTGAAGACAAATAAACACAAATAAATAAAATCATCGTAAGGATATGGAAAAAACTTGGATATGGAGATACTTTGTTTTTGATTTGTGACAGAAAAGTGTAGAGGTTGTGTACATGGAACAATGAGGGGGTCTTTGAGTGCTGAAGTGAATGTGAGTGGATGTGTTTGTATGTACATATGTAGGAGATTCAGTGTGGAACCTGGTCGTAGATGAAAGGAACAATATTGTTGCCATTCTTCCTTCATTCATTCTTTCAGTTAGTACATACTTTTTTGCAATTTATTTGGTATTTGTTTATTCGGTTGCTGATTTCAGTTGAGTTTTATTTACTGAACTTTATTTGTTTTGTCTTCGAATCTTCCGCAATATATTTGAAGCTATTATTCTGAAAAACAAAAACAAGTAAGTATGTATACAACAAATAAATAAACAAATAACAAGCAAATATGTAGTAGGCACTCAAATAAAAACATGCATTAAAAAATTAAATGAAAATGTGCTTCAGCTGCTGGGACGTTGTAGCAGAAGGAAGTGAAGGAAGTTTTATTCCCAGTGAGGAAAATGTTCTAATTTGGAACCATTAAGAGACTTTCATATTCACATATAACGTCACATTTTATATTACCAATCCCCAGATTTCATCCATTCTTGTTATACCATGTCACAGAGCATCTCTCGGAAAAATTACTGCCATAGAATTCCATATGCCACAGTATTTCAGAAACCTCCGGGAATGGATTAGAGAAGATAATGCTTTGACTTATATATCTTAAGAGCTTCTTCAAACAGTTTTCTTTTAGTTCGTTTCTCCAAGTGTGAACCAAAACCGTGCCAACTAGAGATCCCCAGTCAACCACTATTTAACAAGAAATAACACTCACATTCACTTCATTTTTGACGTGTCGCACAAGAAGCAGCCAAGTGTCTCGGTGTAAAAAATGTTTCACTCCGGCTGATCTCCGAACGATCTACACCAACTATATACGTCTTAAATTGCAGTTTAATTCGCACCTACGAGCTGGAGCTTCATGAACGCAACTGGAGCGCGTGGACCGTATCTAACGTCGAGCGATAAAGCTAATTGGAGACAGTAGAGTTTCCAGCTCTATTGACTCCTTGGTACATTGTCGTTTCGACTTTGGCTTTTGTGGCTTTTGTCTCTTTGTTCTATCTTTACTTCCATGGTAGATGTTCTGCTGAGATACGCAAGCTAATGCCGCCAGTTCACGATCAGCAAGCGGAACTCACGCACTCCACGTAAACACGGTGTTCCTCCGCACTACGCATTACACAGAAAGTTCTTTTACCTATCGTACCATGCGTATTTGAAATAAGCTCCCTACAAATACTTATGTTTCCCGTTTATTATGACACTTGCAACTTAAAAGCAAACGCTCATAACTACTTCTCCCTCCTTCTTCCTCCCACCTTTCAATCTTCCTTCCAATCAACACAATGCTCTGCATTTATGTGTGTTGACTGAATTACTGAATTGAATCTTGAATCTTGAAAGTAATTTTGCGTTTTTTTTTTAATATTTTCTTAGCCTCAAAATTAATTTTTCCCATTATTTTTTTTTTTTACTTTTCAAGCAGGTGTAATATCTCCAAAACCGCTTGATATATTACTTTGAAATTTGGTAGTTTTCTATCTGAGGAACTCATTCAATTCCCATTTTTTTTTTATCAGTTGTAATCCTTTAACTCCATATCAATTTTTCCAGGTAGTTGCTTCGTTTTGGCAGGCACAATATCTCAAAAACTGCTCGAAGTAATGCTTTGATGTTTGGTATTTCTATATCCGAATAACTCATTCTTCAAATAATCCCTTTTTCTTCACACATTATCTTTTTTTCACTTGATGGTATAAGCCTTTAGTATAAGTATTACCAAAACTTATTAACCGGACCGAAGCAGGTTTTCTCAGAGGGAGAAAGGAGTGCGAGCGGTTTGCTGAGCAAGTACGAGAGTGAGAGCTTTGCACTCTGAGGAAGTCATTCAATGCAATTTTTGTTTGCTTTTACTCAACGAGTGCTGCAAAATTTTTATGTGCATACATACATACATACATACATAGTAAACAAAAATAATAAAAATAATAAAATGAGCTAAAAGAGAGATGCTTGAAATGTGATTAATAGTATGCGGAGCAAGTGCATGAGGCACTTTCATACACTACTTACATACAATGCAATCTAACTCTCTCTCTCTCTCTCTCTCTCTCTCTCTCGCTCTCTCTCTCTCTCTCTCTCTTTTAAAATCTGTTTACGTAAGCGCCTTAGGGTATGCAATAACATAAGGATAACAATAATAATATGTTAATATGATGATTTTACCAACAAACACTTACTTTATGTGCGTGAGTGCTTGTGCTGCGCTGCGCTGCGCTACTTCACTTACTTTCTGAGTGGCTTTGCGTTCACAACTGATTTAAGTCCAAATAAATGTACTGCAAAGATAAGATAAAATATTTGTAAATAAAATAAAACAAAGATTACCATATAAAGGGTGTTTTTGTTTAGAAGTGTGGTTTTCAATCTGGCAATTCTTTTTTCGGAGTTGGTCTTTTTGACAGCTGTCACTTGATTTATGCTCAGTTTGGTTTGCCATTTCATCATGAATAGATTTCATCATTTACGCCTGAACAATGTTTGCAAATTATTGAAATTTATTATCAAAATTTATGCGCTGTGAAAAAAGTGTTTCGCAAGCAGCGACGAGGCTCATTTTTGGCTCAAAGGATACGTGAATAAGCAGAATTGCCGTATTTGGAGTTAAAACCAGTCAGAGGCAATTCAGCAGCTACCAATGCATTCCGAAAAATGCACTTTTTGGTGCGGTTTATGGGCAGGCGGCATCATTGGGTCGTACTTTTTCAAAGACGATGAAGCCCGCAACGTTACGGTCAATGGAGAAAGATACCGTTCCATTATAACTCTTTTTTTGACCGAAAATGCTAGAATTGGACTTGGCCGACATGTGGTTCCAACAGGACGGTGCCACATGCCACATGTCACACTGCACGCGAAACCATGCATCAATTGAGAGGCGAATTTGGTGAGCAGTTAATCTCACGTTTTGGTGTAGTCAATTGGCCACCAAGATCGTGTGATTTGATCCCGTTACTATTTTTTGTGCAGCTATGTTAAGTCTCTTGTCTATAGGGACCAGCCAAACACGATTACTGCTTTGGAAGCCAACATTGAACGAGTCATCGGTGAGATTCCGAGATTCCGACCGAAATGTGTGTAAAAGTGTGCCAAAATTTGGCCTTCAGAATGGACCACTTTAAGCATAGCCGCGAGCAACATTCAAGTGAAATTACATTTTAAAAGTAAATGGCAGGCATTGATTTATCGATTTCTGTGTTTTTTTTTTCATTTTCAAAATCCAAACTCTTAAAAAAATCACCCTATACATACATACAGCCAATATGCATAGAAAGTTCTTAATTAGATTTATTTGTTTATTTATGATAGCAGTTTTTCATGTATGCTTTGTTCGTATAAGATATAGCCTGCCTTTAGGCGCTCGCAAATGCTCAATGCAAGCATTTAACTTTGATTTTGTATGCTGTACATGTGTGTTTTCCTATTCGAAATGGGATTTATTTACCAGAATTAACAAGGCTATTTATTATATGTAGCTTATATGTAAAACTTCATTTGATTTGATTTGATTTGATTTGGCCTAAATTAAAGCGCCTAAACGTCGGAAAAGATTTAATTACTTACTTACTTACTTAGCTGGCAACATGTATTTAAAGCAAAATATATGTACAAAAAACAAAACAAAAAACACATAACAAACACAAAGCATACAAGTTAAACTGAATTTTAGTAAACCATATTCTTTAAATTTTCTTTACTAATTTTCTACAAATTTCAAATGAAAAACTTGGTGAAAAGTTGGAGCAACATCATTTTCATTCATATGTATGTCCAATATAAAAGTTATTAATGAAATTTGACAAGTTGAAAGTTGTTTATTTATATTTTACTACACTGCAACCGAAAAACTTTAAGAAACACTTTAACCAAAATCTTCGCACACAAAAATGCATACATATAACAAGAGAGTTGTGTGCAAAAGTTTAATAAGCACACACACACGCACACACGCACACACAAACAGAGAGAGAGAGAGCATTTCACACACTTACACCTCATTCAACACACTTGGAGACACATACACCCACCCATCTCACATAACTGTCAGCTCTGTCATCTTACATAAAAGAAAAGTATTTGTTTTTGTCGTCTCTTTTGCCTACCTCTCTCCACAGAGTATGAGTAGTAGCACAGCACATAAGTATATTGTGTATTTGCTTATTTTTCTATTTATTTTTATCGCACTCTTGCTACAATTCTTACTATACATACAATGGCATCTTTTGGCAGTTTCAAGTGTCATTGTTGCAAATTTGAGAGACGCATCCATTGCGCTGTACTGGCAGAAGCAGCCACTGCAGCAGCCGCAACAGTATCAGCTAGCAGCAGTTGAAGCAACTGCAGCAGCATTTCCAACACACACAGCAGATGCGTACAAGTGGAAGCAAAGCAGGAGCTAGTTGCTGTTGAAAGTAGGAGCAGAAGAAAAACTTAAAAGTAAAAGTTACTATTTGTTTATTTGATTATTTTCGTTTTTCGTTTTTCTTTATTCTTTTCTGTTATGAAGTAGAAACTTTTGACGAAATCGAAATCTACTGTAACTGCAAATTTAACGCTTGCTTAACATGTTCTTCTTTGATTCTTGTTTGAAGAAATGGCAGCAGGCGAACGAACTTGAAAGATTTAACGTTCGAAAATGTAATCGGCTGAACGGGAGAAGTTAAGGCGCCACATACTTTTACCATATGTAAAGGGAAAGGCGAAACTTTTAATAACTATTAACAAAATGAGTTAATCAGGACAATCAGGGATTGATGAAAACTGAATAAATTAATTAATTAAATCAATTTCAGCACTATATCTCAAAAAGCTTTGGAGATTTTTTTAATAAATTTCAAATGAATAGTTGTGATTAGTCAGGAAACATACAGAAAAGGTTAAATGCTTCAAAAAAACATTAAGAAATTGGTATTATAGAAAATTACAATTTCGCGTCTTTTAAAGTTTTCGAGATATTTTGATAAATTTTTATAAAAGCAGAAGAGCAATCTGAATTCTGACTTACTCATTAATAAGTATTTAGTTGTAGTCAATTATCAAATTCACAAAGATGGAAAATTGATGCAAAAAAATTATCAAAAATTTATAATATTAAGTAGAAAAATTTACCAAATAATATTCCCCCAAGGTTTTTTGAAATAAAAAAAAAATAAAAAAAATCCATGTGAACAATAAAAATTAAATTAACTACGCACAGGATCAGTAAATTATTTCCGATCAAATTCGAAAAAATTGTTTATCTATCAATTTTCAACTTTATATCTCATAAAGTTATTGCGATAATTTTCGAAAACCCGATTTGCAGCACCAAATTTGTTGAAGAACGAACACACAAATTAAGATGAAGATTATTAAGAAAGAAAGAAAGAAAGAAGGAAAGAAGAAAGTTTATTTATGAAAAATCTTTATTGATCAATTTTTCGCATCAAATCTCCTAAGGGTTTACAAATTTAATACAATATTCGAGTTGTGGTCGCTGTGGTGTAGTGGTAGTGCGTTGGACTGCTACGCAGAGTGGCCGGGGTTCGAATCTCGGCACAGGCAAAATCAAAAATTAGAAAAAATTATTTTTCTACACGGCACCACCTCTTGGCAGGCAATAGCAAACCTACAAGAGTAAAAATTGCTATGAAAAGCTTTTCACTTCGCCGTTCGGATTCGGCATTAAACTGTAGGTCCCTTCCATTCATGTACAAATATAACACGCACAACATGAGTGGATGCGAAAAGTTCGGCCTAGGCCCTCCATGGGCTGTTGTGCCAATAAAAGTAAGTAATTCGAGTTATGAATTCGAAACCAAATCGATTGTTAACAAGAAGAGAAATCTTAGGCTTCAGTATACTTTTACTTTTTACTTTTAATGGTACAACAGCCCATGGAGGGTCTAGGCCGAGCTTTTCGCATCCACTCATGTTGTGCGTGTTATATTTGTACATGAATGGAAGGGACCTACAGTTTAATGCCGAATCCGAACGGCGAGTGAAAAGCTTTTCACAGGCAATTTTTACTCTTGTAGGTTTGCCATTGCATGCCAAGAGGTGGTGCCGTATAGAAAAAATTTTTTTTCTACCGTTTTTGATTTTGCCTGTGCCGAGATTTGAACCCCGGACACTCTGCGTGGCAGTCCAACGTCCAGTGTCAATTCCTGCAAAACTACAAAGTACTTTGTAAAAGAAGCTGACAGGGAAATATCTTCTTCTTCATCGGGAATGAGAGAATCTGCACATACGGTCCATATAGGATCCAAGGGGTATCGTTGACGATCCAAAGGTGATACTACATAGCATTGTCTTTGTTATTGTCCAACCTCGACAAAAGGAAGGAGACGCATACTGGGTAGTAATGTTTTACCGGCAGGTTCTACCCAGTCTATTAATGTACCTAAAATTGTTAAAGGTGCAATGCACTAAAAGAAATCTAAGAAGATTGGGGGTAGGGTGTGTAAAACTCTTGTTACCTTTTTTTGCACTTTTATAATGATTTGCTTCTTCTCATTTGCTTCTTTACCGTCTTCTGTCTTTTCTATCTGGGCAAAGTACAATGCACCAACGGACTGAGTGCGATTGAAGGCCCTCCTGTTCACAACTAACCTAATCTAATTAATCAACAAATACAAAGTGAAAAAAGTTAATATTACAGATATTTTCAGTGCCATATCTTCAGAAGTTTTGGAGATACTTAGATATTTTGTGTTAAATTAAAATAAATCAAGTAAGTATAATCAGAATCTGAAAGTTATTTCCGAACTAATCGAAAAAATTATACCAATTTTCAGCACAACATCTCACAACAATTTTGAGATAATTTTAGAAAAACCGATTTCTACTGAAATGTTTAGAGAGTGAAGACACGGAATAATAGGTTAATTTTCAGCATCATATCTCGTAGGGTTTCTGAGATTTAATAGTTTTCGAGTCATACTTATTAAAAAAAAATTTTTGTAAATGATTGGTACAAGAGAACTCCGAAATTTAACTATATTACATATTTTCCTTCTTCCTAACTATATTACATATTTCCTTCTGATTCGCCTTCTAATTATTGAATGATTTGAACCCTAGAGAATATATGAAATATGTGGGAAAATCGGAGACACACAAGTGAACGAAAAATATCGAAATTGCATTTTAAAGAATTTCGCGTGTCACCTCAAAACTAAACAGAATACTCTACTGTAATTTGTAAGTATATATATATATCTATAAAGAGATTAAATTTGCATGATAAGCTTACAAATTTAACTAAAACCAATAGAACATTATATCAAACCATAGACACATCCACACAGCCAACAAAACAAAAGACCTTCAACTGCAAAACAAAAAAAAAGAAGAAAAAAAAGAGTTAAACTTTTAAGTAAAATATAAAAGTTTCGTAAGCAGAAAGTAGACAAAAAGAAAAACAAAGAAAAAGTATGTACCATATAAAGAAAATCTCTGAATTCACACTCAATTTTTGATGTGTGAGTCTCTTCATTTTTGCTCGCAACTCGTGTGTGTGCTTGTGTGTGTGTGTGTGTGAGTGTGTGTGTAGAAGCAAATATAATTTTCTTTTTATTTCTTGCGCTGATGGAAGCAAGCGACGCGCAAAGGCGTATGACAAACAAAAAAAAAACAAAAAAAAAACGCTAGCACTTAAGCGTTAAGTTGATATGATGTAAGAATAGATGCTGGTGCTAGTGCTGCATACCGCTAGCATGAGGCATGTGTCAGGATTTGATTGCATATTACACATGCCGGTAGTAGCGAAGAAGCCTGTCTCTCTTTTCCGTCTCTCTCTCACTCTCTCTCTGTTACACCAACTTCTTCTAGCATCATACACACCCAGCATCAAAGCATTTTTTTTAATTGCTGTAGTACTACAAATATTTAATTTGAAGCTTTCTTTGTAAGAAAGCATCGCTCGCGACATGAATTTGATTTGATTTTGTTTGTTTTTCTCTGTTGCGCAAAAGCCTAAAAAACTGAAATTAAGTACATACCATATGTATGTACATAAGCGGATTAAATTTGTGCGAGAAAGCAAAAATCAAACAGGAAAAAAGTACAATTTTATACCCGTTTTTATGCACACTTGCGTGAAAAGTTTTATATTTGTTTTGTTTTTTTTTTTTTTTTTTTTTGTTGCAAAATTAAAATCTATAAATTGACAACCGCTAATGTGCTTCTTATCCAGCTGTCAGTTATAGTCTGTCAGCTGAGCTGTTAGCTACCTTTCGGGCTACCTTAACCATAACCACACCTGTCGAAACTGACATTAAATACATATTTTAAGCGCTACATTTTGACAGATCAAACAACGCAGCAAAAATTATGCATATGGCTATAATAAGTAGCCTCTGAAAACTACAAACGATATAAAAAATTTATAGCATACTTTTTGGTATGCTTACATGCTAAGTATTTTCATAACATCAATTTATAAAGTGAATATTCACAAATTTATTATAATTGAATTACTTTGTCAAGCTAAACACACTAAATTATTTTATCTCATGCGAGTATTTTAACCAAAATTACATGTAATAATAAAATACAATTTCACATGCAAAATGTTTCCACCACAACAAAAAAAAGAAACAAAAATGCAGCAAAGCATACGTTTTTATTCGATTAAAATTTAAAACAAAAATACGCTCCAGAGTACACACACATGCACAATGCAGAAAGCAGAATGCAGAGAGAGAGAAAGAGAGAGTTAGAAAATTAGCATGTAGGAAAATGAATGAAGCCAATTACAACTGAGAGCAAGAGCAATCACACTTGCTTGCTATACCGAGCCCCTCGTTGTACACTCTCAGCAATTAGACGTTCACAAAACACATGCAAAATGTAGTGGGTGTACGTTTGTATATAGGTACATCCTACTCTACACTCTAATTTTCTTTCCATACTCTCAGTCACCCATACTTTTACTCACTCATCGTGTAATATATACCTATGTGTGTGTATGTTTTTCTGATAGGCAGCAAAGGACATGCTCAATTCAGTGCCGTAATACTCTCGTATACTCACACTTGGAAGAATGAGTAAAAAAACACATATTAAGTATTTTTTATGTATGCATGGGCAAATGTAGGAAATGTGGTTTTAAAACTGCATCAAACGAGAAATAAAACCCACAAAGCACAACAACTGTTCAAGTAAAGAACAACAACAGCAAGAACATAAGCAACAGCAAGCAGAAGCAGTAAGTAACAACAACCAGAGTAGTAGCAGCAACAGCATGTGTCACGCAATTTACGCACAAAAAGTGACATAAATACATACGACTACCACCTAGCAATAGAGACATTCGATATAATGTTACAAAAAAAAAACAAACAAGCAACAACATCATGCATCGAACATGTGAATTGCATGTTCTATGTATGTAGCTAAACAGCAATAACAACAACGACACCCAAAAAAAAAAACAACTACAGCAGCAATAGCAATTGTAGAAGTAGCAGTAGTAGCATGCAGCTCAATTTGACCTACGACGAATGCATAATTTTTCCGCTCACTCTCTTCAGCCAAAAATAAAAACAAAACAAACCAATAAAGGAAACAAACAACTGGCAGGAAGGCAACACTCACTACTACACTAGAGTAAAGGAAGAAGGCAGAGTAGTAGTAACTGTTACCGAATGAGAATTTTGAGGTTATTCGAAAATGTTTGCCTACAAGTGCTAACATACTCACACACAGAGAGTGAGGAAGAAGGAGAATGAGAAATTGCATGCATAGAAAAATTTGACACAAATTTACCAAGTTGCGGCCATCACATCCATTCTGCAACATCGCACTCGCAAACTGTTCTCTCATACTCCAAATATGTTCTCCCCCACACTTGCGATATGTTATTTCCCAATCCCATTACATGCTCTCTATTACTCTCTCTATCACTGCTCTGTGTTTGTGTAGTAATTAATGATTTTAACAACAACAATACTAACAACAACAAAAGCAAAACGACATTGTACAACAGCGTAATCTGGAAATAAAGTGTAAATGTTTTGGGGAAACTCCCACCATATTACTCCCACTCTCGTAGAACACCCGCTCGCTTATACCTCGCATTCTCTCTAACTCTCTACCTCTCATCTGTATGTGTATATATCACAAAAAAAATAAATATTTAACGCAAAGCTTTTACTGTTATCATTAGTATTTTGTTTATTTTTTCTCCCCCTACATACAACAACAACAAGGGTGCATGCATAATTAGTATTGCAGGGGTTAAGCTCTCTCGCACAACGTGGTTTTTGCATATACATACATTTACATCCATGCTGCGTACAAACGTATTCAAGTTAATTTTCAATGGTAATGCAATCGTGGCAAGCGTTAATACCATAAAAAGGTAAAGGGGTTGTATTTTGTTGTTGTTGTTGTGTACGCTCAAATGGGATTTTGTGGTTTATGTCACAATTAAGTGTTGTTGTCAATTTGTTTGTCAATAAATAAATTTAGCTTTAGTGTGAAATACAATGTAGGGGGGAGAGAGAGGGGAATTGAGTGCGGATAACGACCCGCTCGTGTTAGGTGGAACATAACAAATTAAACACACTACAGTGACAAATACTTGATATCATATTTCAGTGTGCTTATTGTGTGTAGTGTGTAGCATTGGAAATGGAAGAATCAAGTTGGCAAATAAATGAAACGGATAAATAGTAACAAATACACATGTACATATGTATTAATTGCTGAGTACATATTTATGTAGCTACATACTTCTCATGTGGTGAACATTTCTATGTAACATTTGATTTAGTAATTTAAGCAGGTAATTTGAATAGTTAATACGTACATAGCATTTTAGCAATTACATACAAACGAAGCTTGTTATAAGTTATAACTTAAGTTATACCGCAGAGCATGAGTTGAAAACATAAAACAACACAAAATCAAATGCAAAAAGTGAGCACTCTCTCTTCTGAAACTCTATTGTGCGTGTGTACTCTTATCAACTTTTAAGACATTCCATTATTCTCCTGTGGCCATGCTCAATGATGGGCAAAGAGCGAAGAAAGCTCCTCTGCTTCAATGTATTCTTTATGAGATGCTCGAAACTATTATGCTCGCGAGGAAGGTACTGCCAACAATGAGCCTGGCCACACCAGAGAAATTTTATGTAACATGTTTCAGTCAATTTGCACCAGGTTACTGCCTGGCATGCACATTCCCCCATCTCGCCTAAGAAATTCCGCATAATTGCTTTCGTGTGTCTACGCCTGTCAATGCTGGCATGCCAAATTGAGATTTCGTATTAGCTGTCAAAAAACTGAACATTTTTCTGTATGACGTAGGCGTCCTGCCAATTACCATGCCAGCTTATTTCTAACAAAATGTCAGTCTTGTAAAGGCAAATACGTTCTTTCATACAAGTTCTTCTATTCTCTTTGTTTCTTTCTCACGTAAAAATTTGTCTCTTTGGCAGGCTTCATTGAATTGGAAATATGGGTGCCAATTACTCTGCCTGTGAAAAAGTGTGAGTTTATTAGCTACTCTTAGTATTGTCATGCCAGCATTGGCAGTTGTAGGTGCTGTGTTAAACGAACAATTGTACAGAGTACATACAATTGTAGAGCTACATACATGCAAGAGAGAGCTTAATGTAGGTAAGATGAATTACCCGCTCTCAAGGTACTCTATTTTGATGTTCAACTCTGTCCACTCTGACTCTTCAATCCACTTTTACACGTTTCAAGACTTGAACGTCAAGTTTTGTTATTCTCTTTTAACTTGCCGATCGCATGAGTTGAAAACTTAAAACAATCATAGGCAAAGAGCGAAGAAAACTCCTCTGCTTCAATGTATTCTTTATGAGATGCTCGAAACCGTTATGCTAGCGAACAAGTTTGATTGACGCAACCATTTTGGGTACCCTTCTCTCCAACAAGTTCAAAATATAGGAATGGAAACTAACTCTTTCTCTTTCTCTTTTCTACCTATCTAATCTATTTGACGACATACATTATCAAATCCCCTAAAGGAAATCCCCTAAAGGAAATCCCCCCTTTTTAATAGTTTCTTCATAATTTACACCAAATATATAAATATCGAATTAATTTAAATTTGAAAGTATTCAATTCACGTACACTTGGTCGACTCAAAATCATAGAAACCTTTCTAAGAAAAATAAATAAAAACGAGAAAACCACTCAATAAAAAAAGTCAATCAACTTTCAATACCAATTATGTACTTTGGTATACGATGGATGTGTTCTACTCCGCCAATGCTGATTCTACTCTTCTTCTTCTCGTTTGAATTGCAAATCAACCAAAAATAATATTTATTTTTTTAATAAAATTTTTTATTGATATTTGATTGATTATGGAACAACACCAAAAATGGAAAAAAACGAAGAAGATTGTTTACCAATGATACACACACACACACACACACACACACCGACGCACAAATTCAAAGTTTAATAAAAATCAGCAGACTGAGCAACAACAATAAACAATAATAGCACTTACCAGTATGTAAGTATGTACATATGTATATCAGTTAAATATCACAGAATTGTATGTATGTAAATACAATGGTACCCAATTATCTAAGAAATATTATGTAAGTATATTTTTAAAGTACAATATTTTGATTGCAAACACAAGTTTCTGCTCCATAAATAAACAAATTTAAAGCAATTGCGCAAAGTTTCGCATTCCATTTTCAGAGCGCTTCCTCAACTAGTTTAGTTTTTCAAGGTTGCGAAATGAATGAACTTATTAATTATAGGAAACATTTGAGTAATAGCAGCTTCGCAAAAGTTCAGCAGACGTTTCTCACTTATTACTATTTTTCAAAATAATTAAGAGAGAATTCATATCTTATATCAACACGCAGAGTGTACCCCTATGAATGCAGCGCATTGTGTTGATTGGAAGAAAGATTGACGTTGTTGTGAGGGAGAATGAGAGAGGGAATGTAATTACAGGACACCGATAAAGAGAGCAATCATAGTCATTGTTTTTACCTTCAGTAAGAGTAAAAACTCTCTCAATATTAACACTCAGCGCGAGAGTACAGAGTATAGAGCGAATATTCTATGTATGCTTTTGATTGGCTAATTAGAACAGTTATCTTTCACTTAGTGAGCGTCGCGGAAAGTAAATAACAATGAAGTAAAGTCAAATCATATCAATGTGCAAAGTAAGTAGAAGCTAACTGTATTTTTTCAAATAAGAACGAAAGAGCAAGAGAAGAGAAAGAAAGTTAAGTAGAAATTATCAACTGAACGGCAGAGAGACAGTGAAAGCAACATATCAACAAATCCAAAGTGCAATGGAAGATAAAAGCTGGAACGTCATGTTAAATTAATGCTTAGGCAATCTTGCTTTTCTAGTGACTATCAAAAATTACTGTTTTCATATCATCAGCGTGCTTATGTTGTTGCTGTTGATTTTAGAAAACTATACATTTTTTTTTTTTTTTATCGAATATCAAGTATCAAATTTGAAAGTATTTATTTATTTATTTATTTATTAAGTGCATATCAAGCACGATAACAAACAACTAAAATGAATGCGTAAAAGTAACCAACAAACCAAAAAGAAAAAGATGAAGCACTTGGCAATAACTCATCTTATAAATTGAACGAAGAGGAAGAGGGAGCCGAAGATGTGCTTCTTTTTTGTTTGGATTTGGCATTGAAATACATATTATAATCATTCTCGAATATTTATTTTGGTGATTTTTGTATTTTTGGTTTTTGGTTTTTTTTGAAACTGGATTGGATTGAATTGGAATCCAGTAAACTGAACTGAACTGAGCTGAGCTGAGCAGAAGTAAAGTGAATGTCTAACTGCAATTGAGCAACTGATTTTAAATCAGTTTCAGTTTTTTTCCATACTTTTTCATCTTCAATCAATGTGGACCTTGTTGCTGTTTACAAAGAAACAAAACACACCAAACTTGACATTGAAAAGTGTGTTAACCTTTCATGGAAGCATACACATTTCGTGACGAGTACATTCAATATTATTGAAATTGAATTGTTTCAAATAAAATTAGCTGAAGTGTGCAATTTTAAACAATAATAATAATAATAATAATAATAATAATACTTATTTCAATGGATTTAAGATTTTTTGGAGCACCACTTGGAATAGCCATTCTTTTGGCCGGAAGTGTACCTTACATAAGTAAGTGCTTTTAAATTTTCGTGATTTGTTTTCATCGTTTGATTTTTCATTGCATTGGTATTGTAAGTATGTATGTATGTATGTATGTACGTAATGAAGAAGTGTTTTTAAGTAGCAGCCTCGTTCACTTGTTGTGATTTGCTTGCAATTAATTTGTAAATAAATGTTCTTGCGTAAATTGGTTTCTTAAGTACTTACCCTTTCTTACCTGGTTTCTTGTTTCTATGAACATTGTTTCATTGAAATTCGTTGAGTTGTCGTTAATATTCAAATTGCCAATTATTAAACTTGAGGTTCCCTCGCCTTTTTATTATACACTGCTGTTGTGTATTAATTATCAAGACAATGCGCATTTACTTACAATAAGCAATCATTTTCGCTTATACATATTTATAGATCTTTATACAGTTCAGGGTTCTTTTTATTGTTGATTTTTATTTGTAACTGTTGTACGTATTGGATGCATTAGCCCATGGGGAAAAGAGCACTGTAAAATGCTTTTCAAAATGCCTAGTTTGTGCAAAGCAGCAAGACCTTTGTTCAGTTCCCTATGACGTAGTTGAACAATAGTAAAACCTGGGCACTCATTTCATGCAAACTAGTACTTCATTTACACCCAAGCAGTAAGGTTTAGGAAAAGCAATTCAACTGCCGATTACAGTCAGCAATGGCATTGGAGATCAACTTTTTCGTATTGAATCGGATATGAGAAGTACGTATCAAGTCTGTTCAAAGTGTACTGAAAATTTTTAACTAACAATAAAAAATTAATTCTTTGAAAGCCATAGATTTAGTTTAGTGCTGATAATTATCATAGTCGGATATATATGTTTAAGTAGATGAATAAAAAAAGTGCATTTTTCTATCGATTAAAATTAGTTTCGGATGAATTTAGAACCATTTCTTAACTTAATATTTACGTATACCTACAGCATTTCTCTCTTCAGTCCTAAAAAACTACTTACATCGCATCTGTGGTTTAGAAACTATAGCGTTTTGTCCATTTTTGGACAAAATCCTAAATTGAACAAATTCAACTAAATATCATTTAACTTTCTTAAACTGTTTCTCTCCTCATTTCTAAAGAAATAATTTTAATCGCGCTTGTGGTTTAGAAACTATAGCGTTTTGTCCATTTTTGGACAAAATCCTAAGTGTGACAAATTCAACTAGATGTCATATCCCTACTTTCTTAAACTGTTTCTCTCCTCATTTCTGAAGAAATAAATTTAATCGCACCTGTCGTTTAGGAACTACAACGTTTTTTCCATTTTTGTACAAAATGCTAAATTAGACAAATTCAACTAAATATCATATCCCTACTTTCTTTAATTGTTTCTCTCCACATTTCTGAAGAAATAATTTTAATCGCGCTTGTGGTTTAAAAACTATAGAGTTTTGTCCATTTTTGGACAAAATGCTAAATTAGACAATTTCAACTAAATATCATATCCCTACTTTCTTAAATTGTTTCTCTCCTCATTTCTGAAGAAATAATTTTAATCGCGCTTGTGGTTTAAAAACTATAGAGTTTTGTCCATTTGTGGACAAAATCCTACGTTGGACAAATTGAACTAAATATCATATCCCTACTTTCTTAAACTGTTTCTGTCCTCATTTCTGAAGAAATAATTTTAATCGTGCTTGTGGTTTAGGAACTATAGCGTTTTGTCCATTTTTGGACAAAATCCTAAGTGGGCCAAATTCAACTAAATATCATATCCCTACTTTCTTAAACTGTTTCTCTCCTCTTTTCTGAACAAATAAATTTAATCGCACCTGTGGTTTAGGAACTACAACGTTTTGTCCACTTTTGGACAAAATCCTAAATTGGACAAATTCAACTAAATATCATATCCCTACTTTCTTTAACTGTTTCGCTCCTCATTTCTGAAGAAATAATTTTATTCGCGCTTGTGGTTACAACCTATAGCGCTTTGTCCATTTTTGGACAAAGTCCTAAGTGGGACAAATTCAACTAGATATCATACCCCTACTTTCTTAGACTGTTTTCCTTCTCTTTTCTGAAGAAATAAATTTAATCGCACCTGTGGTCTAGGAACTACAACGTTTTGTCCATTTTTGGACAAAATCCTAAGCGGGCCAAATTCAGCTAAATTTTATCACGCTACTTTGGTATAACATTTGTTGAACAAATTTAGTTTATTTATGGTTTAGCAACTACAGCTTTAAAGTCCAGTTTTGGAGAAAATCCGAAATAGGACAACTTGATCTAAATGTGTCAATTTTCTAATATTTTATCTCGTCATTTCTTCAGGAAATAAAACCAATTACCCGTAGTTATAGTTTAGGCACTGCAGCATTCTCTTCCAAATTTGGACGAAATTCGGTATGAGAATGAATTGAATTAAATGTGGAGCTCTTCTTTTGAGAGGGGAGAAAGAATTGACCAGGTCTGTCAACCTCAGGCACTATTCACGATAACATACGACAGTGCTTGTGTAGAATTCGCTGATTATGGAATTTATTAAACTAGCGCTGCGCAACTTCATAAGTTTCCATGCGAATACAAACTTAAACCATTTATAATTGTTATTTCATTACTTCTGTTTCAAAACAATAATCTCAAAACATTTAGGTATTTAAAATAAAAAAAAACAAAAACATAGAACTTACAGTCAATGATTAATTTATTTCCATCTAAATTTAACATTCACATTACATTACTGATTTATAAAAAATTATTGAAATTCTTTCAAGTAAAGAAACAAAAACAGAATTATCAGCAACATAAGAAACTGATTGTTACAGCAATATGGTAACGATGAAAACGTACGAACGACAATGAAGAGAAGATAACAACAATAAATAATAATTTCATTATGCATTTAAGTGCATAATTGCATAATTACGTAGAAAAGTGAAGTAAAAGCAGAAGCGGAAAAACTAGAAGAAGAAGAAGAAGAAGAAGAGATGAAAGTTTTATGTGGGAATTCCATGAAATGTTGCTGTAACATCAACAGCAGATTGTGCAGCAATTATGCTGAATTGTAATGTGTTTGGTGCTGTTGTCAGGCAGTTTGCCTGCTATTGCTCTACTTATCTACGAATAGTAGCAATTGCTAGTGCTGGATTTTATTCCCACGCATTCATTTTGCTGCCAGTTAGTTACTACGAACTGTTGCGGGCGAACGAATATGTGTGGCATACAAATTGACATCACAACTGGTGATAACAAGATTATTATTTTTATTTATTTTTTGCGAGAGATTATATTGCGTTGCCAAACTCATATCGCTCTATATTTGGCAGTGACCTTCGAAGTGCTTTACTTGCGTTGATTATATTGGGGGTTTACTGTACTTACTTACGACAAATATTATTTGTAATTTTATGATGAATAATTAAATATAATATTATAACATTAAACGCAAGAAAATATTATGAAAAAACAGCATCAACTACAAAAGGAAATACTTGGAAAATTAACAGAGAAGAAAAATATTCTCAACAATAACAACAACAACAACAACAAAGAAAGCAGAAACAATAAAAGAATTAAAGGAACGAAACATATACAAAAGAATGCATGTAGAGGAAATGTAAATGGTGTGGAATGGAATTGCAGCAAACAACATAAGCAGCATAAGCTCAGAGAGGGAGAGACAGTTAAAGTGTTCGTGTGCGTGTGAGTGTGAGAGAATGAAAGCAGCAGCAAAGGAGCGTGCATCGAGTATTTAAAGTGTTGATGCAATGTACTGCAACAAGTGGTTTTGTTTCAGATTTAAAAGGGCTTATACTAAGATTACATACAGAAAGCAAAGAGAAAGTATAAGTACATGGGTGGTGTATGTTAGTGTGTGTGTGTGTGTGAGAGAGAGAGTTAATAAGGAATTTATTTTCCATTTTTTTATTGTTGCAGCTGCTTTGCTCTTTAACTATTTCACCAATTATTTCACACAAAGGTAAAAAACAAAGAAGTAAATAAATGAAAAAATATTTGAGTAAATTCATAAATTTTCATTGCAAAAACAAAAAAAAACAAAACAAAAGAAAGATAAAAACAATTTTTAGAAATTTTCACACACATGTGATAAAGAAAATGCTATTTTAAAAAAGAAACACACAAAAATTTATTTAATACTATTTATGTTGTTGTGATTGTTGTGCTGTACTTACATATTTATGTTTACTTATATGCACAAAAAATTCAGAAAATAATTTTTAAAAAAACAACTATAAAATAATGCAAAAGAGTTTACTTTCATTAAAATTTCCATATGACCTGCTTTACTTTTCCCTTTTCATTTTCTCCTTCTTGTTGCAGTAGTATTTTCATTGCCTCTTTATAAAAACAGCTTGATTATGATGTTTCTTCTATTTTTTTCTACAACGTTTATATTTTTGCAAAATTTTTTTTCCTTTTTAAAATGTATGGAAAACGCATAGAAAAACACGAACACACACACATAGAAGAAAAGAAAATGAGAAAAATTAGAAGAAGAAGAAAAAGAAGAAGAAGCAATAACACTAAAGCCTTGGTGAAAGCGGTAGATATAGCGGGGAAGAGGCGAAAGGACGAGAACGGAGTACACAGGACGAGTATGAGAGCAAAAAAAAGCAGAGCAGCACTTGACGTGTTACACTCGATTTATTTTTAAACCACAAACGTACGAAACGTACCAAATGTGATGCTGTTGTTGTTATTGTTGTTGTTGTTGTTGTTATTGTTGTTGCTGATATTGCTCTAACTCACCGATGCCAAAGGGTCAATAAAGTCTTTAGAATACACGGTACACAAACACTTCCATACATACAAAACAAAATAAAAAAACGGTAAATTCTTTTACTCTTCTTTATTTGTTGCTTCGCTTTTTATTTGATGCATTGTGTATGTGAGAGAATGTTTAAAAATGCAATGCAGTGATGTGTTTTGTTGTGGAGCGGTAGTTGTGTCGTTGTGTTGTCAAAGATAAAGAGCGAGAAAAAGAGAAAAAAGTGGGAGCATCAATTTGAATTAGAGCGTAGAATAGAGTCTTCAAATACTCGAATGCTGATGTATTTCTTTGTGTTCTTTGTAATTGAAATAATTAAGAGAATTATAAAAATTTTTTTTTTTTTTTTTTTATTACTTTCCAGTTGCTTGTAATTTTTATTTGCGATATGAGCTGTTCAATCATTTATTCCGGAGACTACCGAACTGGACCCAGGGGACAAATCACAGTTTGTTGAGCGAATTCTTCATATTGTTCGGCTTGGGTGGAGAGGGACAGCAACTAGACACAGCACGCTGCGAAGACCAATGAGCAGGCAAAAATTAATTCCAATAAATTAGTAGTATGACTTCAATCTGTTGCAAGTAGAGAGAGTTTCACATTGGAAATGTAGGTATTATTTCCCCTTGTAATATAAGATGCATAAAAACCGTTATGTTTGCGTGGAAAGGTGTGCACACAAAAATGTTTGTTTTGTGACCTAAACTACAAAAACACAGAGCATATTCATCGGTAAATTTTTACGCTCTTTCTCTCACCCTCTCACTTACTCTCCCTTCCGATCTCTGCTCACATCAGCTCCAAAAACAACAACACATTGAACAACAAACAGCCCACAATCACATTTGGATTTTATTTACAATATACATACTACAGGGTGTTTTTTTTAGAAGTGTGGTTTTCAAGAAGAAATTAAACGCATATAATTTAATGTTATGGACAATAATTTAGCTTTATTATAAAGATAAGGCTTTGCCATTATGTTTTAGGAACGATTTCGGGCAAGTGGCCGCCGCGGCTGGGTCGAATAAATTCCAGCCGATAGGCCCAATTTTCGACCACTTTTTGCAGCAATTGGGGCCGGCGTATGTCAGTAATAACGCGCCGAATATTCTCTTCCAAGGCGTTAATCATCTCGGGCTTATCTGTATAGACAAGCGACTTCACATAACCCCACAAAAAACAAAAAATAGTCCAGCGGTGTTAAATCGCACGATCTTGGAGGCCACGCCACAGGTCCACGACGCGAGATAATGCGCTCAACAAAAGTTTCCTTCAATAAATTGATTGGCTGTTTCGTTGGCTGTATGGCTGTATGGCATGTAGACGGCGGTCTTGTTGGAACCAAAGGTCGTCCACATCATCATCCTCCAATTCAAGCACGAAAAAGTCATTAATCATGGTTCTATAGCGTTCCGGCTCTATGACCGGCTTCGTCTTTGGAGAAATATGGACCAATGATTCCCTCTGCCCATAGAGCAAACCAAACAGTGACTTTTTCAGTGACTTTTTGAGGATGTAACGGCGTCTCAACAATGGCTTGTGGATTATGATCACTCCAAATGCGACAATTTTGCTTATTAACGTGCCCATTCAACCAAAAGTGAGCTTCATCGCTGAACAAAATTTTCTTGTGAAAATCGGGATTGGTGGACATCTTGTTTTGGGCCCATTCACCGAACGAATGACGCACTTGATGGTCGTTCGGCTTAAATTCTTGAAATGGCAAACTAAACTGAGCATAAATCAAATGATAGCTGTCAAAAAGACCAACTCCAACACACTTCCAAAAAAAAACACCCTTTATATACATACGTAATACATACATACATTTGTAATCAGCAACAAAACGAAACCAAAGTATTGTAACCACATGTTCTGTTCTTGACTTCATTTCCAAAATGAGGTTATGGTGTCATAAACTTTTTTAAAAAAAATTTAATAATGCTCAACTATACAAAAAATAAACGTTAATAAAATTTTGTTAATTGTAAATTAATTGTTTTTTTTTTTTTTAATAAAATCAGCATTATTTTTTATCAGTTAAAGTAATGGTGTAAAGACAAAATAAATTAATGATTTTACGAAATATTAACTAGTTGAAATTCAAAGTTGTAATAAACTTCACCCAGGAGCGAATAAAAAAAATATAATAGAATGGGTATTACTTTTACTTTTAATGGGATAGCAGCCCATGGAGGGCTTAGGCCGAGCTTTTCGCATCCACTCATGTTGTGCTTGTTATATTTGTACATGAATGGAAGGGACCTACAGTTTAATGCCGAATCCGAACGGCGAAGTGAAAAGCTTTTCATAGCAATTTTTACTTTTGTAGGTTTCTCTGGCAAGAGGTGGTGCCGTGTATAAATATTATTTTTTCTACTTTTTGATTGTGCCTGTGCCGAGATTCGAACCCCGGACACTCCAACGCACTACCACTACGCCACAGCGACCATATTATTAATATTTAATAAGAAACGTGAATACTTTTCAGGAGTTCAGCAATAGTATTTGTTTACCTCAAGAAAGTACTCAATTATCATCCCTGAGTTCAGCATGTTGCAGAGAAATACTGAGAAATTTGCTCTCAAAAAATTCAAACACTGATTAAGTAAATCCTTTCACTTCCGAGAATGTGTAAATTCTATTTAAAATTTTGAATATTTTTTTTTTTTTTGTAAGCATTTACTGAATTTACACAGAAAATATGTTTCAACGAGTTATTTCGCCTACGATGAAAGGAAAAGTGAGATTGAATTTGAGAACATATGTCGTGCTATGGGGTATTGTTATAAAGCCATAAAATGTATATGAGAGAAATGAGAGAATTTACGACAATTGAGAGGATGAGTCACCTTGTGAACATTCCAATAGTAATTTCAAACTACAGCCACCAATACTTTTCTAGTTCAGATAATAGTGTTATTTATAAAGTAACTAGCGGACCCCAGGCACGTTTCACTGTGCATAATTAGAAAAGTAATTCAAAGCAGTTTAAATTTAAAGTTTATATTTATTGTGAAACTCTGTGGTAAACCACATTTTTAGTTTTCTTATTATCTTGGCAATAAATGAATAATACTGATACTGATGGTTTGCCTAAACGTGAACAGGCTACGTACAATTGTCCATGAGAAAATACTGGATATTCTAAGTTGATACCACAAATTTCCCAAGATTGACCTTGCGCTTTATTAATGGTAATTGCGAATGCAATTCGCACTGGAAATTATAAACGTTTGAATTTGAAAGGCAAATTGGTTGGAATCATCGGAATTCGTGGTATTAACACGTCTTCACCTTTCAATTTTCCAATCAAAATAGTTGCTATAATTGACATTGACCATCAATTTTTTCACAGCAAGCCTCGTACCATTGCAAAGTTTCGGTTGATTCAAATTACGAGACATAATAATAGTCGCACCGACTTTCAATTGAAGGTTATGCGGCGGTAATCCGGGTGAATCCAAAGAATTCAATAATTCAAAATTCTGTAGGATAGTTAACCGCATCCTCTTCATTTGTAGCAGTATCAATAGCCTTAACCGAAACCAAAACACCAGGTATTTTTGATTGTATAGCAAAATTTAATTCATTGACTCTCATTATTCGGGAAATTTCCGATTTGTTTGGTGGAGGATTAATTTTGTTGTCAGAAGATTTCCGACAAACTTTGCCAATTATACCAAGATCAACCCCTGCCGATGAAATACATGCTTGCTTGAAATCATCGTATTTGTGGAGATATGTAAAAATATCTTCCGTTCGTGTTCAATTGCAAAATGATGGATCGATCAGCTGTTTTCAAAGCAATTGATGACAATTGGGAATGGTGCAATGCCAGTTGATTAGACTGGATTGATTACGTTGCCGGATAACTTTTGTAGAATTACATACGCCATCGTTTCCACGCTTTGCGATGCATTCTCCGAGGTAAAATACACACGCTGTCCGTTTTCAAGATGAACAGTTGGTGAACGTTCATGTATCGAAAATGACAAAAAATACGCCACACCGCCTCGTTACTCAATTTCATCTGGTTTAATTTAGTTGACTAACCAAATGAGAACGTGTGCATGGGGCAATCCACGTTTCTGCCACTCAATTGAGTCCATTCAGCAGCGCACTTCACCAAACACTTCTGCTTTTACAATGAAATTCATGAATAATGCAAACTCGAAAGAAATTCAATTCCAAATTCCAAATTATGCGCGCGGCTCGCTAATTTACACGGAATGCTCGCTTTGTTTCGGAAAAAAAACTGTCTCACTTGTGGGAAGATAAGCAAATTGTATCAAAACCAATGATTTCGTTAAAAAATATGACAATAAAAATACATTCCTTATTGATGTGTTTTGCGTTGAGGGATTCCAAAGTTATAGGCATTTTACTCTTTTTGCGGGCGTGGCAGTGGACGGATAAATAGCCGATGTCCGTCAGAAAAGCATGTACTTTAACATGAAAGTTGAATTTTTGAAAAAAATCAAACCTCCATTTTTATACGAGTTATGTAATTTAATGCAATTTAATTAAATTCAAGTAATAAAAAAAATGGCAAATAATAATTTATAATACAAACAAAAATTTATGCTTCAAATATACTGCTCACGACGACAACCCTACTTGTTCTCCTCGCTACTCTTTACATGTTACCACGACGACCTCTCTCGGCTTTTGAGTGATGACTCCTATGACGACTGCAACTTACGTACGACTTCGGCAACTTTTGACAACTGACTCTCTCTCTGACCGCGACTGCAACTTATGTACAACTTCGGCAACTTTTGACAACTGACTCTCTCTCTCTCTAACTGCTTTACACCACTTTACATATATATAGATTATTCTACAATTGCAATTACAAAACCATTTCAATTAGAATTTTGAAATACATGTAATTTGTAAATACATAATAGGAAGTTTTTCTATAAATAAACAATAACTATAAATTCCATAATTAAACTAGTAAACGGAACCAGTCGAAACCGTTTCACAAACATATTTATTTATTTATAAATTAAATGCAACAGCAAAACACAAACAAACTCGTGACAAGTTTTAAATTTTTCCACTGACGTGAGAGCAAGGGCGGAGGCAGGCAGGTAGCAGCGACAAAAAACATTCCACACTTAAATGCTTATTTATTATACAATGCATACATACCTAGAATCAATATTAATCAAGAGGTAGAAAAAAAAAATTAAGCACAAATAACAGTATAAAGTAATTTACACATAGACCGAACAAACAAAGCTAATCTGTAAAGTGTAATAATGAGATGAAATGAGATGAAATGAGATGAAATGAGATGAAATGAGATGAAATGAGATGAAATGAGATGAAATGAGATGAGATGAGATGAGATGAGATGAGATGAAATGAGATGAGATGATGATAATGATAAATAAAAATTCACTTACAATTGATAATTAAAAATTAGCATTTTCTCACTTATTACTCTAGAAAATATAAAACAAATAAACGAAAATAGCAATGAAAGAAGCAAAAAATATAAAATAATATGTTAATAAAAAAAAAAAAAGCAAAAATAAAATTGTAGATAAGCAAACATATTCACATGCAACAGTTAGGTTGAAAGACTCATTAATAGCTCTCTGTTTTCTTGAATTTATGCTTCAGCTAAACTGCTAATTTATTAATTATTTATCACCTTTTTGCGAATGATTATGGCATAATAAAAATATGAACGTGACTACCACAGCCTTTCTGCATCTCTCTCTCTCTCTCTCTCTCTCTATTTAACTCATTTCACTCTTCGGAATCTCTCTTTGAGTTTTGAGTTAAATAACACAAACTAAAAACAGAGTAAATAGTTAAGACTTTAAGCAACGAGAAAACGATAGTAGGAAACACATGATCATGATCATGATCATCATCGGCAACAACTTCGTTCGATATTATCAGTTAAGTAAACAGCAATAGCAACTAAAGGTAGCGATAATTAAGTGTACATTGATGCACAGACATGCCGCTGCTAATCAGAATGCTCCACTTAAAAGTTCTAATAAGTATATACGAGTATGTAAAGGGTGTTTATTTTTAGAAGTGTGGTTTTCAATCTGGCGATACTTTTTTCCGAGTTGGTCTTTTTGACCAACTTTTGGTTTGCCATTTCATAATGAATAGACTTACTCCTGAACAACGTTTGCAAATCGTGCAAATTTATAACCCAAATAATGGTTCAGTTCGCGCGACACATCGCGCGCTGCCTTCAATATTCGGTCGACATAATCGCCCAGCAGAGTCGGTAATTCGAGCAACCATGAATCGGTTTCGCAACACGTTTAATCTAGTGGATAATGCTCATCCTTAGAGACGCCGTACAGTGAAATGAGATGAGATGATGATAATGATAATGATAATGATAATGATAATGATAATGATAATGATAATGATAATGATAATGATAATGATAATGATAATGATAATGATAATGATAATGATAATGATAATGATAATGATAATGATAATGATAATGATAATGATAATGATAATGATAATGATAATGATAATGATAATGATAATGATAATGATAATGATAATGATAATGATAATGATAATGATAATGATAATGATAATGATAATGATAATGATAATGATAATGATAATGATAATGATAATGATAATGATAATGATAATGATAATGATAATGATAATGATAATGATAATGATAATGATAATGATAATGATAATGATAATGATAATGATAATGATAATGATAATGATAATGATAATGATAATGATAATGATAATGATAATGATAATGATAATGATAATGATAATGATAATGATAATGATAATGATAATGATAATGATAATGATAATGATAATGATAATGATAATGATAATGATAATGATAATGATAATGATAATGATAATGATAATGATAAATAAAAATTCACTTACAATTGATAATTAAAAATTAGCATTTTCTCACTTATTACTCTAGAAGATATAACACAAATGAACGAAAATAGCAATGAAAGCAGCGTGCTCCACACGCTATTGCTGCTGTGGAGCAGAGTATCGAAGAAGACCCGAATAAGTCCATCCGCTTTCGCGCGCAACAATTGAAGCTGTGCCCATCTACTTCATGGAAGATTTTGCGGAAGGATCTTGGTTTGCGATCTTACAAAATCCAACTCGTGCAAGAATTGAAGCCGAACGACCATCAATCAAGCGCGTCGCACGTTCGGTGAAAGGGCCCAAAACGAGATGGCCACCGATCCCGATTTTCACAAGAAAATTTTGTTCAGGGTACGTTAATAAGCAAAATTGTTGCATTTGTGGTCGCTGTGGCGTAGTGCTAGTGCGTTGGACTACTACGCAGAGTGTTCGGGGTTCCAATCTCGGCACAGGCAAAAGCAGAAAGTAGAAAAAAACATTTTTACACAGCACCACCTCTTGGCAGGCAATGGCAAACCTACAAGAGTAAAAATTGCCTATGAAAAGCATTTCACTTCGCCGTTCGGATTCGGCATTAAACTGTATGTCCCTTCCATTCATGTACAAATATATCACGCACAACATAAGTGGATGCGAAATGCTCGGCCTAGGCCCTCCATGGGCTGTTGTGCCATTAAAAGTAAAAAGTAAAAGTAAGTCGCATTTGGAGTGATCATAATCCTCAAGCCATTGTTGAGACGCCGTTACATCCTCAAAAAGTCACTGCTCTATGGGCAGATGGAATCATTGGTCCTTATTTATTCAAAGATGAAGCCGGTCATAAGTGGTACAGTCAATGGGGAACGCTGTGGAGCCATGATTAATGACTTTTTCCTGCTTGAATTGGAGGATGTGGATGTGGACGACCTTTGGTTCCAACAAGACTGCCGTCTACATGCCATACAGCCAACGAATCAGCCAATAAATTTATTGAAGGAAACTTTTGGTGAGCGCATTACCTCGCGTCGTGAGCCTGTGGCGTGGCCTCCAAGATCGTGCGATTTAACACCGCTGGACTATTTTTTGTTTTTTGTGGGGTTATGTGAAGTCGCTTGTCTACGCAGATAAGTCCGAGACGATTGACGCCTTGGAAGAGAATATTCGGCGCGTTATTACTGACATACGACCCGGCCCCAATTGCTGCAAAAAGTGGTCGAAAATTGGGCCTCTCGGCTGGAATTTATTCGAACCAGCCGCGGCGGCCACTTGCCCGAAATCGTTTTTAAAACATAATGGCAAATCCTTATCTTTATAATAAAGCTAAATTCTTGGCCATAACATTAAATTATATGCGTTTTATTTCTTCTTGAAAACCACACTTCTAAACAAAAAACACCCTGTTTACAAGTTGTAAAAATATGCAGACACACCATAGATTCTGTATTGAACAAAATAAACGGACATTTTTCGAATAAATATTTCATTAGCGTATTTATGCGAAAGCGTAACTGTGAGAAATGAAAGGCAAAACTCAGAAGCCACCAGATGAAGTCATTAAATCAGTAGCAGGAAAATTAGAAGTTGATACCAAAGAATTTACTATGA